>LR738714.1:391537134-391582858 GCA_902687465.1 Secale cereale
CCCCTCTCTCTCTCAAAGCTCTGCCATGGCGCCACCGATCTTCCCATGCGCCAACGAGGAGTCATCGCCCCCCGAGGACGCTCATTCGATGATCAGCGACGAGGAGGACCCCTACGCACCACCGGACGATGTTGCGCCGGACCTCCCAACTTTGGATTGGTTTTGGGGACAGTACAATCTTTGTTTGTGGACGTCACTGTCACCGGCTAAGAAAGCCAGGGAAGTCGCGTTCAAGAAGGAGATGGCGGAGGAGAAAGCCAGGTACTAGGCGGCATGTGAAGCCCGTGATGCCGCCTGAGAAAAGGAGAAGGTGGAGCTTTGGGGGCGAGCGCGGTGTCGTGCGTAGGAGGTGTACAAAGACGGGTACTTCGCAAGGAAGGACAAAAGCGCTAGGTATCTCATCGCTACGTGGTGGTGGGCCAATAAGCTCCAGCGTGCCACCGACGAGGAACTCCGGTGGGCGCCCGACGAAATGGCAAGATCGTCCGCGCTCGTCCGCCAAGAAGAGGCAGATCGGTATGTCAAGCGCCGCGTGGTGGAGGAGGCGGAGTATTGCTTCCGCATTGCGATGACACCGCGCATCAGGAGTGATTATTAGTTTTAGTATTGTTCGTTTTCAATTTTATGCATTGTACCTAGTAGTTAAGTATCATCACGTATATGTGATGATATTATATATATTCCGTGATGAACTAATGAACAATATATATATATATATATAATAAATTAAATTTTCTATCTATTTTTGTATACTAATTTGAATCTAGTTGTTATCATCCACATAAATAGAATGGAAAGCCTATATACACACATTGAAACATTACATATAAGAATGGAAAACAAAGCACACACATTGAAACAGAGCAATTAACAGAGCAATACTATGATATCTGTTAATACATAGTTATCCACGTCAAAACGACCCAACAAAATAAAATGCGTCCATGAGACCATGACCAGCAGCCCAGGCCTACAGTAGCTCTTGGCTCTGCCTGAACTCGTGCAGGCGTTCATCCAAGCGGTCGACACGCTCCCGGTACATCTGGAGCACGATCTCGAGCTCCAAGTTGGCTATTTCATCGTAGATCACCAGCTCAAGGATGCGACAGCCATGTTCCTCTACTGCGCCCAGGTGGACACCTGGGCCAAGGAGGCGGTCGAGCATATGGACCATTGTGTTGGCATCCAGTGGGCCGAGAACAAGGCGAACGGCGCCACCAATGCATACGGCGCAGCAGGCGCCGGTGCAAGTACGGCGCGGCCGGCCTCTCGTGCAAGTATGGCACTGAGGGCCTCTGCCCACTCCTGGCAAGGAATGGGGGTGCTGACGGGATGTGTACCCAACTTGTCGGTGTTTTGGTGCGACATATGCCAAAGGATGGCTTATCATGCATGGGGACAATAGAACGTCGACGGGCCCTGGAAGCGAGATAAGGCGATACTTAGGACGCCTACAAATCTTACCCAGGTTTGGGGCTCTCCGTGGAGATAACACTCGTAGTCCTGCTCTGTTGGGACTCCGCGTCATGACTAATGTCAATATGGTAGCTACAAGGTTGCTCCTTGAGC
This sequence comes from Secale cereale, assembly GCA_902687465.1. Lineage (NCBI taxonomy): Eukaryota > Viridiplantae > Streptophyta > Magnoliopsida > Poales > Poaceae > Secale > Secale cereale. The sequence goes on from LR738714.1 coordinate 391,538,704, forward strand.
TGTGTTGTCTAGAGGAGGAAGAAGGGAAAGGCTAGCTCTCTATCTTCTCTCTAGGGAATGTGGGTTCTCGCTAGGGTTTCTCCCTGTCTGTGTGTATCTCTTTGTGTCTCCCTTCTTCTTAGGGTCCAACTCCTCCACATGGAGGACCCTGAGGTGTTTATATAGGCCTACCCACCAGGGGTGCAACGGTAATCTAGGCGGAATGGCCCCCAGCTGTTTGTTGGGGCCCGCCGTCTGCGGGCCCTCGTGATTGCTTTTCACTGTGGGCGCTCTTCTGCTGACGGCAGCATCGTCAGGAGGGGAATGGCTACAATGTCGCCGCCTCCTGCCGTACACTGCCACCACGTCCTGTCTTGTCATCTTGATGGGGTTCAGACTCCTAGGGCATGGTTAGCCGCATGTTACCAGGCGGCCCGTCCCCCAGGCCGCCTGCCAAGGGTCACTTGCTTCTTGTTCACTCACTGGCTGGTGGGGATAGCCGCCTGCTGGCCCGGCCGCCTGTGGGTAGTGGGATCATGGCTTCCTCTGACCGGGGTTAGGTCATTGGCAACATGGCTACAGTGATACACCTCTTAAGGAGTGTCCGTAAGATACGCCCTCACTGTAGCCACGCCCTTATAGATTCTCTAAGGACATGCTCAACTGTAGCCATGCCTTAGCCCTGTCTTGGTTCCCCAGCTCACACCCCAACGAGGAGGCGTGGGGCCGTCTTTCTGGATGCTAGTCATTAGGCTGCCTCCTGTCCAGGCCCCGCCACCTGCTGGCAGCTGGGTCGTGGGCGTTGCGGCCCCCGGAGGTGGCCTAATGAGCAGGCGGCTCGGGGGTGACAGGCGGCCCCCAATTGTCTTGAAATACCATGGGTGGTCGATGAAGACACCCATGGTCAATATCTCCGAGAGTAGTCCCCGATCGGGGAACTCTGCGGTCGCGATCGGGGATGCGGGGTTCCTGCAGCTTCCCACTCCAAGTAAAGTTTGGTGGTGTTCCTTGTCCGTCCTCTGGAAAGGGCCGGCTTCTGCCAGCCGGGCCTGTGTCTTCTAATCTTCGGGGAGAAGATACCGCCTGGATGGCGGGCTGTGGTGTTGGCTTGCCGCCCGTTGGTGGTGTTCCACGTGTCATTGCCCCGTGAAGTCAGCCTACCAGCCCACGCGCGCGACGGTATGTAACAGCGGGCCGGGGCCCGCCACTACAGGGCCTTGGTGCGTGCGCGGATCTTGTGCGGCAGAGGCAACCGATTGCCGCCCACGTGCATTTAATGCGCGCGGATTAGGCACGAAAAAGGTGGGGATCGTGCGGGGCGTGGAGCAGTTAATCCCACGCCCTTGCCCCCTCGGCTTCGTCGCCCTGAGCCTATAAGTAGGCCCGGGGGGTCAGCGCCGCTCGCGCACACACCCCCGCTCCGTTCCCTTCTTCCTCCTTGCTCTCTCTCGTGCACCTCGCCACCGCCGCTCGTAGCACTCCGTCGGAGCGAGCTCTTGCCTAAAGCCATGGCTACGGAGGCGCGGGCCCACCTCTCCGGCGAGTTGGATGACAGCGAGCTCCTCGACGAGCACATCTTATACCTCCACCGCACACGGCGATTGCCCTATGCCAACAAGGCCGCCATGCTCCTGGCGCCGGCGAAGGTAATCAGACCGGTGCCACGGTTCGGCGAGCGGGTCGTCGTCCACTCGCACTTCCCCTACGGCTTTAGGCTCCCGGCCGGCGGCTTCTTTCGCTCCTTCCTCGAATTCTTCAACGTGCAGGCTCACCACCTCACGCCGAACACGATGGTGACGTTGTCCGCTTTCGTTGTCCTCTGCGAGGGGTACTGTCGGGGAAACTGATCGCCCACGAACACCTATGGGACCGGATCCCCATTTTGGTACGGCAGGGGGCGGAGGATGCACGAAGAGCAGATCGAGGCGTGCACACGAGCAGTTTACCCAGGTTCGGGCCGCACGGATGCGTAAAACCCTACTCCTGCTTTGGTTTGTATTGAGTTCTTGCTCGGGAGCGAAGAGAGCTACGATACAATCTAACCGCTAGCAGGACCGAGCGTGGGAATGATCGATGTTTGTAACCCCCTCTACATTGCGCATGGGCCTCCTTTTATAGGTCAAAGGGGTCACCGACAGGTGGCAACACAGACGGGGGTAAAAATGTAAAAAGGATGGGAGTTGGAACAGTGTCCCATACCTAACCCTAACGGCAGGGGACAAGGGCATTAAATGCCCGTCGCCGTCGCCCCAAACAGTGCAAAAAGTGGCCGTCAGGGGCGCAACTGTCTACCACGACGGTGGCCTTGTCATCGCTGCTTGCCACCGTGTACCCTAGGCTGCACAGCCTTCCGCCACGTGCGCCCGGGATGGTCCCAGGACGACACGTGGGTGGATGCGCTGGAGCGCGGGTACTGAGTGGAGGTTTGCCGCGGCAAGCGCCTTGCCATGGTTGCTATCTTGTTGTTTCCGGGAGCTTGTCGCTCGCCAGGCCTTGCCGCGACGCGTGGCGCGCCGCGGCAAGTTCCTTGAGATGCCTTTGATTGGCCTTCCCGGCAAGCTCCTCTTGACAGGGTCTTGTGCCTTGAGTGGTTTTGTGCCTTGAGTGCCATCCCGGCAAGCTCCTCTTGCTGGGGTCTTGTCTTTTTGACTTGAATACTTTGTTCTTGAATGGCTCCAAGGGAACCATGGAGTATCTTGGCGGTCGCCTGGCGAGCCTTGCCGCGGGACGCTGCAACTGCCCGTGCACAAGTTCGGGATACTAAGGTACCCCTACTTTAGTACACCGACAGGAGCCCCCAGGCCTGGTCCATACACGATGCCGAGCGCTGTTGGGCCAGGCCCAAAACAGTGCACGGGCACGCGCGGCTTGCGGCACGCCATATCCCAGTCCGTATCCACCGCGCCCTCCCTTAACGACACGCGTTTAATGCGGCGTCGTGGGGGAGATTGTGGCCTGTTTCTTTAATTGGAAATGCGGAACGTCCGCCCCCTTCCCCCTTATAAGAAAGGGAAACAGGGGTAGTTCGTCCATCTGCCCGTTGCTTCTTCAATCCTCAGAAAACTCCGCCGCTCCCCTTCTTCCCGAAGGCCGAAAGAGAGCAGCGCTCTGCCCTCCGTCACCACCAGCACCACCAGCACCGTCGTCTTCCTTCACCGCCTCCGCCATGACTCCGAAAGGAGAGAAGGGGAAAACTAAGAAGTCGGTCGAGGCGCTGCGGCTCACGGCGATGTGGAAGAAGAAGGCGGTCTTCCCCCCCAAGCTTGACGCGGAGGAGCTGAGGGATTCCTTCTACCTTTTCTGGTCGAGGGAGATGAAGGCGCATCCGCGCACCAAGGTACTCCCGGCCGTAGCTTGCGAGATGTTCCCGAATGGCTACGCATTCTTCGCTCTGTTCTTCTAGTGTGGGCTATGCCCGCCCTACTCTGAGTTCTTCTGCGACATCATGAACACCTACGGGTTCCACCTCCTTGACTTCACCCCCAACGCCGTTCTCACCATGGTCGTTTTCGCACATCTGTGCGAAAACTTTGTCGGAGTCTTCCCAAATGTAGCTCTTTTCCGCCATTACTTCATGCCCCGACTTGAGAGGGGAGAGCCTCTGTCTGGCGGAATCTCTTGGATCTCGAGGACTCACAAGAAGGAGGTGTATCTGAAGGGAGAGCTTCGCGGCAAATGGGATGAGTGGACAGCTAACTGGTGTTGGATCGTAGAGGATAACCCGCAACACTTTACCGCCCGGCGCCAAGCCCCAGTAGCGCGCGGCGACGACTGGAGCGACTTGGCCCCGGAAGATAGTAGATTGAAGATTGCCACTACCCGGATCCTTCGCCTCAGGCTTGCCGGGCTGACCGTAGGCGCAGTTGGAGCGGACTTTCTCGGTCGCCGCATCGCCCCTTTGCAGGAGAGGAAGAGGCCCGCCTGGGAGTTCGAGAACGCGGCAGATATCATGAGGCTGTGCCCGGGCCTTAATTATAACTTCACCGTCTTGGAGCTCAACGCAATGCTCCAGGCGTTGTTCAAGTACGACTCCGCCCACCCCGAATGGTTCACGTTGCCGAGGGGCGTAGTTCCGCTGTGCAACAGCTCGTCGCTCAGCGGCATCCGCGCAGTGATGCCGTTGTGCGACTCCCACGGGATCGACCCCACTTGGCAAGAGCCTTCCGACGAAGCTGTGCAGGCATTCTTCGACAACTTGGTGGAACAGCCAATTGACTCCGACGAGAAGAAAGGCCTCACCCGCGACACCACTGACCAGGAGATGGCATATATTGCCACCAGACTGGAAGAGGCAGCGGCAGCCGCGGCCGCGGGCGAGTTTGGGTACACAGCGGAGGAGGCGGAGGCAGCGGAGGCGACAAGCCTTGCCGAGCAGGAAGAGTTTCTCAAAGCGGGGAAGCTTGCCGGGAAGGTCGCCGAGACAAGTGAGCCCGCCGAGCAGGGCGTCAAATCGAGTGGGCCTGCCGAGCAGGGCACCCAGTCGAGCGGGCCCGTTGGGGACACGAGCGGCTCGCTGGAGATCGGCGACTCTTCTTCCTCGTCCTCAGGTAGCTCGCCGCCACCAGCAGAGCCTCCAGCTCCGCGAAGGCGCCTCCGCAAGGCCGGGGACATGACGGAGCGGCAGACGGGCCAACAACCTCGTGCTTCCGCGGCAACTGGAGCGGGATCTTCCCGGACTAGCGCCTCAGCTCCCGCCGCCCCTCGCGCTTCGGCGGCAACCGGAGCGGGGTCTTCTCAGACCACCGTCCCTGCTCCCGCCAAGCGGCCAAGGGAGCCCACTCCTCCGCCTCCTCGCGCCGAGACGCGTGAGCCAGATTTTGACTTCTCCGCGCTCAGCTCCGACGAGGAGGAAGAAGAGTAAGTCTTCGCTGTTCTTGTATTTTTTGTTGTTCTGTCTTGTATCTCTTTTGCCTAACTCTGAACCTGTTCTTTTTTTAGAACTCTGGCCCAGAAGGCGGCGAAGAGGGCCAAGGTCCCGGTGATTGTCATCGAGGACGAGCCCGCCGCGACGGCAGGGGGTGCGCCTGAGACAAGCTTGCCGGACCCGTCAACTATTCTTCAGAGCAGCCCCCAGCACAGCCCCCAGCGTAAGTGTGGTTTGTCTTCTGCTGTTAGGCGCGTGTGGGCGCTTCTTCTTTACTGACGCCTTGTTCGTTCATCCGTGCAGGAGCAGAGCAGCAGCACCAGGAGCGACGGGAGACCGCCCCTGACGTGCCGCACGCCTCGACCACACCGCCAAGGGGAAGCTCTCCGGCGAGGGAGAACCCTCCGCCAAGGACGAGTTCCCCGCCAAGGGCGAACACTCCGCCAAGGGCGAGCTCTCCGGCGAGGGATGGCGCTATCGACCCTCCGCCGGCGGGAGCTACGACCACGCCGCCGAGGGAGAGCTCCCCGGCAAGGAATCTTACCGAGGAGCCGGCCCGCGCAGGTAACCCCTTTGCTTCATTCTTCCCTTGGACTTTTCTTCTTTGGATTCTTCTTTTTTGATAGTTGCTTGACTGTTTGTCTTTTCTTTTCTTCCGTCAGACCCGTCCGTAGCTGAGCCAATGGAGACGGAGGTCGTTGCTGACGACGCCGCCGTTGCCGAAGAAACGGTCGGCGCAGACGATCCTGCTGGCGCAGAGGACGCCGAGGCTGCCGCCGCAGTAGCTGGCGAAGGGGCTGGTGGTCGTACTGACGACCCTGAGGCCGCAGGAGCGCCAGGCGCTACACCGGCCACCGAGCCCTCCGCCGCTGCCGCAGCCCCCAGCTCCGACGAGCCCGAGCCAGGCGCCTACATAAAGGCCGGCGACGACGTCTTCATCCAGCTCCCTTGGGCGTCCATTTCCAGGGTGCCAGTCGAGGGAGAGGTCTTCGACAGGGAGGTGCTTGCCTCCGCCAGGCTGAAATTTGTCGATGCGCCAAGCAGCAACAGCGAGCCTGAGGAGGAGCGGCTGCTGCGCAAGTTGCTATCGCTTTACCGCGCCCGGCAGGCCAAGCTGGAGTCCCGCGAGGCTCTTGCCGCAAAGGCGGGAGCCGATATCGAGAAGCGCGCGGAGGAGCTCCGAGCCATCAACCAAGCGGCTCTCCGGTCCTTGGCGGAGGAGCGAGAGCAGCTTGCTGAGGCACAGCAGGCCTTCATCTTGGAGAAGGCTGAAGTGGAGGAACAGCAGCGGCTCGCCGCTGAGAAGTTGTCCACGCTGGAGGGTGAGCTGGCGCAGCGGAAGGTCAACCTCGACGGTCACGAGGAGGAACTTGCCGCGCGCGAGCAATCTCTTAGCGGAGCTCTTCAGGAAGCAAAGGATGCTGCCGCGGCTGCTGAGACCGCCAAGAAGGAGCTAGAGGCAAGGGTGGCGCAGCTCGAAGCCAACCTCAAGACGAGCGGCGAGGAGGTTGCCGCGCTCAAGCTTGAGCGAGAGAAGGATGCACATAGCCACTCGGAGCTGCAGGTGCGCCTCGCCGATAAGCGCAAGGAGCTCACCGCCGCCAAGGACTCCATTGCTGATCTCGAGCTGAAGCTGGTAACCTTAACCCAGACGCTGGACAGCGCTAGGGAGTGGGAGGCGACCCTGAAGGAGGAGGTCAGGGCCGAGAATGCGTTGCTGGCGAGCGCTGCCGTCACCCAAAACATCTTCAGGGAGAACGTCGAGCACTGGACGGAGGGCCTTGTCAACGCCGTCGCAGACATTGACAAGGAGCTGGCGGAGCTGGGGGCAGAGTATCTCGGGTACTCCACCGACGAGCAACTCCACCCCAGCGCCAAGCTCACTCTGTTCTTCAGAGGCGTGGCGACGGCCCTCCAGCAGCTCCGGGAGAAGATCCCGAAGCAGCTGGCAGACGAGTCGCGCAGGCTCTGCGCGGGGGCCCTGCAGAAGGTGTTGGTGAAGGTGGCCTTCCGCAATCCAGGCCTCAACCTCAACAACGTCCTTAGGAGTTTGCCGCCGGACGCCGACCAAGAAGCGCTCAAGGACCTTGTCGCACCCATTGTGGACAAGGTGGGTGGCATCAAGAGGGTCGAGGGCGACTGCGCGGACTAGTCTTGTCCATTTTCTTCTTTTCCTTGTCGCTGTTAACCATGTTATGAAAACAGTCTATTAGAGCTGCGACAAGTTGCTTCGTAATATAACTTTATTTTGGGTAGTAATTGCAACATTATTTCCTTTACTTGATTCCATTGCTTTGTATGTCTTCACCCTACGCTTTTAGGGAACTTGTCGGCGCAGACACCTTTGCCGTGAGCGCTGAGTGCGGAACTTCAGCAGCCTGCTGGCGGTGCTGTTACCGACAAGAAACCTTGTCGCAACTAGTCGCAGCACGCTTAAGTTGTTGAGCGAACTCGAAAACGAACTAAGGGCACGACACTAGTCGCAGCACACTTAAGTCGTTGAGCGTGCTCAAAACAAAGTAAGGGTGCGGCTAGCCGCGAGTTGGTTCCTCCGCGCACGGGTTTTCCATACAAAGTGCGGTCGTTCAAGGAAGATAACTTAAAAATTTAAAATTTTGATTGCTCAAACTTTGGCAACTTAGCTTTTGTGTCATTCGCTTCCCGGCAAGGCAAAGCTTTCTTGAACGGCGCTTGGTCCATACCACTATCTTCTCCTCCCCCCCTGGCAATCTTGTGCGCGAGGGAACCTTTCTCTGCTTGAGAAAAAAGAAGGAAGAGAAAACATATATATGGAGCCCTTGGGCTCGTTATTGCTTACCGGGGGTAGGTGCTGCACAAAGTGTCAGATAATACATGCAAGAAAAATAGAAAGCATGGGAATGACAAGTTGTGCGGGGCACATAAGCTTTACTGATGCATGGGGTCTGCGCCCGGCTTTGTACAAAGGATTACATGCAACCGCGACAAGACTTGTACAAAAGGTGGTTGCCGGAGCGGGTCACGGCAACCGCGCCTTATGGGTAAAACTTACGAAGCTGCTCTATGTTCCAGGAGTTGCTCACCGGTAAGCCATCTTCGGTCTCAAGGCGGACTGCGCCGGGCCTAGTGACTTGTTTCACCCGATAAGGGCCTTCCCACTTCGGCGTCAACTTGTTGGAATTCTTGGCGGACTGAACGCGCCGAAGAACAAGCTCGTCTTCCTCGAGACTTCTGGCGTTAACCTTGCGGCTATGGTAGCGGCGCAAGGCCTGCTGGTATCGAGCAGCTCGTACAGCAGCCTAAAGACGATCCTCCTCAAGGAGCAGCGCGTCATCTTGTCGCAGCTGTTCTTGCTCGAGCTCATCATAAGAGAGCACTTGAGGTGACCCATATACGAGTTCCGTGGGGAGAACTGCCTCCGCTCCATAGACTAGAGCGAAGGGTGTCTGTCCAATGGCTCGATTTGGCATCGTCCTGATCGACCAAAGAACCACCGACAGCTCCTCGATCCAGTTCCTTCCGCACTTGTGCAGCCTGTTGAAAGTTCTGGTCCTGAGGCCATGCAGCACTTCAGCATTTGCCCTCTCCGCTTGACCGTTGCTTCTTGGGTGAGCAACAGAAGCGAAGCAGACCTTGGCGCCAAGATCTTGGACGTACTGCATGAAGGTGCGGCTCGTGAATTGCGCACCGTTGTCGGTGATGATCCTGTTAGGGATCCCGAAATGGCAAACAATCGACCTGAAGAACTTGCCTGCTGACTGTGCGGTCACCTTTCTCACTGGTTCCACTTCTGGCCACTTTGTAAACTTGTCGATTGCAACGTACAAGTACTCAAAGCCCCCGACTGTGCGGGGAAAGGGGCCGAGGATGTCGAGCCCCCAGACCGAAAATGGCCAGGATAAAGGGATCGTCTGGAGAGCTTGAGCTGGCTGGTGTATCTGCTTGGAATGGAACTGGCACGCTTCACACTTGGTTACTTGTGCAGTTGCATCCTGGAGGAATTCTGGCCAAAAGAAACCTTGCCGGAATGCTTTGCCGGCAAGTGCTCTTGCGCCAATGTGGTGACCACATATGCCTCCGTGTATCTCTGCCAACAGCTTCTGCCCATCTTCCCGGGGAATACACTTCAATTTCACACCATTGAGTCTTGTTCTGTACAGTGTGTTGTCGACAAACTTGTACATACTTGACTGCCGGGCTACTCTCTCCGCTTCTTCTTGCTCTTCGGGAAGCTCTCCTGTCTAAAGAAAATGGACAATTTGCTGTGCCCATGCTGGAGCTTGTGGCTCGACAACAAGGACTAAAGGAACATCTGCTGTCGTGAGAACATCCGCTTCTACGGCGAGAACTTGTGTCTCAGCCGGAGCTTGATGTTCCCTGGCAAGCTTGCCGGAGCAAAACTTGTCGGGAGCGTCTGCTTCAACTGTACAAACCCTAGGGCTTGCAGGAGCAGACTGCTCCTCAGCACTCTTAGTGTTGATCTTGGGGTCCTTGTTGGCGGCGGCTTCGGGAAACTCTATCGGAAGATAGTCGCCGGATATCAACTTCCTCTTCTTGTTCTGCCCAGTCGATGGTGTTACGTATGGTTGAGTTAGCTTGAGCACAAAGATCCCTGGTTCCACAGGTAACTTAAGTGCGGCGCACTTTGACAGGCCGTCGGCGATGTCGTTTTGAGCTCTTGGAACATGCTCCATCTGTAGGCCGTCAAAGTGTTCTTCAAGCTTCCTTACTTCATCAACGTAGGCTTCCATGAAAGGGCTCTGATAATTCTTGTTCACTTGGCGGACGACAAGCTGCGAGTCGCCCCTGACAATCAGCTTCTTGATCCCAAGGTCTGCCGCGATCCTGAGACCGGCAAGCAAACCTTCATACTCTGCAGTATTGTTTGTCGCTTGCTCCTTGGGAAAGTGCATCTGGACTACGTACTTGAGGTGCTCTCCGGTGGGCGCGACGAGCAGCACACCAGCCCCGGCGCCTTGCAGCGAGAAGGCACCATCAAAGTACATTAGCCACTCTTTGATTGCTTCCTTGACGGGGATGCTCGTTTCTAGAATTTCTTCATCTGGTGTTGGCGTCCACTCTGCTATGAACTCTGCCAATGCTCTGCTCTGGATAGTTGAAGTGCTTTCAAACTTGAGGCCAAAGCTTGACAGTTCTAGTGCCCACTCAACAATCCTGCCTGTTGCTTCTGGATTCTGCCGTATCCTCTTCAGCGGAAAGCGAGTGACAACTGTTATATCATGTGCTTGGAAGTAATGACGCAGCTTTCTCGAGGCCATGAGAAGGCCGAAAAGCAACTTCTGCACACCACAGTACCTTGATCTAGCCCCCTGGAGAAGAGAGCTGACAAAGTAAATTGGGCGCTGCACCATTTTCTTTCGTACCTCCTCTTGCATCTGCGCAGATCCGTCCTTGTCGGGGCCAGAGCTTGCCGGGGAAGCTCCTTGCTTGTTGCTGGATGTGCTTGCCACGGTTGCTGGCTCATTATCCGCCTCCCTCTCCGCTACTAACGCAGCACTAACCACTTGATTGGTTGCCGCTAGGTACAGCAGCAACTTCTCTTGTGGTTTAGGTGCGACAAGTATTGGAGTGGAGGACATGTACCTCTTCAAGTCTTGCAGCGCGGCCTCCGCTTCCGGAGTCCATTTCATTGGACCAGCCTTTTTCAAATTTTTGAAAAATGGCAGGGCGCGCTCAGCTGACTTAGAAATAAACCTGCTGAGAGCAGCCACGCAACCGGCAAGTCTTCGTACATCCTTGACGCGCTTCGGTGCTTCTATCTGCTCAATGGCCTTGATCTTGTCGGGATTGGCTTCAATTCCCCTGTGAGACACAAAGAACCCGAGAAGGTTGCCGGAGGGGACTCCAAACACGTACTTCTCGGGGTTGAGCTTGAGCTGGATCTTGCGCAGATTTGCAAAGGTCTCTTCCAAATCCTGTATCAGGGTTGCTCTGTCCTTGCTCCTGGCCACTATGTCATCCATGTATGCTTCTACATTTCTGTGAATCTGTGGCTCAAAAGTTGTATGGACCACCCTTGCAAATGTTGAACCAGCATTCTTCAAACCAAAAGGTATCCTTATGAAACAGTAAGTGCCACATGGAGTGATGAATGCGGTCTTCTCTTCATCTTCTTCTGCCATGAAGATCTGATGATATCCTGAGTATGCATCAAGAAATGAAAGCAGGTCGCACCCGGACGTGGAGTCAACAATCTGGTCAATGCGCGGCAAGGGAAATGGGCCTTTTGGACAAGCTTTATTTACATCGGTGAAGTCAATACAAAGCCTCCATTTCCCGTTTGCCTTACGCACGACTACTGGATTGGCCAACCACGTTGGATGGAACACTCCTCTGACAAGGCCTGCTGCTTCCAACTTCTTGATCTCTTCTGCTATGAACTCTTGGCGCTCCACTGCTTGTTTCCTAACTTTTTGCTTGACGGGCCGCGCGTGAGGACAGACGGCAAGCTTGTGCTCAATCACTTTCCTGGGAACACCGGGGATGTCGGACGGTTGCCATGCAAACACGTCGACGTTCGCCCGCAGGAAAGCAACGAGCGCGCTTTCCTATTTAGGGTCAAGCGTTGCACAGATGGTGAAAGTACCACCAGTGCCGTCCTCCTTGGCGGGCACCTTCTTTGTCTCTGGCGGAGCCGCCATCGTCTTCTTACACTTGCCGGTGGAGCTCGATGGTGCGTCCTCGACGGCAACGCAGCACTCCGCAGAGGTGCGTTTGCCGGAGTGGGCCCCAGAGCTCTTGCCGGACTTTGTCTTGTTCTTCCCCCTGGGAGCTTCAGCGGCAAGTGTCTCGCTATCTGTTGCGGCTGCTGCATCCCGGTAAATCTTGTCGGCACAGATAAGGGCATCCTTCTTGTCTCCAGGGACAGAGATGACGCTTATCGGGCCTGGCATCTTGAGCATGTTGTAGGCGTAGTGAGAGGTTGCCATGAACTTGGCGAGCGCTGGACGGCCAAGTATCCCATTGTAAGGCAATGGGAAATCGGCAACGTCGAACGTGACCCTCTTAGTCCTGAAGTTTAGCTCCCCGCCAAACGTTACTGGAAGGGTGATCTTCCCCTTCGGCTTGCTCCTTCCCGGGTTGATTCCTTGGAATGTGTCGGTTTCTTCGAGCTCGCTGTCAGGGATTTGGAGTTTGTGGAGCACAGTGGAGGAGATCAGGTTCAAGCTTGCCCCGCCGTCAACTAACATCTTAGTGACTTTGAGGTTGCGGATGGTTCGTGAAACCAACATCGGCAAGCACCCGACCGCAGTTATGCGATCAGGGTGGTCCTCAATGTCAAAGACGATAGGCGTGCTGGACCACTTCAGAAGTTTGCGCGATTCGACGGGTGGTTCCGCTGCATTGACTTCCCGCACCCATTGTTTGAGTTGACGGTGTGAAGTGTGCAGAAAAGCACCGCCGGCAACGCACAAAACTTCTGTGGCTTTCTGAAACTCCTGCTCGCTGGTCTCACCATCATCCATGTCCTCCTCATCGTCGTCGTCTTCGTCCTTGTCGCGGCCGCGAGGAGGTCTGTCTCCTTGCCGCTGCTTGGCCTTGCCGCGACATCCTCCCCGGCCATTGAATGGCCGCTTCTTGCCGGATCCCTCACTGCCTCCTTGGGCCTTCTCCTTCTCGCGCCGCTCGTACTCAGCCTTCTGCTGCTCGACGAGCTGCTCGACCCTCTTGCAGTTCTGGAGATCATGGCCCTTGGTGCGGTGGATCTTGCAGTACTGCTTGTCGGTGCCGTCCTGCTTGTCGGCGGCCGCCACAGCCTGGCAGTTGGTGCATGCGGCAGTATCCTTGCCGGAGCTACCAACTTGGGCTTTCTTGCCGCCAGCCTCCTTGCCGGACTGCTCAACGACTAGCACTTCCTTGTTCTTCTTCTTTCTGTTGTTCCACCGCCGGCTTTTCTTTGCCGGGGCGGCATCCTCGCTGTCTGATCCCCCTGCTCCTGTATCCTCTCCGGGGAGTTTCCTCCCTTCTTCAGCGCGTGCACACTTGTCGGCCAAGGCGTACAGCTCGCTGACGTCCCTGATCTTGCACATCGCCATCTCCTCCCTCATCCTGCGGTTACGCACGTTCTGGTGGAACGCGCTAATAACCGCGGCAGGGTGGACGTCTGGGATGTTGTGTTGCACGCGGCTGAACCTCTGGATGTATTTGCGCAGGGGCTCTCCTTCCTTCTGGGCGAGAAGGTGAAGGTCGCTCTCCTGGCCATGGGGTTTGTGGCCGCCTGTGAAGGCGCCGACAAACTGATGGCACAGGTCAGCCCAAGAAGAAATGGAGTTGTCCGGCAAGTGCATGAGCCAGGATATGACGTTTAGCTTAAGCACCGGCGGGAAGTAATTGGCGAGTATCTTCTCGTCTCGTCCACCAGCAGCCTGCACCGCGATGGTGTAGATGCTGAGGAACTCTGACGGATGTGTCTTGCCGTCGTATTTCTCCGATACGTCGAGCTTGAAGTTCTTCATGCTGGGCCACTGGACTTGCCGCAGCTCAAGAGTGAACGCATGGCAACCTACCGCGTACGGCAAGTCGCCTGGTCCCCCTAGCGTGTGCATGTCAACAGCGGGTCCAGCGCGCTGGTCGGATTGACGCCGCGCTTCTCTTCGGCGGTCGATGCGGGTTCGAGCGTCCTCTTGTTGCCGATCGTCGAGAACTTGGCACTGATCGCGGCGAGCTCGCGGATCTGATGACGCAGTGGAGTCGTCGTCGATGTTGATCCGGCGAGTCAGCGATTTTGGCCTTCGGGGCGGAGAGTGCATGGTGGTTGCACCCCCACCGGTCTTGTCTCCATCGGCCCGCGCCTGGCTAACTTGCCGTGGCCGTGACGCGCTCGGCTGCTGCGGGGTGTTGCCGTTGGCGAAGGCGATGAGACTCTGGATGGTGGCCCTCCAGTCGTCGGCCTTGTCTGCCGCTGGAGGGAAGTCGAGGAGCAGTTGAGCTCGTGCTAGAGCTTCTGCTGGAGTGGCGGGTAGCGGTGGCGAGCGGTGCGAGGAGCGGGATATGCTCGGACTTCTATCTACGTTAGAAGGAGCAGCATCCCGTCCCGGCGACCGTGCCTTGCTCGTGCCAGCGTGCTGGTGCGCACGCTGGCCTTGAGCGTCCCGAGATCCGCCAGCTTGACGTTGGCCCAGCAAGCGTATGGTACCTTAAGTACCACGACGCTGCCGTTCCCGCGCCTCCTGAGAGGGGCGCGGTGCATGTACAGACGCCGAGGCTTTGGAGTGCGCGTGGTCGTCTGCCTTGTCCTTGGACTTGGCGGCGCCGTGAGTTCCCTCGTCGGCGTCCTCTCTTCCGCCGGCGTCTACCCCACCAGCCGTTGGATCCGGCGGTGGTGGGATCGACGCGGACGGACCTGCTGCCTCCGAAGCCTTCTTCTTCGGCGACATGCTGATGGAGTCGATGAAGTTGATGAAGTTGGTGAAGATCTAGCTCGTGTGGACGCCGGATCAGGTTCACGCAACCTCGACGCACCCCCTACCTGGCGCGCCAAAGATGTCGGGGAAACTGATCGCCCACGAACACCTATGGGACCGGAGCCCCTGTTCGGTACGGCAGGGGGCGGAGGATGCACGAAGAGCAGATCGAGGCGTGCACACAAGCAGTTTACCCAGGTTCGGGCCGCACGGATGCGTAAAACCCTACTCCTGCTTTGGTTTGTATTGAGTTCTTCCTCGGGAGCGAAGAGAGCTACGATACGCTCTAACCGCTAGCAGGACCGAGCGTGGGAATGATCGATGTTCGGAACCCCCTCTACGTTGCGCATGGGCCTCCTTTTATAGGTCAAAGGGTTCACCGACAGGTGGCAACACAGACGGGGGTAAAAATGTAAAAAGGATGGTAGTTGGAATAGTGTCCCATACCTAACCCTGACGGCAGGGGACAAGGGCATTAAATGCCCGTCGCCGTCGCCCCAAACAGTGCAAAAAGTGACCGTCAGGGGCGCCACCGTCCGCCACGACGGTGGACTTGTCATCGCTGCTTGCCACCGTGCACCCCAGGCTGCACAGCCTTCCGCCACGTGCGCCCGGGATGGTCCCAAGACGACACGTGGGTGGATGCGCTGGAGCGCGGGTACTGAGTGGAGGTTTGCCGCAGCAAGTGCCTTGCCGTGGTTGCTATCTTGTCGTTTCCGCGAGCTTGTCGCTCGCCAGGCCTTGCCGCGACGCGTGACGCGCCGCGGCAAGTTCCTTGAGATGCCTTTGATTGGCCTTCCCGGCAAGCTCCTCTTGCCAGGGTCTTGTGCCTTGAGTGGTTTTGTGCCTTGAGTGGCCATCCCGGCAAGCTCCTCTTGCCGGGGTCTTGTCTTTTTGACTTGAATACGTTGTTCTTGAATGGCTCCAAGGGAACCACGGAGGATCTTGGCGGTCGCCTGGCGAGCCTTGCTGCGGGACGCTGCAACTGCCCGTGCACAAGTTCGGGATACTAAGGTACCCCTACTTTAGTACACCGACAGGTACCTCGGGATACAACCCACAATCGAGTTGTGGACCGAGCTCTTCTATTTGAAGCTCGGCACCGCGGTCCAGGGCGTGGCGCCACAGTGTGGTGGGTGTATCGCGGTGAACCGCAACGGGGTCAAGAACTACTTCTCGCCGCCTACTCTCGTGCACTTGGTGAAGCAGTGGAAAAATACGTATGTCTACGTCTCCAACATCGACCCAACACACGACTTCATCGGCCTGCCGGAGTTCGCACCTAGCCCGCCTGCCGAACACCGCGCCTCTTGGAAGTCCCGGACCGTCTCCCTCACACCCGGGGCCTCCATCGCCGTGCAGCGCCTCCGGGAGATGAGGGAAAACAAGGGCCTGGTGTTCTCTAACCTTCTGCTCACCTTTGCGGAGCGGCGGGTGCTTCCGATGCAGTTCCACCCGCATTTGATCTGTGATATGAGCGGGCGCCAGGACCTGAGCCGGACCTGCACCAAGCAGATGCCATACAAGGAGGTGGCCCTTTGCCCGGCCAGCCGAAGCCGGGCCAGCCGAAGCCGGGCTCCGACCAGTCGGGCCGCCCTCTGCTACCAGACCGCTCTCAGAGCGACATGAGTGACCCTGATCTGGGGGGCTGCCGCCATGGAGGAAGAGGAGGTGACAGGCGGCGGGTGCCAGCTAGGAGGCGGCTCGTCAGGAGGCGGTGTTAAGAATTGGCCAGATGATGACAAGGGGGAGGAGGCGCCGCTTCGCGTCCGAGAGGCAAACCCGCTTGAGAGCGGCAGGTACCTAGTGGCGCCGCCAACCCCAGCTGGCGGCGTGAAACGCCGGTCCTCTGCCGGTCCGATTGGCGGCAAGCTCAAGAAGCTCAAGCTCTCAGCCGCCGCAACCAAACGCGAGGAGGCGGCCGCCAAAGCAGCCCTTCGTAGGGTTCCCAAGCTTAGGCCGGCCGTGTCCGCGTAAGTGTCGCATCCTCTTTTCTTTCTGTATTTGTTCTAATTTTTCGCCCTATTCGTCGCTGATTTTGTTGTCTTCTTGGGAATGCCCGAACAGTGCCCCGCTTTCTCTCTCGCGGGCACCTGTGGGCTCTGTACTTGGGGGCACGGATGACCCTCCTGCGCCACGCTCCGGGAGGCATTGGAAAGGAACTCCCGAGAGGCGCGTGAAGAGCGGTAGGCCGTGGCCCTTGAGCAGGCGAAGGCCGACGCTGCAGCCAAGGTAGAGGCCGAGGCAGCCACCAAGGCCCAGACGAATGTCGCCGCCCAAGCCCCAGGAGGCGGGCCTCCAGCAGCCGGCGGACCACGCCAATCCCCAGGACATGGGCCCTCCGGAGCCGTCCGTCCAAGTGCCCACTGCTGGCGAGCAGCCGGCTCTTGACAAGGAGGGGGACGGTCGTGCCGCCATGGAGGCGAAAGCAATCCCTCCGGCACCGCCCGCTGGGACACAGGACAGCCAGCCCGTGGGAGCGGAGGTGCCGCTAGGAGAAGGTGTGCTGGTGGCAGGCCCGCTGCCGACCCCCCGAGCCCTCGCCCGTCCGTGTCCTGCGAGGGCGGCCTCAGCGCACCTACTGGGTGTAGTCCCCGAGTTCCGAGCCGGCTGCTGAGTGATAACCCACAATTGTAGGGGATCGGTTGTAGCCTCTTTCGATAAGTAAGAGTGTCGAACCCAATGAGGAGCTAAAGGCAGAACAAATATTCCCTCAAGTTCTATCGACCACCGATACAACTCTACACACGCTTGATGTTTAATTTACCTAGAACAAGTATGAAACTAGAAGTAATTTGTAGTTTTTGTGGGAAAGGTTTGCAAGAATATAAAGAGCACGTAAATAAAACTAGGGGCTGCAAAGAAAAAGTTAATGATAGCGAGTGTGGAAAAGTGGTGGTAGGAGTTGCGAAATTGCCCCTAAGCAATTGACTACATTACTAGACCGATAGCAAGTTTTATGTGGGAGAGGCCACTGCTAGCATGTCATCCCATACATGGAATTCTATGCACTTATGATTGGAACTATTAGCAAGCATCCGCAACTACTAACGTTCATTAAGGTAAAACCCAACCATAGCATTAAGATATATTGGTCCCCCTTCAATCCCGTATGCAGCAATTTCTATGCTAGGTTGAAACTTTTGTCACTCTTGCCCTCCAATACATAGTCCTATCAACATACAACTAACCCTATGGTGTGATCCACGCGCGCGCTAATATGATGGGCACCAAAGGACAGCAACATAACCACAAGCAATTTAAACCAATCATAGCAATTCACCAATCACCGATAGGACAACGAAAATCTACTCAGACATCATAGGATGGCAACACATCATTGGATAATAATATGAAGCATAAAGCACCATGTTCAAGTAGAGGATACATCGGGTTGCGGGAGAGTGGACCGTTGTAGATAGATGGGGGAAGGTGATGGAGATGTTGGTGAAGATGACAGAGGTGTTGGTGTAGATCGCCGTCACACGATGATGGCCCCGGTGGCACTCCGGTGCCACCGGAAGCGAGGGGGGAGAGAGCCCCCTCCTTCTTCTTCTTCTTCCTTGACCTTCTCCCTAGGTTTCCCCTCTGGTACATGGCCTCCATGGCGGCGGCGGGGCGAGATCCCCTCCGAGATTGGATCTGTCTCTCTGTCACTCTGTGTCTCTGCGTTCCCAGATTCTGGCCCTTCATCGTTTCTTAAATTCCCAAAGATCCGTAACTCCGATTGGGCTCATCTTTTGACACGATTTTTATCCATAAATTAGCTTTCTTGTGGCGAAAGAAGTGCATCAACTGCCTTACGGTTTGGGCTCGAGGGCCCAGGGCGTGCCTTGGGCAGGGGGCGCGCCCCCCACCCTCGAGGCCCACTCGAGCATCGTCTCGTGTTAGTTTCGCTTCCCAAAATTGACATATATTCCAAAAAAAAATCTCCGTCCATTTTTATTCCGTTTGGACTCAGTTTGATATGGATATTCTGCGAAACAAAAAACATGCAACAAACAGGAACTGGCACTGGGCACTGGATCAATATGTTAGTCCCAAAAAATAGTATAAAAGGTTGCCAAAAGTATATGAAAGTTGTGGAATATTGGCATGGAACAATCAGAAATTATAGATACGACGGAGACGTATCAGCATCCCCAAGCTTAATTCATGCTCGTCCTCGAGTAGGTAAATGATAAAAAAAGATAATTTTTGATGTGGAATGCTACCTGGCATAATCTTGATTATGTAATCTAATCATGGCATGAATATTAAGACACGAGTGATTCAAAGCAATAGTCTATCATTTGACATAGAAGAATTTAACAATCGGGCATCCCAACAAACAATCAAGTCTTCCAAAATATCAATGCTAAAGAACGTTATCCCTACAAAATCATATAGTCTTTTATGCTTACCTTTTCTTAACACAAGGTACCCCTCATCCCCATCCCGGTGTCAGCCAAGCAATTGTTTTCATACTTTCCTTTTTCAAACCTTTCCAAATTTCAAGCAATACATGAGCGTGAGCCATGGACATAGCACTGTGGGTGGGATAGTAGGTGGTGATAGACAAAAGCTGGGAGAAAGTCACACATCAACTAGGCAAATCAACAGACTATGGAGATGTCCATCAATCGATATCAATGTGAGTTAGTAGGGGTTGCCATGTAACGGATGCACTAGAACTATAAGTGTATGAAAGCTCAAAAGAAAACTAGTGGGTGTGCATCAACTTGCTTGCTCATGAAGACCTAGGGCATTTGAGGAAGCCCATCGTTGGAATATACAAGCCAAATTTTATAACGAAAAATTCCCACTAGTATATGGAAGTGACAAAACAAGAGATTCTCTACTATGAAGATCATGGTGCTACTTTGAAGCACAAGTGTGGAAAAGGATAGTAGCATTGTCCCTTCTCTCTTTTCTCTCATTTTTTTTGTTTTTTTTGGAGGGGCTTTCTCTTTTTTAGCCCCTCTCTATTTTTTTAGGCCATCCTTTTTTTATTTGGCCTTTCCTCACATGGGACGATGCTCTAATAATAAAGATCATCACACTTTTATTTACTTACAACTCAAAGATTACAACTCGAAGCTAGAACAAACTATGACTCTATGTGAATGCCTCCGGAGGTGTACCGGGATGTGCAATGATCTAGCATAGCAATGACATCAAAAAAACAGACAAGCCATGGACACATCATGCTAGCTATCTTACGATCATGCAAGGAAATATGACAATGATGGTGCGTGTCATAATAAACGGAACGGTGGAGTTACATGGCAATATATCTCGGAATGGCTATGGAAATGCCATAATAGGTAGGTATGGTGGCTGTTTTGAGGAAGGTATATGGTGGGTCTATGGTACCAGTGAAAGTTGCGCGGTACAAGAGAGGCTAGCAATGGTGCAAGGGTGAGAGTGCGTATAATCCATGGACTCAACATTGGTCATAAATAACTCACATATTTATTGCAAAAATTTATTAGCCATTGAAACCAAGTACTACACGCACGCTCCTAGGGGGGAGGTTGGTAGGAGTTAACCATCGCGCGCCCCCGACCTCCACACAAAGGATGACACTCAATAAATTAATCATGCTCCAACTTCGTCACATAACGGTTCACCATACGTGCATGCTATGGGACTCACAAACCTCAACACAAGTATTTCTACAATCCACAACTACCCACTAGCATGACTCTAATATCACCATCTTTATATCGCAAAACTATTGCAAGGAATCAAACATATCATATTCAGCGATCTACAAGTTTATGTAGGATTTTATGACTAACCATGTGAATGACCAATTCCTGTCAACTCTCTAAATAGATATAAGTGAAGCAAGAGAGTTTTAATTCTTTCTACAAAAGTTATGCCCACGCTCTAACAATTATAAGTGAAGCAAAAGAGCATTCTACAAATGGCGGTTTTCTATGTCAAGAGAAACAGGCAATCCAAACTTCAAATGATATAAGTGAAGCACATGAAGCATTCTATAAAGCCACGGACTATCTCATACCAGAATAGTGCATAAAAGAAAAGGTGAAAACTAAATGCAAAATAGGCTCCAAGATCTGCACATATCACATGAATGAAACAAATCCAAAAACATACCGATACTTGTTGAAGAAAGAGGGGATGCCTTCCGGGGCATCCCCAAGCTTAGACGCTTGAGTCTCCTTGAATATTTACTTCGGGTGCCTTGGGCATCCCCAAGCTTGAGCTCTTGCCTCTCCTTCTTCTCCTCACATCAAGACCTCCTCGATCTTCAAAAATTTCATCCACACAAAACTTCAACAGAAAACTCGGTAAGATCCGTTAGTATAATAAAGCAAATCACTACTCTAAGTACCGTTGGAAACCAATTCATATTTTGTTTTTGCATTGTAGCTACTGTAATATAACTTTTCTATGGCTTAATCCACTGATAGAAATTGATAGTTTCATCAAAACAAGCAAACTATGCATCAAAAACAGAATCTGTCTCAAATAGAACAGTCTGTAATAATCTGAACATTCACCATACTTATGATACTTGAAAAATTCTGCCCAAATTAGTAAAAATCAACAATTTGTATAGAAATACAGTTCAAAAAGTTTCATAACCATTTGACGTTCCAGCAAGAAATGTGAAATCGCGCACTACAGCCAAAGTTTCTGTCCTGCACCGCACAAACCAACAAGCATTGTAAACATCCTAAAGGCAAACCTTGGCACATCTTGATTGGCTTCGCCTCGATCCACTTGGTGAACTTGTCCACGGCCACAAGCAAATGGGTCAAGCCGTCGCGGGCTGTCTTGAAAGGACCCACCATGTCCAGTCCCCAAACTGCAAACGGCCAAGTGATCATATTGGTCTTGAGTGCAGAAGCCGGCAAGTGTTGCTTGGACCTGAAGCGCTGACAGCCATTGCACTTCTTGACTAAATATTTGGCGTCGTCCAAAGCAGTCGGCTAGAAGAAACCATGGCAGAAGGCTTTGGAAACGAGGGATCTTGAGGCCGCATGGTGGCCGCACTCCCCCTGATGAATATCTCTCAAAATGGCTAGACCATTTTCTACTTCCATGCAACGCTGGAAGACACCGGTTGCACTTCGTTTGACAAGCTCTCTGTTAATTATTGTATATGCTGAAGCTCGGCGTTGAACCTGTCGTGCCAAGGTTACGTTTGCTGGCAACTCTCTTATGAGCAGGAAACTGAGGATTGGCTGTGCCCAAGACGGCGCTGAGACTCATGTTACTTCTGCCACTAAAACCAGGGCGGTTGGGCCGGGAGGTGGAGGGCTGGGGTGAGCCGCCTGCTGTGCTTCTGAAGTCCCCAGGCCGGCTGCAGTAGTCCCTAGGACGGGTTCTGAAGTCCCTGGGCCGGGTGCTGGTGTAGCGGTCCCTAGGCCGTCTGTTGGAGCTGAAGTCTCTTGGCCGCCTGCTGGAGCAGTCCTCGGGCCGGTGGCAGCAGTCCCCGGGCCGGCTGTAGCAGTCCCCAGGCCGTCTGCCCTGGGATCGGCTGGCATGAAGATTGACTCTGACTCTCGTGACGGTTTGATAGACGGCTTGCGCAAGCATTGGAGGGACACACCGGCTGGTATTGCTTGGCGGGTGGAGCCAATTCACGCCAAGGCGTCGGCTTGCTCATTGTCGGCTCGTGGCACGTGGAGGAACTCGCAGCCGTCGTAGTGCCCGCTGATCTGCTGGACAAGGAAACGGTAACTTGCCATGTTTGTATCCTTGGCGTCCCAATCACCAGATGACTGTTGGACAACAAAATCTGAGTCACCATAGCACAGCACCCGGCGTATACCAATCTCTTTTGCCATCCGGAGCCCGTGGATGAGTGCCTCGTACTCGTCCACATTGTTGGAGGCGGCAAAGTGGATTTGCAAGGTGTACTTGAGCTTGTCGCCTTTGGGAGAGGTGGGGACGATGCCGGCTCCCAAGCCAGTGCGCATCTTTGATCCATCAAAGTGCATCCGCCAATGGGTTGAATCTGGAGCAGGCGGCAGGTACTGGGTCTCGGCCCAATCGACGAGGAAGTCGGCCAACGCTTGTGACTTGATGGTGGTGCGGGGCTGGTATAAGATGGAAAAGGGGGCCAGCTCAATGGCCCATGATAACCCACAAGTGGGGATCACAACAGTTTTCGAGGGTAAAGTATTCAACCCAAATTTGTTGATTCAACACAAGGGGAGCCAAAGAATACTCTTAAGAATTAGCAGCTGAGTTGTCAATTCAACCATACCTGGAAACTTAGTATCTGTAGCAAGATAGTTTAGTAGCAAAGTAATATGATAGTGGCGGTAGCGGCAATAAAATTAATGATATTGTTATTGTAGTTTTTGTAATAGTAGCAACGGAAAAGTAAATAAGCAACAAGCAATATAGGTAAAGCTCGTAGGCATTGGATCGGTGATGGGGAATTATGTCGGATGCAATTCATCATGTAGAAGTTATAATCTAGGGTGACACAGAACTAGCTCCAGTTCATCAATGCAATGTAGGCATGTATTCCAAATATAGTCATATGTGTTTATGGAAAAGAACTTGCATGACATCTTTTGTCCTACCCTCCCTGGCAGCGGGGTCCTACTGGAAACTAAGAGATATTAAGGCCTCCTTGTAATAGAGTACTGGACCAAATCATTAACACATAGTGAATACATGAACTCCTCAAACTGTGGTCAGCACCGGGAGTGGTAACGATTATTGTCACTTCGGGGTTGCCGGATCATAACACATAGTAGGTGACTATAGACATGCAAGATAGGATCAAGAACACACATATATTCATGAAAACATAATAGGTTCAGATCTGAAATCATGGCACTCGGGCCCTAGTGACAAGCATTAAGCATAGCAAAGTCATAGCAACATCAATCTCAGAACATAGTGGATACTAGGGATCAAACCCTAACAAAACTAAATTGATTACATGATAGATCCCATCCAACCCATCACCGTCCATCAAGTCTACGACGGAATTACTCACACACGACGGTGAGCATCATGGAATTGGTGATGGAGGAAGGTTGATGATGACGATGGCGACGATCTCCACTCTCCGGAGCCCCGAACGGACTCTAGATCAGCCCTGCCGAGAGAGATTAGGGCTTGGCGGTGGCTCCGTCTCGTAAAACGCAATAATTCCTTCTCCCTGATTTTTTTCTCCTCGAAACAGAAGATATAGTATCTGGGGATACGTCTGTGGAGAACCAGGGGGCCCACGAGGAAGGGGCATGCCCTGGGCAGGGGGGCGCGCCCCCACCCTCGTGGACTGGCCCAAGACCCCCTGGTGTGGATCTTCTTTCAGGTATTTTTTATATTTTACAAAATAATTCTCCGTTGATTTTCAGGAGATTCCGAGAACTTTTTATTCTACACAAAAACAACACCATGGCAGTTCTGCTGAAAATAGCGTCAGTCCGGGTTAGTTCCATTCAAATCATGCAAGTTAGAGTCCAAAACAAGGGCAAAAGGGTTTGGAAAGGTAGATACGTTGGAGACATATCAACCCCCCAAGCTTAAACCTTTGCTTGTCCTCAAGCAATTCAGTTGATAAACTGAAAGTGTTAAAGAAAAACTTTGACAAACTCTGTTTGCCCTTGTTGTTGTAAATATGTAAGCTAGCATTCAGGTTTTCAACAAGATCATGAACTAACCACATTCACAATAACTTTCAGGTCTCAAGACTACTCACATCAATGGCATAATCAACTAGCGAGCAATAATAATAAACCTCGGATGACAACACTTTCTCAAAACAATCATGATATGATATAACAAGATGGTATCTCGCTAGCCCTTTTAGAGACCGCAAAACATAAATGCAGAGCACCTTTATGGATCAAGGACTAACTAGACATTGTAATTCATGGTAAAAGAGATCCAGTCATGATCATACTCAATGCAAATTAATAATAATACATGCAACGACAGAGGTGCTCACCTACTGGTGCTCTTTGATAAGAGGATGATGACTCTACATAAAAGTAAATAGATATGCCCTTCGCAGAGGGAAGCAAGCATTTGTAGAGGTGTCAGAGCTTGATTTTTTAATAGAGATTGAATAAGATTTTGAGCGGTATACTTTCCTTGTCAACATAACAACCTAGAATCTCGATATCTCCCATGTTACACACATTATAAGCGGTTCCCAAATAGAATGGTAAAGTTTATACTCCCCCAACCACCAACAAGCACACTCAACGGCTAGCCCGAAACAAAGGGTACCCTCCAAACCAGCAACAGCCCTGGGGGAGTTTTGTTTAATTATTATGATTTTGAGCATGGGACTGGGCATCCCGATTACCAGCCATTTTCTCATGAAAGATGAGCGGAGTCCACTCATCGTGAGAATAACCCACCTAGCATGGAAGTTATAGACAACCCTAGTTGATACATGAGATGTTCGAGCATACAAAACAGAATTTAATTTCAAGGTTTAGAGTTTGGCACATACAAATTACATGGAACGGCATGTAAATACCACATATATGAACGTATAGTGGACTCATATGGAATAACTTTGGGGTTTATGAAAGTGGATGCACAAGCAGTATTCCCGCTTAGTACAGGTGAAGGCTAGAAAGAGACTGGGAAGCGACCAAATAGAGAGCAACAACGGTCATGAAAATGCATTAAAATTAATCAACAATGAATGCAAGCATGAGTAGGCTATAAATCACCATGAACATAAATATCGTGGAGGCTATGTTGATTTGTTTGAACTACATGCGTGAACATGGGCCAAGTCAGATCACTTAAATCGTTCAAAGGAGGATACCACCTATCATACCACATCACAACCATTTTAATATCATGTTGGCACGCAAGATAGACCATTATAAACTCCCAGCTAATTAAGCATGGCATAAGCAGCTATGATCTCTAATTGTCATTGCAAGCATGTTTCATTCATAACCAGCTGAATCAGGAACGATGAGCCATCATATTTACAAAAACAAGAGAGGTCGAGTTCATACCAGCTTTTCTCATCTCAATTAGTTCATCATATATCATCCTTATTGCCTTTCACTCGCACGACCGAACGGTGTGGATAATAATAATAGTGCACGTGCATTGGACTAAGCTGGAATCTGCAGGCATTTAATACAAGAGAGAAGACAATGTAATATGGCTCAAGGTTAAATCAACAACAAAGCATATTAGAGCCACTAAGAATTTTAATCATGGTCTTCTACTCTTAACCCCTAAAGAAAAGAAAAAAAACTATTTACACGGGAAAGTTCCCAACAAGGAAAAGAATAACGAGAAATATTTTTGGGTTTTCATTTTTTACTACTACTACAAGCAAAGAAAGTAAACTAGCTAGAAGCTACAACTAATATTATTTTGTTTTTCTGGGTTTTCTAGCACGCAAGAAAAAGACTAAGAAAAAGAAATTGACACTAAGCATGGATGGTATGGTGAAAGAGTGTGAGCACCGACAACTAGAATAAGTGTGTGAACATGAATGTAAAGTCGGTGAGAAACACGTACTCCCCCAAGCTTAGGCTTTTGGCCTAAGTTGGTCTATGGCCACGGATCGAAGCCACTCCCTCTAGTGTACTGAGAGGTGTCCTCTGGATGCCACTAGTTAGCGAGCTCATCCAGCTCCCACCCATAAACAGATTGACGAGAAGGATCAAGTGGTGGCTCCGGCTCAGGCTCTGAAGCTTGTGCCTGGCATTGGTACTTGTAGAAGGCATCTGATGTAATGAGATACTTGCCCGTGGATAGATCAAACAAAGATGGTG
This sequence comes from Secale cereale, assembly GCA_902687465.1. Lineage (NCBI taxonomy): Eukaryota > Viridiplantae > Streptophyta > Magnoliopsida > Poales > Poaceae > Secale > Secale cereale. The sequence goes on from LR738714.1 coordinate 391,564,692, forward strand.
CAGGCAAGGTAACAATTTCACAGTATATTTCATCAAATCTTAATTTATAATTAAGATGCATATTCTTGTCTTCAACAATAAAATCATGAGCTACCATACTTTTGTAGTCTAGATAAACAAGGGCAAGCAATTTTTCTTCCTTCTCATGATGCCTAATAGGTATATCAAAATATTCAGCAAGGCGAGAAGCAAAAATGCCTCCAAAGACGGGCCCCTTTGAGCGGTTCAGACTCAATCGTTTGGCTACGACGGCGCCCAAGCTAAAAGTTGTGTCTTGAAACAAAGCATGGTGTAAAATGATAATATCAGGGGCACTAAGATTCCCACTGTTCTCGCGACCAATTAAACATCTCGTAGCAAATAAAGCAAAGTAGCGTAGAACATGGAAGTGTATACTAGTCATTCTTGTCCCTGAAACTTGTCTCGTTTCCCCTACGGTTATCATGTCAATGAACCCTTCAACGTCTTCACGACTTGGTTCATCAAGTCTACCTCCAAAGGGTGCTTTGCATATTTCACAAAAGTCTAAGAGTGATATATCCTTAATCACATCATATAAACAAAAATCCACCGTAGGTGGTGTTTTCCTAGAATGAAAATGAAAGCTTTGCGTGAAATATTGGTGAGTAAGAGATACTGTTCTTTCTGGTCGTTGAGGAAGTCGGTGAGGCCTGGATTATTTGCCAACCAATAGAAGTCTTCGTAAATACCGGCAGACATCATGAAATTACTACAAGGCCATTCGCACGGTCGAACTTCCACCATACGAGGAAGATTATACTTGGGCTTTTTATTTTCTTCTTCCTTCTTTTCCTCTGAACTCTTGCTAGAGGAGCCCCTCAATAATCTTTTTAACATTTTCCTTTTCTGAAAATTTCTGAATTTTTTTTAGTAACTTCAAAATAAAAGTTAACCAAACTCAACAAGAATGATAGCAACAACTCCTATAAGTGTCTAGAGGCTATATCATGCATTAGAACTACTTGGGACCAAGAAAATTTGACATGCAAGCTCCAGAACAAGATCACCATAGCAGCATAAATTTGCAACAAATAAAGCACTAGACCAAAAACTAATTGGACCAATGGAGGACTCACATACCAAGGAACAATCTCCCCAAACAGTTTGGTGAATGGTGCTTTGAGCAAGGAGACGAAAATGGCAGCAAGATGAGCTAGAACTCGGGTTTGAGCTGGTTGGGGATTTTTTTGGGAGGAAGAAGAAGAGCATGGGTGCAGGAATAAGTGGAGGGGGGCCACGTGGGGCCCACGAGGCAGGGGGCACGCCCTAGGCAGGAGGCGCCCCCTGGACCCTCGTGGCCACGTGTTGGCTCCCCTCGGTGTGTGTTCAGTGCTATATTTTCTCAAATATTCTAGAAAAAAATCATATTTCATTTTCATGGCATTTGGAGAACTTTTATTTTCGGGATATTTTTTATTGCACAGATAAGTCTGGAAATAGACAGAAAATACTAATTTTTGCTTTATTTAACCTAAGTAACACGAAATAAAAAGAGGGTACAGAAGGTTGTGCTATCTAGATTGACCTACCCCATGCCAATCAAAAGGAATCCATTAACAAGGTTGATCAGGTCTTGTTAATAAACTCTTTCCGAGTAACATGAAACCGGAGAATTTTTGAATAACACTATGTTACCTCAATGGGGATATGTATGTCCCCAACAATAAGTATGTCATGTGTCTTCTTGACAGTAGGAATAGGAAACTCGAAACCTCCAATAGTAATAGTTGAAGTTTTTCCAATATAATTGATACTGTGGACCTGAGGTTGTTTCCATAGAAAGTGTATTGTATGCTCATTACCATTGACATGAAAAGTGACATTGCCTTTGTTGCAATCAATAATAGCCCCTGCAGTATTCAAAAAGGGTCTTCCAAGAATAATAGACATACTATCGTCCTCGGGAATATCAAGTATAACAAAGTCCGTTAGAATAGTAACATTTGCAACTACAACAGGCACATCCTCACAAATACCGATAGGTATAGCAGTTGATTTATCAGCCATTTGCAAAGATATTTTAGTTGGTGTCAACTTACTCAAGTCAAGTCTATGATATAAAGAGAGAGGCATAACACTAACACCAGCTCCGAGATCGCACAAAGCAGTTTTAACATAGTTTCTCTTAATGGAGCAAGGTATAGTAGGTACTCCTGCATCTCCTAATTTCTTAGGCCTTCCACCATCAAAAGTGTAATTAGCAAGCATGGTGGAAATTTCTACTTCAGGTATCTTTCTTTTGTTGGTAATAAAGTCTTTCATATACTTAGCATAAGGATTTGTTTTAAGAACATCAGTCAAATGCATACGCAAAAAGATAGGTCTAATCATTTCAGCGAAGTGCTCAAAATCCTCATCATCCTTTTTCTTGGATGGTTTCGGAGGAAAAGGCATAGGTTTTCGAACCCATGGTTCTCTTTCCCTACCATGCTTCCTAGCAACAAAGTCTCTCTTATCATAACGTTGATTCTTTGATTGTGGGTTATCAAGATCAACAGCAGGTTCAATCTCTACATCATTATCATTGGTAGGTTGAGCATCAGCATGAACATCATCATTAATGTTATCCCTAGGCTCATGTTCATTACCAGATTGTGTCTCAACATCATAAACAGATATATCATTGGGATTCTCAGGTGTGGCAGCTACAGGTTCACTAGAAGCATGCCAAGTCCTATCATTTTTCTTTTTCTTCTTTTTAGAAGAACTAGGTGCATCTAAATTAGCTCTCTAAGAATCTTGCTCAATTCTCTTAGGGTGGCCCTCAGGATACATAGGTTCCTAAGTCATTCTACCACCTCTAGTTACAACTCTAATGGCATTATCATTATTCTTACTATTTAATTAATTGAGAAAATCATTTTGAGCCTTAAGTACTTGTTCTACTTGAGTGGTGACCATAGAAGCATGTATACTAATGAGTTTCAGTTCACCTTTAGCTCTAGACAGATAATCACTCAAGCGTTCAATCATATAAGCATTGTGTTGTAATTGTCTACCAACATAAGCATTGAAGTTTTCTTGTTTCACAATAAAATTGTCAAACTCATCTAAGCATTGGCTAGCAGACTTATAACAAGGAATATCACCTTCATCAAATCTATAAAGAGAATTTACCTTTACTACCTGTGTCGGGTTATCAAGACCATGTATTTCTTCAATAGGTGGTAAATTCTTAACGTCTTCAGCCTTGATACATTTTTCTTTCAGAGATTTCTTTGCCTCTTGCATATCTTTAGGACTGAGGAATAGAACACCTCTTTTCTTCGGAGTTGGCTTAGGGGCTGGTTCAGGAAGTGTCAAATTATTTTCATTGGCCAGCATATTATTCAATAGTATTTCAGCTTGTTCAACTGTTCTTTCCCTGAAAACAGAACCAACACAACTATCCAGGTGGTCTCTGGAAGCATCGGTTAGTCCATTATAAAAGACATCAAGTATATCATGCATCTCAAGAGGATGATCAGGCAAAGCATTAAGTAACTCGAGAAGCCTCCCCCAAGCTTGCGGGAGACTCTCTTCTTCAGTTTGAGCAAAGTTATAAATTTCCCGTAAGGCAGCGTGTTTCTTATGAGCGGGAACATATTTCGCAGAGAAGTAATACATCATATCCTGGGGACTACGCACACAACCAGGATTGAGAGAATTAAACCAAGTCCTAGCATCACCCTTTAACGACAAAGGAAAAAGCTTAAGGATGTAGTAGTAACGAATATTTTCATCATTGGTAAACAATGCGGCTATATCATTCAACTTAGTAAGATGTGCCACAACAGTTTCAGACTCATAGCCGTGGAAAGGATCAGATTCAACCAAAGTAATTAACTCAGGATCAACAGAGAATTTATAATCCTTATCAGTGACATAGATAGGTGAAGTAGCAAATGCAGGTTCATGTTTCATTCTAGCATCCAAGGACTTTTCTTTCAGCTTAGCTAACAATTTCTTAAGATCATATCTATCATTGCAAGCAAGAAAGTCTCTAGCAGTTTCTTCATTCATAACATAACCCTCAGGCACAACAAGCAATTCATATCTATTGGGAGTAGTTTCATCATCACTTTCATAAATATGATCAGTTTCCACATTTGCATTCTCCCTAACCTTAGCAATTTGTATATCTAGAAATTCACCTAGTGGCACAGTATCAGGCATAGAGGTAGTTTCACCATACATAGCAGAAGTAGCATCATCAAGAACATACGACATATCAGATTCAATAGTAGGAGTAGGTGTGGCAAGTTTACTCATAACAGAAGGAGAATCAAGTGCAGAGCTAGATGGCAGTTCCTTACCTCCCCTCGTAGTTGATGGTAATATCTTGGTTTCTGAGTCCTTCGGATTCCTCATAGTGATCAATAGATATAAATCCCAAGTGACTTAAAGAATAGAGCTATGCTCCCCGGCAACGGCGCCAGAAAATAGTCTTGATAACCCTCAAGTTTAGGGGATCGCAACAGTTTTTGAGGGTAAAGTATTCAACCCAAATTTGTTGATTCGACACAAGGGGAGCCAAAGAATACTCTTAAGTATTAGCAGCTGAGTTGTCAATTCAACCACACCTGGAAACTTAGTATCTGCAGCAAGATAGTTTAGTAGGAAAGTAATATGATAGTGATGGTAGCGGCAATAAAAGTAATGATAGTGTTTTTGTAGTTTTTGTAATAGTAGCAACAGAAAAGTAAATAACCAACAAGCAATATAGGTAAAGCTCGTAGGCATTAGATCAGTGATGGGGAATTATGTCGGATGCAATTCATCATGTAGAAGTTCTAACCTAGGGTGACACATAACTAGCTCCAGTTCATCAATGCAATGTAGGCATGTATTCCGAATATAGTCATACGTGCTTATGGAAAAGAACTTGCATGACATCTTTTGTCCTACCCTCCCACGGCACCAGGGTCCTATTGGAAACTAAGGGATATTAAGGCCTCCTTTTAATAGAGTACCAGACAAAAGCATTAACACATAGTGAATACATGAACTCCTCAAACTATGGTCATCACCGGGAGTGGTCCCGATTATTGTCACTTAGGGGTTGCCGGATCATAACACATAGTAGGTGACTATAGACATGCAAGATAGGATCAAGAACACACATATATTCATGAAAACATAATAGGTTCAGATCTGAAATCATGGCACTCGGACCATAGTGACAATTATTAAGCATAGCAAAGTCATAGCAACATCAATCTCAGAACATAGTGGATACTAGGGATCAAACCCTAACAAAACTAACTCGATTACATGATAGATCCCATCCAACCCATCACCGTCCAGCAAGCCTACGATGGAATTACTCACACACGGTGGTGAGCATCATGTAATTGGTGATGGAGGAAGGTTGATGATGATGATGGCGACGATCTCCACTCTCCGGAGCCCCGAATAGACTCCAGATCAGCCCTCCCGAGAGAGATTAGGGCTTGGCGGCGGCTCCATCTCGTAAAACGTGATAATTCCTTCTCCCTGGTTTTTTTCTCCCCGAAACGGAAGATATAGGATCTGGGGATACGTCGGTGGAGCACCAGGGGGCCCACGAGGCAGGGGGCGCGCCCTGGGCAGGGGCGCGCGCCCCCCACCCTCGTGGACTGGCCCAAGGCCCCCTGGTGTGGATCTTCTTGCAGGTATTTTTTACATTTTCCGAAATAATTCTCCGTTAATTTTCAGGTGATTCCGAGAACTTTTTATTCTGCACAAAAACAACACCATGACAGTTCTGCTGAAAACAGCGTCAGTCCGGGTTAGTTCCATTCAAATCATGCAAGTTAGAGTCCAAAACAAGGGCAAAAGTGTTTGGAAAAGTAGATACATTGGAGACGTATCATCCCACTTTGCCACTTGGCCTGAAGCATCTCGTTTGCCCATGATCTCAGAAAGCGGGGCCGTGCATACGACCGTGATCGGATGCTCTTGGAAGTACTGCTTGAGTTTCTTGGCGGCGAAGTACACGCCATAGCACATCTTCTGGTAATGGGGGTAGTTCTGCTTGGAGACTGATAGCACCTCGCTCAAGTAGTAGACCGGCCTCTGGACAGGCAAGGCCCTGTCGTCTTCTGGGCGCTTGACCACAATCACAGTGCTTACCACCCGGCTGGTGGCGGCTATGTAAAGGAACATGGGTTCCTTATCTGTTGGCGCCGCTAGGACAGGCGGCGTGGACATCACATTCTTGTGCTGCTGGAAGGCTTCATCCTCCTTGTCGTTCCACTCAAAGCAAGTAGTGTTCTTCATCAGTTGGTACAGGGGAAGTGCCTTTTCGCCCAGCCGGCTGATGAATCGGCTGAGCGATGTCAGGAACCCAGTGAACTTCTGGACGTCCCGTATGCGAGTTGGCATCTCCATTCTCTCAATGGCCTCAATCTTCGCGGGGTTGCACTCGATGCCGCGTTCAGATACTAGGAAACCAAGGAGCTGGCCTACTGGTACCTTGAAGACACATGTCTCCGGGTTTAGCTTGATCTGAAAGTGGCGTAGGTTTTCGAAGGTCTCTTGGAGGTCTTCCAAGAGAGTTCCCCTCTTCTCCGTCTTCACCACAATATCGTCCATGTAAATATGGGCGTTTCTGCCAAGTTGCTTGAGGAGACACTTCTGCATGCAACGCTGAAAGATGGCGCTGGCATTCCTCAAGCCGAACATCATAGTCAGGTAGCAGAAGGCCCCAAATGGCATGATGAAGCCGGTCTTCAGAAGGTCGGCCGGATCAAGTTTGATCTGGTGGTATCCGGAATAGGCATCAAGGAATGACAACAGCTCGCATCCGGCTGTGGAGTCAATCACTTGGTCTATTCGCGGCAGAGCAAACGGATCTTTAGGGCAAGCTTTGCTGAGGCTGGTGTAATCAATGCACATGCGCCATTTGTTGTTCTTCTTCAGCACTAGGACAGGGTTGGAGAGCCAGTCAGGGTAGAACACTTCCATAATGAAGCCGGCTGCTAGCAGGAGGGCGACCTCTTCTCCAACAACTCTTCTTTTTTCTTCTGACAGGCGGCGGAGTGGCTGCCTGACGGGCTTTGCATCTTCTCTCACATGTAGCTTGTGCTCAGCGAAATTCGTCGGGACACCCGGCATGTCTTTGGGGGACCATGCAAAGATGTCTCGATTCTCACGGAGGAAATCGACGAGCTCGCTTTCCTATTTGCCGTCTAGGTTTGACTCTATGACAGCAAATCGCTCCGGGTGAGATGGGTCCAAAGCAATCTTCTTCGTCTCCTTGGCCAGCTGGAACGAGCCATGCGGCTCCGCCTCCCTGGGATCAGATGGTACGGTCGGCTGCTCGCCAGCCATTGCCAACAACCGATCAAGGCGGCGCTTCTCTTCAGCTACGACAAGGGACTCAGCCAGCCGGCTGCCGGCAGTTGCACATGTGACGGACTTCACATAGTCCCCGACTATGGCGATTATTCCTTTCGGGCCCGGCATCTTCATCTTGAGGTAGGCGTAATGGGGTACTGCCATGAACTTCGCAAGAGCTGGTCCGCCCAATATCACGTGATAGGGGCTTTCCAGGTTCACCACTTCAAACCAGACCGGCTCTCGCCGGAAATGCTTCTTGTCACCAAATAGGACATCAATCTTGGCCTTGATGATTGGTGAGAAAGAGAGGCCGGGGACGTGTCGGGACCCCGATCATAAGTCACACCGGTCTAGCATGTAACACACCATATCACGTTGCGGCCTCACGCACGGTATCCCCACGGGTGCCACCTTACCTGGCCCGGGACCATTTGCGCATTTTGGCTCACGTATATGACAGTGTCGCTAGCATCCATATGACAGAGAACCCGGGCTGACATGGCCAGTTATAAACCAAAAGTGGCACTAAATTACAGGGACATGCATACATGACCCAACAACGAACGTGTCCGCCATCAACGTATGAACCCAAGTCGTAGCAAGCTACAAGGACTTAAAGGAACAACGCGTGACATTTCCCCTAAGGGACAGACACAGGAACGAAGAAGGACACATGCTGGTCTGCCTAAGTGTTCCGAAGCAGTAGCAAGCTACCAAGGCTCAGTGGAAGCACTAGGAGACATTTCCCTATAAGATAGGCTACCAAGGGTAAACAACTAGGTGTCGGATCCCACACATACCAAGCATTTCAATAACATACACACAATATGCTCGATATGTGCAAATACAACATGGCATCACAACAAGACTTTATGAAACAAGTATTTATTCATTAGGCTCCGACGAGCCAGATATTACAAACATGGGTCTCATGACCCAATATTCAGAGCAATCAAGCAACAAGCGGAAGCATACATGTCTGAGTACGGACATCTACAAATGAAAAAGGCTAAAGATCCTGACTATCTACAACACTCGTCCAAGATCGTAGCTGAGGTAACAAGCTACTTGTCGAAGTCCAAGCGGAACTACTAGAGAGACATAAGTCTCATCTGCAAAACATAAATTAAACAAACATGAGTACAAAGGTACTCAGCGAGACTTACATCAGATCCTATCATACATGCATTTGTATCAAGAAGGCATAGTGGGGTTTAGATGCAGCAAGCCATCTTTGACTCAGTGGCTATCCCGTTCTACGACTGCTGGTAAAACTTTTGAGGTGGCGCACACGAGTCCACTAATCACCACACAATACACCACTATGGATTCATCCCCGTCTCCCTACGAGAAGGCCATCCATAGCACTCACACTTGTCTTGAGTATTTTAGAGTATCCACTTTCAGTTGTCTATGTACCACGTAAGCATCCAATAAGTCTATAACCGTGGACTCGGCTATTCGAATAGATCATGATAAACCCTGCAGGGGTGTACTTCTTCACACACACTCTCGCCACTTACCGCCATGTACACAACGTGTATCTCGGTAACCTTCAAGCGGAAGCCTGGCGAAGGTGTCTGCCACGACCTGACTAACCACACAAGACTCTAGTCCAGGTTTATCGCCTATTCGGGTACCATCCGCAAGGGAGTCCGGCCGAGGTTTCCATCATGGCCCCAAACGATGTGTACATGGTTCCCAAGCCCACCATCCGGGTGCCACTCGGTACACCGGGCCACGTGTGCCTAGTCTGTCCCAAGCCCACCCTGTCGGGTGCCACTTGGTAGAGAAATAACACAACCTACAAACACCAGAAACTAGTTGCGACTCCTAGACAGAGACCAAGTTGATTAATAAGTCGAGAGGGGCACTTAAGCATTCCAATGTGTGGTAGTAGCTAGTCATTGGAAAACATACACATAACTCAGTGCTTAAGGATGGTTCCAGTGAGACAACCCACCATGTACTCCTACATGGCCTCTCACCGCTACCTTTACCAAATCGTGTTCACACACTTAACGCTCAGCATTAGAACATATCACTGCACTCCAGTTCATTCCCAATGAATCAGACCTGGCATACTCTAAGCAATAGCAAGCAAGGCATGGTAAGATCACAACATGGCTTCAATCAACTCCTACACATACTAGTGGGTTTCAACTATTTACTGTGGCAATGACAGGTCATGCAGAGGAATGGGTTCAACTACTGCAACATAGAGTAGCAGTTGAATCATTGTTGTCCTAATGCAATAACAGGGAGCAGGAGCGAGAGAGTAGGATTGTATCGGAATGAACAAAGGGGTTTGCTTGCCTGGTATAACAACGTGTAGAGCACTGCTCCTCTGACAGGTACTCTGGAACAGTCTCCGGAGCAAAACCTATCGAGATGAACGGTGACCGCAATCAAACACAAGCATATGCAACAATCTGATGCATGAATATGGCATGAAGATATGATGTTGTTTGAGCTAATGCAACTAGCATTTTAATTGGTTGAATTCCATTTGAACCAAGGGTTCAACTGCAACTCTAAAATAAGCATTTTAAATGCCATTTATGTGTTTTCATATAAACATTAGGTATAACTTCATTTGTCATGCATGAAAATGGTACAGATGGATAGGTTGAATTTTTCTGATAATTTTTCATATATAAATTATTTCATTCTGAGCTACGGTTGAATTTCTGTGATTTTTTTGAAGTTTAAACCAATTTCTGAAATAAATAAATCATTTAAGATCTATTTAAATTCCAGAACTGGAATACTGCGTCAGCATGACCCAAGCCTGACGTCAGCAGGTCAACTAGGATGACCAGAGTCAAACCTCACAGTGGGGTCCACTGGTCAGTGAATCAGTTAATTAACTGGGTTAATTAACACTAAACTAATCCTAACAGAAAGTCAGCAGGGCTGGGCCCACATGTAAGTGGCTAATCTAATTAACAAAATTACTTAATTAAAACGAAACGGTCAACTAACTGGAGGGGTGGGGGGCCACCTGTCATTGACCCAGGGGGTCAAATCCTGGTCAAACCCCCGGCTGACACGCCGGCGTTTAGCCGCCGGCGGCAGCAAACGTGGCGGAGGGCGTCGGAATCGCTGTTCTGGCGGTCTTTTGCGCAGCGGAGACCAGCTACGGGGAGCTGGAGCTCACCCGCGCCCGTTCCAGCAAGCAGCAGCAGCTAAGGCGGCCGGGGCTCGCCGGAAACGAGCTCGCGGTGGCGCCGGAGTTCGGCCCTCGTCGGAAACGGAGCTACGGGGCACGGCGAGGCCAAGGGAGGGGTGCTACGGGCACCTGGTGAAGTACCGAGTGCGGTGCCGTGCTCGGTTTTGAGCGTGCGTGGCTGTGGCCACGGCAACGGCATCGCCGGCGGCGGTGAGCTTGCGGTCACGGAGGGAATCGGGGCTAAAGCACGCGCGAGAGTGAGGGAACAGGGGGGAAAGAAGGAGGAGCTCACGGCGATTGTGACGCGACGAATGGCGAGCTCGGGGAGGTCCTAGAGCGATTGGGGCGGCGAGGGGGATCCACGGCGGCCGGCGGTGAAGACGAGCTCGAGGACGAGGCGTCAGGGCGTCCGGGGTCGATTCCTTCGGCTTGGAGATGCACGGTAGCGAGGCGGAGCTCGGGGGCTCGTCGGAGAGGCAAGGGGGAGGCGGTGGCTACGGCAACGGTGGCCGGTGGCGACGGCGGCGCTCGGGACCGAGCGGGAGAGGGCGACAGAGGAGGGGAGAGGCGACGAGAGAGGGCCAGAGAGGTTTGGGGAGGTGCGTGGCATCGTCCGGAGCTACGAGGTGGCGAGGGGGAGGGGCAGGCAGGCAGGAGGCATGGAGGCCATGCGCGGGAGCGGCGGGCGCGTGCCCCTGCCTCCTGTCATCGCCAGGAGGACGATGACTGGCAGCTGGGCCAACCCAGTGCCAGGCCAGCAAGTGGCCCAGGTAAAAACTCTAACCCTTTTTATTTTTCTTTTCTATTTCTCTGACATTTGTTTGATTTAAACTAAATCATTTAAAAACTTCTGACATTTTTTGTAGGGACTAGAAGGAGTAATCCAAAGCCCCACACAAAATCCAGAATTATTGGACATATATAAAATATAATAAATATATATATATATATCCAATGCAAATATTTATTGCATTAATTCCAAAAGCCGAAAATAAATATTTATGAGCTCCTAATAATATTGGTTTGATTTTTATCTCTAACCAATATTTTCAGAGAGCAACATGAACATTTTCTTGGCCCCTTTTGGAGCAATTTTTATTTGGGTCATTTTTCAAAAGAGTTTTCTCAGGGTTTCACAAGTCCTCAATTCAAATTCATTTGAAATTTAAATATGATGCAAACATCAAGACTAGGCTAGTGCATACCAGAACTAGGGTTGTGACAACTCGCCCCCACTAGAAAGAATCTCGTCCCGAGATTCAGGAGTCGGCGGAAAGAAAGTGGGGTACTCCAGTCGGAGACGATCTTCTCGCTCCCAAGTAGCTTCTCTCTCGGAATGATGAGACCACTGAACCTTGAGAAACTTGATGTTATGTCATCGAGTGACACGCTCTGCTTGATCCAGAATGCAAACGGGATACTCTCGATATGTGAGGTTATCTTGGAGATCAAGCGTTTCGTGGTCCACTCCGCGGATGGGATCCGAGAAGCAACGCCTGAGTTGAGAGACGTGGAAGACATCATGAACTCAAGAAAGATGTGGGGGTAGTTCCAACTGGTAGGCAACCTCTCCTCGTTTATCGAGAATGGGAAAAGGACCAATGTAACGAGGAGCCAACTTGCCCTTGATACCGAAACGATGGGTACCCTTTAAAGGAGCTTTCTTGAGACTGGATTGATAGCTATTGTTATACGCAAACTCGGCGAAAGGAAGACATTTCTCCCAATCCATACCGAATGAGATAACGCAAGCTCTAAGCATGTCCTCGAGAATTTGGTTGACCCGTTCCACCTGACCACTTGATTGAGGGTGGAAAGCGGTACTGAAAGAAAGATGGGTTCCCATGGCAGTCTGGAAACTCTCCCAGAAATGAGAAGTGAAAAGACTACCACGGTCTGAATTGATCTCTAGTGGGACACCATGAAGTGACACTATTCGAGAGATATATAAATCAGCGAGCTGACTAGCAGTGATACTCTCTCGAACAGGTAGAAAGTGAGCCACTTTGGACAGACGATCGATGACTACGAAGATAGCATTATTCCCTCTCTTGGTCCTGGGAAAGCCGGTGATGAAGTCTATACCAACTTTATCCCATTTCCACTCGGGAATTGCTAAAGGCTGAAGGGTGACAGCAGGTATTTGATGTTCTGCCTTAACGCGACGACAAACGTCACATTTAGCAATGAACTCAGCAATTTCTCTCTTCATCCTAGTCCACCAGAACCTCTGGCGTAGGTCCTGATACATCTTAGTACTACCGGGACTAATCGTGAGAGGTGATTCATGAGCCTCCATAAGGATCAGTTGTCGCAGATGTTGATTCTTGGGAACCACCAAGCGATTCTCAAAGAGCACAACACCTCGATCATCCATAGAGAAACATCCACCAACTCCCTTCTTAATGTTTCTCTTGATGCGGGTAACACCCTTATCGAACTTCTGGTCAGCAATGATCTGATCCTCAAGGTTAGGTTTCGCCACCAAGGTGGAAAGGAATCCGTGAGGAGCAATGTGAAGGTTAAGCTTGCATAATTCCTCATGGAGAAGTGGTTGGCCCTGCTGCAACATGAGATTGTTGCAATATGACTTACGACTTAAAGAATCAGCCATAACATTGGCCTTGCCTGGGGTGTAAGTAATCCCTAAGTCGTAATCTGAGATCAACTCCAAGCAACGTCTTTGCCTAAGGTTCAAATCTGGCTGGGTGAAGATATACTTGAGACTCTGGTGATCGGTGTAGATATCGCAACGATTACCAAGGAGGTAATGTCGCCATGTCTTAAGTGCATAGACTACAGCTGCAAGCTCTAGATCGTGTGTAGGATAATTTTCCTCATGTGGATGCAACTGTCGAGATGCATAGGCAATCACATGACGATCCTGCATAAGAATGCAACCTAGTCCCTGTCGTGAGGCATCACAGTAGATAACAAAGTCCTTAGTGAAATCCGGTGGCACAAGTATGGGAGCAGAAGTCAGACGTCTTTTCAGTTCCTGAAAACTGTGCTCACACTGTGGGGACCACTCAAACTTTTATCTTTCTTGAGGAGTTCCGTGAGAGGTTTGGCCACTTTAGAGAAGTTTTCAACAAAGCGGCGACAATAGCTGGCTAGACCTAGGAAACTCCTAACTTGTTTAACTGTTTCAGGTGGAGTCCAATCCAGAACGGCCTAAACTCTCTCGGGATTGACAGCAATGCCCTTACCAGAGATTACATGACCGAGATAGGTCACTTCTGGCAACCAAAATTTGCACTTGGAGAACTTGGCATAAAGACGGTGCTCTCTAAGTTTTTCTAGAACAAGTCTAAGATGTTCGGCATGCTCTTCCTCGTTCTTCGAGTAAATAAGAATATCATCGAGGTAAACCACGACGAACTTATCTAAGTACTCCATGAAGATCGAGTTCATCAAGCGGGAGAAAGTGGCTGGAGCATTGGTTAGACCGAAAGACATGACGGTGTACTCGTACTGACCATAACGAGTGACAAAAGCCGTCTTAGGAATGTCTCCGTTTCTAATCTTTATTTGATGGTAGCCTAACCTCAAATCCATCTTGGAGAAGACTGAGGATCCAGCGAGCTGATCATACAGGTCGTTGATCCTGGGGAGCGGATACTTGTTCTTTATCGTGACCAAATTAACGGGACGATAATCTACAACCATCCGTTCCATGCCATCCTTCTTCCTGACGAAGAGGACGGGACAAGCGCAAGGAGAAGAACTAGGACGGATGAAACCCTTTTGCAAAGACTCATCAAGTTATTTCTTAAGCTCAGCTAGTTCTAGGGGTGCCATCTTGTAAGGTCTCCTAGAAATTGGAACAGTTCCTGGGATAAGATCTATGAGAAACTCTAAATCCCTGTCAGGTGGAACACCTGGTAGTTCTTCTGGAAAGACATCCGGAAAGTCTCGGACTACCGGGATATCTTCAAGGTCTGGAAGGGGGCTGGAATTAAGAGAATAGAGTTGACGCTTTGCAACTCTAGTGGAGACAGTGATTATCTTGCCAGATGGATGTGTAAGCTGAACGGACCTAGTGTAACAATCAATCTTGGCATGATGAGCTGTCATCCAGTCCATACCCAAGATGATGTTAATATCCGAAGACTTGAGGGCTATAAGTGAGGCAAGGAATACAAGTCTGTCAACAAGGATTCCATTACCATGGCTTATTCTGGTAGTTTGCCAACTAGACCCTGTGGTTTGGATTTCGAGCGGAGTTGGCATATCACAAAATGACATGTCGTGCAAACGAGCATAGCCTTCGGAGATGAAGGAGTGATATGCTCCGGTATCGAACAAAACCGAAGCCGGATGGCAATTGACAATGAGTGTATCAAGAACGACATGTGGATCATCATGAGCGTCTTTAGCTGAGACGTGATGCACACGTCCATGTTTAGTGGGAGCCGAATTGGCACTGATCGTCTTGTGTGGTGGCTTACTACGAAGAACGGACTTCTCGGGCTGGGGTGGAGCAAGACTGGCCTGAGCGCAGTCACGTGCATAGTGTCCTGGCTTTCTGCATGTGAAGCAAGTCCCTGAGGTACGTCGTGGACCCACATTGACAAGCGGTCTACCAATAGGCTTGGGTAGAGCATAAGACTGAACTGGATGAGGCACCTCATAAGATGGCCTCGGAGGATATCTGGGTGGAAGAGCGGAGTTTGGAACCCAAATCCGGCGCTTCTGGGAACTAGTGCCGGAGCAAGATCCCAAATCATGGGTGTGC
This sequence comes from Secale cereale, assembly GCA_902687465.1. Lineage (NCBI taxonomy): Eukaryota > Viridiplantae > Streptophyta > Magnoliopsida > Poales > Poaceae > Secale > Secale cereale. The sequence goes on from LR738714.1 coordinate 391,579,925, forward strand.
TTACGAGACTCCTCGTAAGTGAGCTGAGCGGTCTCTGCATTGATGGCCTTGTTCACAAGAGCCTGGAATGAATGGCAATGATGCAAGTGAAGATCACGACGCAGCTTGGGGTTGAGACCTTTCCGGAACCTAGCCTGCTTCTTGGCGTCCGTGGACACTTCTTCTGTAGCATAGCGGGCAAGGTTCTCAAACTCTCTACTGTAAGCATCAACAGCCATCTTAGCCTGGGTAATACTACAGAACTCTTCCCTCTTGCGATTGATGAGAGCTTGAGGAATGTGATGCTCGCGAAAAGCCTCGGTGAAATCTCTCCAGGTAGGAATCTGGCCAGCTGGAATCATGGCCTCATAGTTCTGCCACCAGAGACTAGCAAGACCTTCCAGGTGATATGTGGCATAGATGACCTTGTCCTCTTCAGCTACGTTTGCAGAACGCAGCTTGTGAGTGATACTACGGAGCCAGTCATCTGCATCGAGCGGCTTAATGGGATGATGGAAGGTAGGTGGTTTTAGACGAATGAAGTCATGGATGGTTGCTGACTCTTTGCATTGATGTGTGGTGTTCTCCTCAATACGTGCCAACAAGCGGTTAGACTCTCGCTTGTTCCTCTCCATCTCTAACATGACCTCTGCCAACGAAGGCTGGTCGGGAGGATCCTCCTCATCCCTACCACCTCCGTGGTTCTGTCTACGAGCAGCTGAGCTTCGCTTAACTGAAGGCATCCTGAGAAGGGAAACCAAGGACGGAATCATCAACAATTATAGGATGCAAAAGGTAGGACAAGAAATTAGTATCTCTCGAACTACTAGGATAATTCCGGCAGCATAACGGCAGTAAAAGCTCAGAATGATACATCTTGCTAACAAAGGGTAGTACAACAACTCAACATCATTACTCAAGGTTCTGTGATAGTACTAAACAATCTACACCGGAAGAACTTGAAAATAGGAGTAGGACTCTCATCAACCAATCCTAAGGAACTACGGAATAGTAACACGTGATCCTGATAGACGGAAAAGAAGCCTAGTTCCTTAACCCCGTAGGAAAGGTAGGATGACTCAGATCAGAAGACATGAGGTATAAGGAGTAAAAAGAGCCTTACGTTCCCTTCCACAATCAATTCCCTTATATAAATAAAGAATTTCTAGACTCAACTTCGACCAGTTTGGCTTGGTAATTCTACAGGCAGTCAGGCTCTGATACCAAAGCTGTCGGGACCCCGATCCTAAGTCACACCGGTCTAGCATGTAACACACCATATCACGTTGCGGCCTCATGCACGGTATCCCCACGGGTGCCACCTTACCTGGGCCGGGACTGTTTGCGCATTTTGGCTCACGTATATGATAGTGTCGCTAGCATCCATATGACAAAGAACCCGGGCCGACATGACCAGTTATAAACCAAAAGTGGCACTAAATTACAGGGACAGGCATACCTGACCCAACAAGGAACGTGTCAGCCATCAACGTATGAACCCAAGTCGTAGCAAGCTACAAGGACTTAAAGGAACAACGCGTGACATTTCCGCTAAGGGACAGACACAGGAACGAAGAAGGCCACATGCCGGTCAGCCTAAGTGTTCCGAAGCAGTAGCAAGCTATCAAGGCTCAGTGGAAGCACTAGGAGACATTTCCCTGTAAGATAGGCTACCAAGGGTAAACAACTAGGTGTCGGATCCCACACATACCAAGCATTTCAGTAACATACACACAATATGCTCGATATGTGCAAATACAACATGGCATCACAACAAGACTTTATGAAACAAGTATTTATTCATTAGGCTCCGAGGAGCCAGATATTACAAACATGGGTCTCATGACCCAACATTCAGAGCGTACAAGCAACAAGCGGAAGCATACATGTCTATGTACAGACATGTACAAATGAAAAAGGCTAAAGAGCCTCACTATCTCACTACTACAAAAAGGGCTGCTAATGGCGCACCGGTTTTGCCCATTAATGGCGCACTACCGGTGCGCCATTACTAGCACGCCATTAGTAGTTGGATACTAATGGCGCACCTCTGGTGTGCCATTAGTATCTGGCATACTAATGGCGCACCAGTGGCGCACCACTGGTGCGCCATTAGTATCTGGCATACTAATGGCGCACTACGTAGAAGTGCGCCATTAGTATTTTTTTCAATTTATTTTAAAAAAAAATTCAATTTTTTTTATTCAATTTTTTTAATTTTTTTCTTAATCTCAGATCATTATGGCTTAATCTGGGGTCAATTTGCTTAATCTCAAGTCAAATTGCACTCTGTGGTCAAACTTCCCATAAGGTCACCCATCCTCACACTACTCCACCCCGAGCACGCTTAACTTCGTAGTTCTATCCAACCCCAGCACCATCTCACTTCACACGCACTTTTTGATATATCTATCATATCAATCCTATTAACCCTTCTTGATGTCTAGGAGTTTGTTAATGTTCATGAGTATGATGAAATTTTGAAAATATATTTCAAACTTCCCGGTCATATTACGTATCATATTTTGGAAAAAAAATTATAATTTTTTTTTTCGAAAATTTTATTTATATTTTTTTTCTGTTACTAGTGGCGCACCTAGCAAACGGTGCGCCACTAGTAAGTTTGAAATTTTTTGAATTTTTTTGCCTGTAGATCTTAAAGGCCCCGTAACTTTTTTTCTGTTAGGTTTTTGGGGATTTTGAAAATGTTTAACGGGGTTCCAGAGATACTAATGGCGCCACTAGTAACTTTTCGAGTAGATGATTTTTCATATAAAAAACTTTTTAATCCGAGTTCGTATGCAAAAGTTATACCCGTTTTACTAAATTCCAGAGATATTTTGCAAATAAAGTCAAAATTCATATTTGTAAATTTTCCCAACAAGTAGACCACATATCACATGGGAAACTTATTTTCTTTTATTTTTTTGACATTTACATCATTTTCTTTTTTTT
>LR738714.1:391582919-391658737 GCA_902687465.1 Secale cereale
TGGCCAACTTACTATTGGCGCACCGTGGTAGTGGTGCGCCATTAGTATTTTTTGAAAAAATAAATAAAAAAATAAAAAAATATGAAAAAAAATACTAATGGCGCACCGTGGGAGTGGTGCGCCATTAGTAAGTTGAACTTACTAATGGCGCACCACTCCCACGGTGCGCCATTATTATTTTTTGAAAATAAAATTAAAAAAATTAAAAACAAAATTTGAAAAAAAATTACTAATGGCGCACCGTGGATGTGGTGCGCCATTAGTAGTTGAACTACTAATGGCGCACTATCCACTGGTGCGCCATTAGTAGTTTTGAGAAAAATATGAAAAAAAAAATTGTTACTAATGGCGCACCACGTCAACGGTGAGCCATTAGTATTTGGATACTAATGGCGCACCAACACATGGTGCGCCATTAGTAAATACTAATGGCGCACCGCATGTCTGGTGCGCCATTAGTGTCAATTCCATCTATAGCCCTTTTCCTAGTAGTGTCTACAACACTCGTCCAAGATCGTAGCTGAGGTAACAAGCTACTTGTCGAAGTCCAAGCGGAACTACTAGAGAGACAGAAGACTCATCTGCAAAACATAAATTAAACAAACATGAGTACAAAGGTACTCAGCAAGACTTACATCAGATCCTATAATACATGCATTTGTATCAAGAAGGCATAGTGGGGTTTAGATGCAGCAAGCCAGCTTTGACTCACTGGCTATCCTATTCTACGACTGCTGGTAAAACTTTTGAGGTGGCGCACACGAGTCCACTAATCACCACACAATACACCACTATGGATTCATCCCCGTCTCCCTACGAGAAGGCCATCCATAGCACTCACACCTGTCTTGAGATTTTTAGAGTATCCACTTTCAGTTGTCTATGTACCACGTAAGCATCCAAGAAGTCCATAACCCTGGACTCGGCTATTCGAATAGATCATGATAAACCCTGCAGGGGTGTACTTCTTCACACACGCTCTCGCCACTTACCGCCATGTACACGACGTGTATCTCGGCAACCTTCAAGCGGAAGCCTGGCGAAGGTGTCGGCCACGACCTGACTAACCACACAAGACTCTAGTCCAGGTTTATCGCCTATTCGGGTCCCATCCGCAAGAGAGTCCGGCGGAGGTTTCCATCACGGCCCCAAACGATGTGTACAGGGTTCCCGAGCCCACCATCCGGGTGCCACTCGGTACACCGGGCCACGTGTGCCTAGTCTGTCCCAAGCCCACCCTGCCGGGTGCCACTTGGTAGAGAAATAACACTACCTACAAACACCAGAAACTAGTTGCGACTCCTAGACAGAGACCAAGTTGATTAATAAGTCGAGAGGGGCACTTAAGCATTCCAATGTGTGGTAGTAGCTAGTCATTGGACAACATACACAGAACTCAGTGCTTAAGGACGGTTCCAGTGAGACATTCCACTATGTACTCGTATATGGCCTCTCACCGCTACCTTTACCAAATCGTGTTCACAAACTTAACGCTCAGCATCAGAACATATCGCTGCACTCCAATTCATTCCCAATGAATCAGACCTGACATACTCTAAGCAATAGCAATCAAGGCATGGTAAGATCACAACATGGCTTCAATCAACTCCTACACATACTAGTGGGTTTCAACTATTTACTGTGGCAATGACAGGTCATGCAGAGGAATGGGTTCAACTATCGCAGCATAAAGTAGCAGTTGAATCGTTGTTGTCCTAATGCAATAACAGGGAGCAGGAGCGAGAGAGTAGGATTGTATCGGAATGAACAAAGGGGTTTGCTTGCCTCGTATAACAACGTGTAGAGCACTGCTCCTCTGACAGGTACTCTAGAACGGTCTCTAGAGCGTAACCTATCGAGAAGAACGGTGCCAGCAATCAAACACAAGCATATGCAACAATATGATGCATGAATATGGCATGAAGATATGATGTTGTTTGAGCTAATGCAACTAGCATTTTAATTGGTTGAATTCCATTTGAACCAAGGGTTCAAATGCAACTCTAAAATAAGCATTTTAAATGCCATTTATGTGTTTTCATATAAACAGTAGGTATAACTTCATTTGTCATGCATGAAAATGGTACAGATGGATAGATTGAATTTTTCTGATAATTTTTCATATATAAATTATTTCATTCTGAGATACAGTTGAATTTCTGTGATTTTTTTGAAGTTTAAACCAATTTCTGAAATAAATAAATCATTTAAGATTTATTTAAATTCCAAAACTGGAATACTGTGTCAGCATGACCCAAGCCTGACGTTAGTAGGTCAACCAGGCTGACCAGAGTCAAACCTGACAGTGGGGTCCACTGGTCAGTGACTCACTTAATTAACTTGGTTAATTAACACTAAACTAATCCTAACAGAAAGTCAGCAGGGCTGGGCCCACATGTCAGTGGCTAATCTAATTAACAAAATTACTTAATTAAAACTAAACGGTCAACTAACTGGAGGGGTGGGGGCCCACCTGTCATTGACCCGGGGGGTCAAATCCTGGTCAAACCCCCGGCTAACACGCCGGCGTTTAGCCGCCGGCGGCAGCAAACGCGGGGGAGGGCATCGGGATCACCGTTCCGGCGGTCTTTTGCACAGAGGAGACCAGCTACGGGGAGCTGGAGCTCACCCGCGCCCGTTCCAGCAAGCAGCAGCAGCTAAGGCGACCGGAGCACGCCGGAAACGAGCTCGCGGCGGCGCCGATGTTCGGCCCTCGTCGAAAACGGAGCTACGGGGCACGGGGAGGCCAGGGGAGGGGTGCTACGGGCTCCTGGTGAAGTACCGAGTGCGGTGGCGTGCTCGGTTTTGAGCATGCGTGGCTGTGGCCACGACGACGGCATCGCCGGCGGCGGTGAGCTTGCGGTCACGGAGGGAATCGGGGCTAAAGCACGCGTGAGAGTGAGGGGGCATGGGGGAAAGAAGGAGGAGCTCACGGCGATAGCAACGCGACGAACGGCGAGCTCGGGGAGGTCCTGGAGCGATCGGGGCGGCGAGGGGGATCCACGGCGGCCGGCGGTGAAGACGAGCTCTAGGACGAGGCCTCAGGGCGTCCGGGGTCGATTCCTTCGGCTTGGAGATGCACGGCAGCGAGGCGGGGCTCGTTGGAGAGGCGAGGGGGAGGCGGTGGCTACGACAACAGTGGCCGGTGGCGACGGCGGCGCTCGGGACCGAGCAGGAGAGGGAGACAGAGGAGGGGAGAGGCGACGAGAGAGGGCAAGAGAGGTTTGGGGAGGTGCGTGGCATCGTCCGGAGCTTCGAGGCGGCGAGGGGGAGGGGCAGGCAGGCAGGAGGCATGGCGGCCATGCGCGGGAGCGGCGGGCGCGTGCCCCTGCCTCCTGTCATCGCCAGGAGGACGATGACTGGCAGTTGGGCCGGCCCAGTGCCAGGCCAGCAAGTGGCCGAGATAAAAACTCTAACCCTTTTTATTTTTATTTTCTATTTCTCTGACATTTGTTTGATTTAAACTAAATCATTTAAAAACTTCTGACATTTTTTTGTAGGGACTAGAAGGAGTAATCCAAAGCCCCACACAAAATCCAGAATTATTGGACATATATAAAATATAATAAATATATATATATATATATCCAATGCAAAATTTATTGCATTAATTCCAAAAGCCCAAAATAAATATTTATGAGCTCCTAATAATATTGGTTTGATTTTTAGCTCTAACCAATATTTTTAGAGAGCAACATGAACATTTTCTTGGCCCCTTTTGGAGCAATTTTTATTTGGGTCATTTTTCAATAGAGTTTTCTGAGGGTTTCACAAGTCCTTAATTCAAATTCGTTTGATATTTAAATATGATGCAAACATCAAGACTAGCCTAGTGCATAACAGAACTAGGGTTGTGACAGGACGATGCCGTGGAACACGTTCCTGGTAGGCTGAAGCTGCTTCTCTTTGATGCCCAACTTCTCCATGGTGTCATGATACATGATGTTGATGCTGCTGCCGCCATCTACCAGCACTCGGGAGAAATGATAGGCCCGCCTATCGGGGGAGAGAGCTGCATCTAGAACCAAGGCGTAAGCTCCTGGCGAAGGCATTACAGCCGGGTGATCTTCACTGCTCCAGCTGATGGGCCTTTCGGACCAGTGCATGAATTCTGGGGCTTCAGAGGCAATGGTGTTGACTTCTCTACGCTGCTGGCGCCGGCTGTGCCTATCGTCCACCTGGCTCGTGAATACGAAGTAAGCTTCGTTCTCTTCTGGGAATTCGTCCAGGACCTGGCCTCCTGGGCGAGTAGCGAGCGGTTTTGGAGGTAGGGCCGCCTTCCCACATGCGGCAGTGGAAGAGCTTCCCCTTTGGTAATCCGCGTGAGCCGGTGACACTTTTGTGTGGTGTGATTGGAGGGCTTCGTGCCGCTGTGAAACTTGCAGGGAGCATCCAGAGCTTGATCAAAGGAGAAAGCGGGCTGCCAGGCCGGCTCACCGCCCCTCTGGCGTTTGGGACCTGCATGAGCCTATGGCTGCTGGCCATCAATTGCTGGCACCAGCCGGCTGTTGGAGGCCGGTGGGTGGGACTTGCGCTTCTGATCAGTTTGCTGCTGGCGCCGACTGGACTCTCCAACCAGCGTTCTCGGAGCCGATGGAGCCATCTTTCCGGAGGCATCCACATGCAGCTCGAAATTCATGGAGGAATCAGCGGTGGCATACTTGTCTGCTATGCTTAGCAGCTCATCCAATGTGGTGGGCTCGTCACAGAGGAGATTGTGCTTGAGCAAGGTGCCTTCTCTACACCCGGCTATGAAGTACTCGATGGCTTGTACCTTATGCACTCCTTCGCAAGAGTTGCGCAGCTCTGCCCAACGTGTCAGGTAATCACGAGCAGACTCGTTCGGACCTTGGACGCATAAGGAGAGCTGGTGCGGCTTAGGAGGCCACTTGTAGGTGCTGGTGAAGTTGCGAGTGAAGACGTCGGTGAAGTCCAGCCAGCTGTTGATGCTGTTGGACTTGAGGCTGTTCAACCACGTCCGGGCCGTGCCCTGGAGCATGAGTGGCATATATTTCATCGCAACGCGCTTGTTGTCGGTCGCTATGCTGACGGCCGTGGAGTAGTCCACCATCCAGTCCTCCGGCTTCACCGATCCGTTGTACTTGGGGGTGTCTCTGGGGAGCGAGAAACCCTTGGGGAAAGGCTCGTCATGGATGCGGGGGCCGAAGCAAGCGGGTCCAGGTGCATCTTCTTCTTCGACCGCCTGGAACCGGGCCAGTCGGTCGAGGCGGTGGTGGGCGTCATTCTCCCCAACCCCCTCGCGGCGACCCAAGGGGCCTCCGAGAGAAGGATGGTCGACAGGCGGCGGAGAACCACGCCTCTCCCGACGAGGAGGAGGCGTGCGCTCATCTCGCCGCTCTACAACCCTTGGGCAGCCGACTTGATCACGCTCGATGGTGATGCGAGTCTGTCTACTGCGGCTAGCAGCCGGCTCTGAGTCACGCCGGCTGCGAGTGCCGACAGTTGGTGAACGGGTCGTAGCCCCTTGCTCCCGCCGAACAGGGTGGTTATCCGCTTGCGCGCCGGCCTCCAAGGCCCAGCGACGGGCTTCCTCCTGCACGATAGCCGCGTCGAGGAGCTGCTGGACGCACTGAGTCATGGAGCAAAGTTCATCTCCCTCTAAGTGGCCTAGTTCATCAACTGCCACCTGGGCAGACCTTAGGTTCTCCGACGGGGTGGGGTATATTGGCCGTGGGGCCACCAGCATGTCGGCCAGCACCCCGCCGTGACCGCGAACGGCACCGGCTCGGCTGGGCTCGCTAGCAGCCGATGCGCCGCCTATTGCATGGTCCATCACATGGCGGTAGGCTTTGCTGAGGCGTTGGGAGGCGTCTAGCTTGTTGGCATTATCGAGGAGCGAGACACGGAGTGCCTCCAGTGCCGCGCCGTCCGTTCCCGCGGTGATGGGGGCGGAAAGGATCTGCATGGCCGCCTGCAGCGGGTCATGGCTAGACCCGCCGGAAGGCTCGTCGTGGCTGACGGTCAGCACCTCCATGACGGTGCTGACGCCACTGCCGCAGGCTGTAGAGGAGAGGGGATCATCGATGATCACCACGTGCTCGGGGAAGGAATCATCGGACGCCGCGTCGAGGTCGACGATCATGTCGACTGGTGGATCAGAGGAACCCACGGACTCCATGTCAGAGGCACGCTCATCGATGATGTGGAGCTTGTCGAGGAGCTCGACGAGGCAGCTCTCCGAGCCAACGGGCTCTATGACCAAAGAGGGCTCATCGTGAAGGTGGACACCAACGAGAAGGTCGGGGAGTCTGCTCGCGGCGCATGCGGCCTCAGCGCCATGAAGCATCCCGTCATCCATGCTTGCGGGCGTGCCGGGCTAGCTGTGCTTGCCAGGGAGGAACAAAGTTCCCGTCCAGAACATGTCTCCGGACGACGGTGCACCTTGCCCCATGGTGGGCGCCAAATGTCGGGGTTTTGGTGCGACATATGCCAAAGGATGGCTTATCATGCATGGGGACAATAGAACGTTGCCGGGCCCTGGAAGCGGGATAAGGCGATACTTAGGACACCTACGAATCTTACCCAGGTTTGGGGCTCTCCATGGAGATAACACCCCTAGTCCTGCTCTGCGGGGACTACGCATCATGATTAATGTCAATATGGTAGCTACAAGGTTGCTCCTTGAGCTGTGTCATCTAGAGGAGGAAGAAGGGCAAGGCTAGCTCTCTATCTTCTCTCTAGGGAATGTGGGTTGTCGATAGGGTTTCTCCCTGTCTGTGTGTCTCTCTTTGTGTCTCTCTTCTTCTTAGCGTCCAACCCCTCCACATGGAGGACCCTGAGGGGTTTATATAGGCCTACCCCAGGGGTACAACGGTAATCTAGGTGGAACGGCCCCCAACTGTTTGTTGGGGCCCGCCGTCTACGGGCCCTCGTGATTGCTTTTCACTGTGGGCGCTCTTCTGCTGACGGCAGCATCGTCAGGAGGGGAATGGCTACATTGCTGCCGCCTCCTGCCGTACACTGCCACCACGTCCTGTCTTGTCATCTTGATGGGGTTTAGACTCCTAGGGCACGATTAGCTGCCTGCTACTAGGCGGCATGTCCCCCAGGCCGCCTGCGAAGGGTCACTTGCTTCTTGTTCACTCACTGGCTGGTGGGGCCAGCCGCCTGCTGGCCCTACCACCTATGGGTAGTGGGATCATGGCTTCCTCTGACTGGGGCTAGGTCATTGGCAACATGGCTATAGTGATACGCCGCTTAAGGAGTGTCTGTAAGATACGCCCTCACTGTAGCCACGCCATTATAGATTCTCTAAGGCCATGCTCAACTGTAGCCATGCCTTAGCCTTGTATTGGTTCCCCAGCTCACGCCCCGAGGAGGTGGCGTGGGGCTGTCTTCTAGATGCTGGTCATTAGACTACCACCTGTCTAGGCCCCGCCGTGTCGGTGTACAAAAAGAGGGGTACACTTTTTGTACCCCTATGACTGTGCATGGGCAGTCTGAGCCACGGGCAACACCACATCAAGCATGGCAAGGGAGGCGAGCCGGGGCAAGACCGAAGCTTGATGGAGATTGGAGCGACGCCAAGAACAAGACCACAAAGAGCAAAGGGACGAAGCGGCTCTCCCCGGCAAGATCCTTGCCGGGGCCAGCCCTGGCAGCCCCGGCAAGACCATTGGCGCGGCAGCTCGCCCCGCGCCTACGGAGCGAATCACCCTTGAGTCCACCGCCCCCATGGGGCGAGGATTCGGGAGATATCCCCGTGGTGGCATGCAGATCTTTGTGAAGACATTCAAGATCAGATACAAGTTAAGAAGACGACGACCCTTGGCGGGATTCCAGCCAAGGAGAACCACAAGGCCTCCGGCAAGCACCTTGCCGGGGATGACAGCAGGCGCCACGGCAGGACCCTTGCCGGAGCCCCGACAATGCCCTTGCCGAGGACGCCCGCAGGGCCACCATCAGGCCCGCACCAACCAGATTTCCATTGACCCACGCAGCTACGACCCGACCAGATGGACAGGCTCCTGCGTGGCAACCCACAGATCTTCGTGGAGGCCCGCCGTTGCGCCACCTCAGCTGCCTGTCTGCCTACATGGCACCACAGGCACTGCTGGCCAGGGCGCGTGTCAACACGAGGAGGGGCGGCGACGGACAAGACGGACGTCTCCCCTCGTACCCGATAAAGCAAGGACACCTAAGGTAGGCGCATTAAATGCGCCTTGTCCTGTAATGCGAGGGATAACCTCGCATCACAGTACCCTTTCCACCTCCTGTGTGCCACTGTGGGGACCCCTTTTCCTATAAAAGGAGGCCCGATGCGACCAGGAGAAGGATTCGGCTTTTAGGACTCCTCCCGACTCTCTTGGAGCTCCTCACTAGCTGAAGAACACAAACATATAATCCACCAAAGCAGGAGTAGGGTTTTACGCATTTTTGCGGCCCGAACCTGGGTAAAGGAACCGTGTCCTGACTGTTAGATCCGCTCTTCTCTCAACCCCGCGCCCCGCAACCATAGTAGGGATTCTTGTGATCCCATAGGTGTCGATCCAAATACACCGACATCTTTGGCGTGCCAGGTAGGGGGTGCAGTTGTGAGAATCGGCTTTGGCAGTCAGTTCGACGCTTCTTCATCGTCATGGCGCCCAAGAAGAAGACGACGGTGGCGGTTGGCCAGTCGGAAGCCTGACAGCCCGTCCCGACACGGGCGAGCAGCGGACCGGTCGCGGAAAGAACCCAGGGCGCTGCTCGAGAAAACCAACGTCGCCCCAGCAGCCGGAGTTTGGGAGGTGGCGATGCTTGTGCGCCTGGTAACGGGCCACACACCGCCAGTTCGGGAGATGGAACCCAGCCCTCTGCGGGTGGCGCGGGGCCTTCCAAGGTTGCGGCCGCATCACCAAAAGGCGATGCAAGGGCCTCCAGAACTCCCACGCCGGTGCCAACAGCGCGCTCTTCTCAAGCAGCACGCGACGAACGGCGTCGTCACCCCGAAGATCCCGTACGTCGCCATGGGAAGGGCCCCGAGCGCCACTCCGTGGACGTAGAAGACCTGCCCGCCCGCCGAAGCGCTGGTGGAGACGTTAGGAAACCGCGGGATCTTGATGGGGCTCCCCCTGACACGGTGGCCAACAAGGATGATCTAAATCCAGCAGAGCTCCCAGGTCGACGCTCCGATGGAGTCCCACGCACCGGCGGCGGGAGAGCCGGCAGCGCCGTGGCTACAATGCATTCGCCTCCTCCTCGCCCGGTGCCACGTGCGTCGACCCGTCGAGACGTCACGGGCGATGCTATCTCCATAGCATCGTCCGACCCACGGACCCGCGGCGACCAGCGTCAAGTTCTTCAGGAGCGAGCTCATGAAGACGCTGGAACCACCATCGAGCGCCGGCGCGGAAGGCGCCACCAGTCAGACAGGCGAGCAGGGCCTGCTGCAGACCGGCCAGCACCGGAAAGCCCTGGAGGTCTACCCTACGAGGTAGGCTGTCCAGCTTTCACCCGTGAGCTGCGGCAGTTCCAGTGGCCCTCTCACCGCACCTTCAAGCCTAACGTTGGCAAGAAGTACAATGACAAGACCCACCCGTCGGAGTTCCTCAGCATCTACACCATCGCGATGCAAGCTGCCGGGGCCCGCGACCATAAGGTGCTTGCGAATTACTTTTCGTTGGCTCTTAAACCTAACGCCATGTCGTGGTTGATAAACTTGCCAGTAGACTCTATTTCCTCTTGGTCCGACTTGTGCCATGAGTTTGTTGGCTCCTTTACCGGAGGCCACCAAGCCCATGGCCAAGTAAGTGACCTGCATGTCATACCCCAGAAGGAAGGCGAGAGTCTGCGCAAGTACATACAGAGATTCAGTCGGGTACGGTACAATATCCCCGATGTTCACCCTGCCGCCATCATCAGCGCGATCGTGCACAACCGCAAGATGCGCAAAGAACTGGCGATGACCAAGGTGAAAGATGTGGCGGAACTCTATGTTCTTGCCGACAGATGTGCCCGGGCTGAAGAGGGAAGGAAGTACCCCGGCAAAGGTGCCGGTGCGGAAACCGATTCTTCAGACGAGGATACTGCCGCCCCAGCGAAGAAGGGCCGGAACCGTAACAGGAAGCGCAAGGGGAAGGCCGTGCTTGCCGTCGAGGGATCTAATGACACCGGCTCCGCTAAGAAGACCAAGGCGGGTGACCCTGGCAAGGAAATTGCCGGGTGTGTCGCCTGCCGGGCCTTGGCGGCTGCCGAGAAGCCAGGAAACTCCGGCAAGCGATACTGCAAGATATCCCACCAAAGGCCATGATATCCAGGACTGCCACCAGGTTGAGCTCCTTGCTGAGAAGCAAAGGGCTGAATACGAGAGGCGGGACAAGGAGAAGGGCCAAGACGGCGCTAAGGGGTCAAGCAAGAAGCGTGACGGCCAAGCAGGCCATAGCGGCAAGGAGAAACAGCAGGAAAGGCCCACCAGGGGCCGCGACAGAAGACCTGAAGACGACGAGTCCGGCGGCCAAGAGTTTCAGAAGGCTACAGACGCCATGTGCGTCGATGGTGGCGCCTTGCTGCATGCTTCTCACCGCCAGCTTAAATAGTGGGCGCGTGAGATTATTGCAGCGGAGCCATCGTCCGGTGCCCAAAACCTACTGAAATGGTCCAGCACACCTACCATCTTTGACGACGAGGATCACCCTGATCGCACTACTACGGTCGGGTGCTTGCCATTGTTGGTTTCGCCGACAATACGCAACCTCAAGGTGACGAAGATGCTAGTCGATGGTGGGGCTGGTCTGAACCTACTTTCGCCCACCGTGATCGAGAAGCTGCAAGTTCCTGATGGAGACCTCGAAGAGACGGGTACGTTTCAGGGAGTCAGCCCAGGGAGAAGTCAACCGAAGGGGAAACTCACGATGCCCATGACTTTTGGAAGTGATCTGAACTACAGGACGGAGAGGATCGTGTTCGATGTTGCCAAGATCCTCCTGCCTTACAACAGGATCCTTGGCCGCCCAGCACTGGCCAAGTTCATGGCAGCATCACACTATGCCTACAACACCCTGAAGATGCCAGGGCCCGTGACGATCATCACCATCCCCTCCGATAAGAAAGATGCGCTGATTTGCGCTGACCAATTGTACCAGCAAGCAGTTGGAGAAACTGCCGCTACGAGGGCACTTGCTCCTGCCACTGGAGCCCCGGGAGGGAAGAAGAAGAAGACCGGTGAGACCTCAGGCAACCACTCCGGCAAGCGCACCTCTTCGGAGTGATGTGCTCCTGTCGAGGACGTGCCAGAGAGCTCCACCGGAAAGAAGAAGACCAGTGAGACCTCAGACACCCACTCCGGCAAGCGCACCTCTTCGGAGTGTCGCGCTCCCGTCGAGGACGTGCTAGAGGTCTCCACAGGCAGAAACAAGAGATACAGAGCCACACCGCTGGGAACCAAGAAGGTTTCTGTCAAGGAGGACGGCACGGGAGGGGATTTTACCATAAGCTCCGCCCTTGCTAACAAATAGGAAGACGCGCTCGTCACCTTCCTGCGGGCGAATGTCGATGTGTTTGCCTGGCAAGCATCCGACATCCCTGGCGTTCCCAGGGAGGTGATTGAGCACCACCTTCCTGTCTGTTCTCATGCACGACCCGTCAAGCAAAAGGTCAGGAAGCAAGCTTTGGAATGGCAAGAGTTCATCACCGAGGAGATCTGGAAACTGGAAGCTGCGGGTTTGGTAAGAGGAGTGCTCCACCCAACGTGGTTTGCCAATCCGGTGGTAGTGCGCAAGGCAAATGGGAAGTGGAGGCTATGTATTGATTACACAAATATCAATAAAGCTTGTCCCAAGGACCCCTTCCCGTTGCCGCGCATAGACCAGATTGTTGACTCCACGGCAGGGTGTGACCTGCTGTCATTCCTCGATGCCTACTCCGGCTACCACCAGATGTTCATGGCAAGGGAAGACGAAGAGAAGACAGCATTCATCACCCCATGTGGTACGTACTGTTTCGTACGAATGCCTTTCGGGTTGAAGAGTGCTGGCTCGACGTTTGCAAGGGCAGTCCAGATTGGTTTTGAACCCCAGCTCCATAGAAATATGGAGGCTTATATGGATGATATAGTGGTCAAAACCAAGAACAAGGCAACCCTTGTACCGGATTTACAAGAAACATTTGTAAACCGGTGCAAGATCAACCTCAAGCTGAACCCTGAGAAGTGCGTCTTCGGCATCCCGTCTGGCAAGCTACTCGGGTTCTTTGTGTCGCAGCGTGGGATAGAAGCCAATCCAGACAAGATCAAAGCTATAGAGTGGATTGAAGCACCCAAACGGGTCAAGGATGTGCGTCGGCTTGCTGGCTGCGTTGCCGCCATGAGCAGATTCATTTCCAAGTCTGCCGAGCGCGCCCTCCCTTTTTTCAAGATTTTGAAAAAGGCGGGCCCAATGAAGTGGACGCCAGAAGCCGAAGCAGCATTACAAGATCTGAAGAGGTATCTTTCCTCCACGCCAATACTAGTTGCGCCTAGACCACAAGAACCGTTGCTGCTATACTTAGCAGCAACAAACCAGGTGGTCATCGCCGCACTAGTGGCGCAGAGAGAAATCGATGATGAGGTGATAGCAGCAACAGAGCCTGGTGCCACTGGTGCAGAAGCGACACAGCCGGTTGGAGTGCAGCCGAAGAAGAAAATGATGCAGCACCTGATCTACTTTGTTAGCTCCCTCTTGGAGGGGCTAGATCAAGGTACTCCAGCATGCAGAAATTGCTCTTCGGCCTTCTTATGGCCTCAAGGAAGCTGCGTCACTATTTCCAGGTGCACGAGATCACTGTCGTCACTTGCCTCCCTCTGCAACGGATATTGCACAATCCAGATGCGACGGGAAAGATTGTGGAGTGGGCACTGGAGCTGTCTAGCTTTGGCCTCAAGTTTGAAAGTACCTCAACAATTCAGAGCCGAGTTCTGGCAGAGTTCATCGCAGAATGGAGCGCAACACCTGATGAAGAGGTCCAGGAAACTGCTCTCCCCGGCAAAGAGGCGAGTTGCAACTGGATCATGTACTTTGATGGGGCTTTCTCCTTACAGGGCGCCGGGGCTGGTGTACTGCTAGTAGTGCCCACTGGAGAGCACCTCAAGTACGTGGTCCAGATGCATTTCCCGAGGGAGGTATCAACGAACAACACTGCTGAGTACGAGGGGCTGCTTGCTGGTCTTAGGATCACGGCAGATCTCGGAATCAAGAAGCTCATTGTCAGGAGCGACTCGCAGCTTGTCGTCAAACAAGTCAACAAGGATTACCAAAGCCCGTTGATGAAGGCCTACGTCGATTAAGTGAGAAAGTTGGACGAGCGCTTTGATGGTATACAGGCGGAGCACGTTCCCCGAGCTGAGAACGACATCGCCTATTACCTGTCAAAGCGCGCTGCCCTCAAGCTACCTGTGGAACCAGGTACCTTTGTGCTTCAGCTTTCTCAGCCATCCGTTGATCCATCAACAGAGCAGAACAAGAGGAGGAAATCAGGGCCCGACAAGTACTTTCCCACCGAGATCCCCGGAGCCGCCGGCAAGGATGTTGCCGGAGGCACTGAGCCCGCCACCGGAGGGCTAACTCCGGCGGAGCGGTAAGCTTTTGCCGTCGAGATGGCCACTCCCTTGGCGGAGGAAATGCCTTTGGTCCTCGCCGTCGAGCCCCAGGAAGAAGCGGAGAAAGTAGCATACCGTCCGATTCCTTCAGACTAGGGAACTTCCTGAGGAGCAGGAAGAAGCGGAGAAAGTAGCCCGTCGGTCTGCCATGTACCAGTTCGTCGATGACGTCCTGTACAGAAGGAGACCGAACAGTGTGAAATTGAAGTGCGTCCCTCGAGAGGAAGGACTGGAGCTGTTGGCGGAGATACATGGAGGCATATGTGGATCCCATGTAGGGTCGAGAGCCCTTGCTGGCAAGGCATTCCGGCAAGGCTTCTTCTGGCCCACTGCCCTCCAGGATGCGACGGCACTGGTCACCAGGTGTGAAGCGTGCCAGTTCCATTCAAAGAAACTTCATCAACCAGCTCAAGCCCTTCAAACCATTCCTCTCTCCTGGCCCTTCTCGGTCTGGGGGCTCGACATACTGGGCCCTTTCCCCCATGCCGTCGGGGGCTTTGAGTACTTGTACATTGCAATCGACAAGTTCACAAAGTGGCCAGAGGTGGAGGCAGTAAGGAAGGTCACAGCTCACTCAGCCGTCAAATTCTTCAAGGGACTAGTGTGCCGTTTTGGTGTGCCCAACAGGATCATCACCGACAACGGCACACAGTTTACAAGCTGCACATTCATGCAATATACCCAAGACCTCGGCAGCAGACTCTGTTTCGCTTTCATTGCTCACCCCCGAAGCAATGGTCAAGCTGAGAGGGCAAATGCTGAAGTGCTGCGAGGATTAAGGACAAAGACCTTTGACAGGCTGCACAAGAGCGGGAGGCGCTGAATTGATGAATTGTCGGCGGTTCTTTGGTCGATCAGAACGACGCCAAATCGAGCCACCGGCCAGACGCCCTTTGCCCTGGTATACAGGGCAGATGCAGTTCTCCCCACAGAACTCATATACGGGTCACCTCGAGTGCTCGCTTATGACGAGCTTGAGCAAGAGCAACTGCGGCAAGACGACGCAATGCTCCTTGAGGAAGATCGTCATCGGGCGGCTGTGAGAGCAGCACGCTACCAGCAAGCCTTGTGCCGCTACCATAGCCGCAAGGTCCGTGCCCGAAGCTTTGAGGAAGGAGACCTTGTTCTCCGGCGCGTTCAATCGGCCAGGAATATGAACAACTTGACGCCGAAGTGGGAAGGCCCTTATCGGGTAATACGAGTCACCAGACCTGGTGCTGTCCGCCTGGAGACCGAGGATGCCGTTCCGGTGAGTAATTCCTGGAACATCGAGCATCTTCGCAAGTTTTACCCATAAGGCGCGGCTTGCCGGGCCCCCCGGCAAGCCACCCTTTTGTACAAGCCTTGCCGGCAAGGCGTGTAACCCTTTGTACAAAGCCAGGCGCAGACACTGAGCATAAATAAATGAAGCGCTGGCGCCCTAAGTTATAGCATGCATGCTGAGTCGAGTCTCGTCCTTGGTTAGGGTTGATAGTGCTTAGCGGCGGCTAACCCCTAGCTTAGAGGTCGAGTCTTTGTTTTCCCTCTGTCCTCTTTGGTTCGCAGGACGCGTAAACATCCTTGCCGAAGCCACTTGGGGGAAGGGAAGAAGAACAGACTAGCTCCTAGGCCCCGGCAAGCCAGTGTTGCCGGAGGCTGCGAGGGCAAGAATCCGCCCACGGCAGATCTGGGTTGCCGGGGGCTGCAGCTTCAGATAAGTTCTTTATCCCTTATCATGCATTCCATTATGGACTGAGGTATGTGAAACCTCGTTCTCTTCCTTAAGCTACCGTGCTCCCATAACTCTAGGCCCTAGGGCTCGTTCCTGGGACTAAGTTTGGTCGTAGTCCCGGCAGCAGAAGGATGAAACGAGGAGCTTGACCCCACTTCATCCCTGCCTCCGCCAAGGGCGTGAGAAAGGTCGAGCGAAGTAGGGAAACGGCAGGGCCTGTTGTCGGGCAAAAAAATGTTTATCTTAAAGATATCAGGGATTTATTCCCTGTTGTGGGTTTTTACCTACAAACAAATGACCCGGCAAACATTCCTTTTTCATTAAAAGCATTCCATTCAGGTACAGTCCATAGGGAATGAAAAACATGAATAAGGGGACTACAAGTTTTAAACTTAACAGATGCCCGAAGGCTTACAGACTAAAAAGAGATAAGATGCCCGTAATGCCTTTCTTGTCCCTCTCCTCAGGAGGCAGGTCAAGGAGGCGAGAAGGGCAAAAGGGGTGCCTAGGCGAGCTACGGGTGGCAGAAGACACCGAGAAGGCATCTCGGCAGCCTCCCAAGGGCTGGACGGTGATGACGGTGCCTGCGTACTCCGACATGACGACCTTGTCGCCCGCCTTCTTCCTCTTCCTCTTCCGCAGCCTCCCTACGCCAGCTGCCAAGGAGACGGCCCCAAGAAGTTCAAGGAGCCGGCGACGCGGATGATGGGGTCGCCGGGGCCACCAGGAGCGGCGCCCGACACCTAGTTGGACCCGTCATCCTGCCGTCCACCACCCTCGTTGTCGCTGCTGATGTCCTCCTCGTCACCCTCGTTCGAGGAGGAGTCTTCGTCATCAGAGGAACTCTCCATGCAGCACCTCGCGCGAGTCCCGAGGTGCCCGAAGACCTTGATGGAGAGGTGGTCGTCCTCCATCAACTTGAAGTGGAGGGTGAGCCCATCCGTCAGGCTATGGATGCGAGCGAACCTCTTCCATCCTTGGCGAAGATACATCACATGAGGGGCAGGGAAGTCGACGCGGGCCCGCGTGCCACTGATCCCACAACCCCTCATGTGCAGCCGCAGCGACTCCGGCGGATCCACCTCCATCTCCCACGCAAATGGAGTCGGGAGACGAAGGCGACGACGCGGCGACCCCCGCATCCTAACGAAGAACTCACAAGGGTCATCCCCAAAATGACCTTCCATTGGAGGAGGAGCTATTGGCGGGGGCGAGGCCGGCGGGCCGCCCCATCCTCCTCTTCCCCGAGTACCCTGGCCTCGCCCATGGCCCCGCCCCCTCCCTCTTCCCCTCGTGGCCGGTTCGGCCACCGCAGGTGCATGAGAAGGGAGGACACGTTGTCGAGCAGCGACCCTCGCTGCCACCATTGAGGAGCCGAGGTTTTATTTCTTCATGGCGGACAGATGAGAGGAGCAGAAGCTGAAGGAGAAAGAAGATGGAGTGTCGGGCGCCGTCCCCTCCCTCCGCCCTTTATAAAGGGGCTAGGCTGGAGCTCAACTGCCCCGCTCGGCCAATCAAGACGCAGAAGGCGACGGGGGCCGAGACCGACCCGCCGCCCCAACCAGCGACGACTCGGTATCCCGCCTCCACCGCTCGCCACCTCGAACGCATGGGAGGCACGCGGCGAACGTGCAGGACCGAAAGGACGGGTGAGGCGACCTCTCCCCACCCCGTGATCGTGGGGAGTGGACGCCTAGACGACCGCGCCTCGGCCCCATCCAGTAAGCGGGCCGCGCCTCCACGCTTCCCCCCGTTTACGTGGAAGACGCGGGCCGCCTCCCTTCGCATTTACTGCGACGTGACGCATGCCTGTGGAAATCGCCCCACGCATGCCGCCCATGTCACGCACGCCCCTCCACCCCGCGCTGCACGCGCGGGTCGTGGGAGGCGCAGCGCGCGGAAAATTTTACCACGGTGAAAACCGCCCCGCCTGCCCGCGGACCGTTCTGGGCCTGGCCCAACAACGTGTCGTGCTTATGTGTGGCCCAGGCCCTGGGGCTCCTGTCGGTGTACAAAAAGAGGGGTACACTTTTTGTACCCCTATGACTGTGCACGGGCAGTCTGAGCCACGGGCACCACCACATCAAGCATGGGAAGGGAGGCGAGCCAGGGCAAGACCGAAGCTTGATGGAGACTGGAGCGACGCCAAGAACAAGACCACAAAGAGAAAAGGGACGAAGCGGCTCTCCTCCGCAAGATCCTTGCCGGGGCCAGCCCTGGCAGCCCCGGCAAGACCCTTGCCGCGGCAGCTCGCCCCGCGCCTACGGAGCGAATCACCCTTGAGTCCACCGCCTCCATGGGGCGAGGATTCAGGAGATATCCCCATGGTGGCATGCAGATCTTTGTGAAGACATTCAAGATCAGATATAAGTTAAGAAGACGACGACCCTTGGCGGGATTCCAGCCAAGAAGAACCACAAGGCCTCCGACAAGCAACTTGTCGGGGATAACAGCAGGCGCCACGGCAGGACCCTTGCCGGAGCCCCGGCAAGGCCCTTGCTGTGGACGCCTGCAGGGCCACCATCAGGCCCGCGCCAACCAGATTTCCACCGACCCACACAGCTGCCGACCTGACTAGCTAGAAAGGCTCCTGCGTGGCAACCCACAGATCTTCGTGGAGGCCCGCCGTTGCGCCACCTCAGCTGCCTGTCTGCCTACATGGCACCTTAGGCACTACTGGCCAGGGCGCGTGTCAACACGAGGAGGGGCGGCGGCCGACAAGACAGACGTCTCCCCTCGTCCCCGATAAAGCAAGGACACCTAAACTAGGCGCATTAAATGCGCCTTGTCCTGTAATGCGAGGGATAACCTCGCGTCACTGTACCCTTTCCACCTCCTGTGTGCCACTGTGGGGACCCCTTTTCCTATAAAAGGAGGCCCAAGGCGACCAGGAGAAGGATTCGGCTTTTTAGAACTCCTCGCGACTCTCTTGGAGCTCCTCACTAGCTGAAGAACACAAACATATAATCCACCAAAGCAGGAGTAGGGTTTTACGCATCTTTGCGGCCCGAACCTGGGTAAAGGAACCGTGTCCTGACTGTTAGATCCGCTCTTCTCTCAACCCCATGCCCCGCAACCGTAGTAGGGATTCTTGTGATCCCATAGGTGTCGATCCAAATACACCGACACGCCGCCTGCTGGCAGCCGGCTCATGGGCGTTGCGGCCCCAGGAGGCGGCCCGATGAGCAGGCGGCCCCCAATTGTCTTGAAATACCGTGGGTGGTCGATGAGGACACCCGTGGTCAATATCTCCGACACAGCTGCGACACCGTGTCGACAGCAGGCAAGTGCCGATGGATCCGCTCTTGTTGTGCGGCGCGGCGCTGTAGTGCTCGAATTGTCTCGCCGTGCGGCGAGCTGCAGCCACTCGGTGTGGACGCACCTAGCTTGCTCTGCGACGCGCCATCGATCATGTTGTGCTGCGAGCTGCAGCCTGTCGGTGCTGACATGCTTATCTTGATCCGTGGCACTCAAGCGCCATGCGCCAAAGGTCTGCTCAACCCTGGCGATGACGCGCATCACAGCATCTTCCATCGTGTTGCCGGGGAGTGCCTCGGCCTCGACGGGCCATGGCACCTGCTTGGTTTTCTAGTCGACTAGTGCAGAGGTGGTGCTTTGGTGGGTTGGCATGCTTGGAAAAGGTGGATGTGCTACATGTTGTGCTTGTCGCCTCCGAGCGTCGTGCGCCGCCTAGGTTTTTGCGCAATATTGTTTGGTGGTGGGAAACAGGTGAGGAAATGGCGGGAAACGGTGGTGTGTTCACAAAACGCCATCAATTAATGGAAACTTAGCATAGAAGGAACATTGAGCTAGCATAAGAAGTAGATGATGATCAGATGAAGACGGACCACACTAGCGAACCCGTCGGTGATGAATTTATCAATCAAAAACGGTTGAATACTAGCAAGCGTTTGCCCACAACACACATGGCTTATTCCATCACAAACAGGTCGGATGGATCAACTGTATGCCACGTATCGCACATTGTAAAAAAGTAATGCGGTAGACCTTCTTTAACATGTGTTAACAAAAATCAAAACAAGGACCTTGAGGTTAATTCCACCCCACAACACACACGGCTTATTCCATCAGAAACAAGTCGGATGGATCAAATGTATGCCACGTATCGCACATGCTCAAAAAGTAATGCGGTAGACCTTCTTTAACATGTGTTAAAAAAATTCAAAACAAGGACTTTGATGTTAATTCCAATGATGGGATGTATCATAAATGTCCTTAATGGACCTTTAAGATACACCCAATCAATGGGATTGTGGCACCCCAGATCAGAGCGACCGGTTTACCTTGCATTGCCAGCCCAGAGACCTTGTCTTCTAGCAACACACAACATCTTGGTACAGAAAGCAGCCTCTTTATTGATACTAGCGGACCAAAGTTTTACATTACAACAGTCAGCGAGGCCGAGCAGCACACATGGTGCGGCTAGACAATATGTACATTATTTAATGAACATAAAAGGGCCTCGGGCATAAACTACGCAGCAGCGGAACGACGTCGTAGCGAAACTCCATCTCACAGGTACACCGATGTCGATACGGACTAGACTCAAACGGCACTCCTTCCCAGCGGAACTTTCCTGAAATCTGGCATGACACGCCAGGTTAGTACTTTGAATGTACTTGCAAGCTTACAGCAAAACAAAATCATAATGACAAAACAATACCATGATGGTTAATCAATATTAAATATGTAGCAACAGACTTAAACGGAAATTTACTAACATGCTATGCTCATGGTCTATCTTACTCATGTTAATTTAATATAACCACCAACTAATTCATCTCAATAAGATATAAATCGTGATCCTTCCGGTAATCACAAACCCGCCCATACTGGGCCTCAAAACATCTCGGAAGTTCTTCCATCAACATATCATAGTACCAGAAATTTAGAACATAGCGAGCAAAACTTTATTATTTGTTGACCCATGGTGTGACCTACTTTCGAGCGTGTCCGTGACCATGGACTCGACTATCGATAGATTAAATACACTCTGCAGAGGTAGTGCACCGTACCCACACCACGGAACCCATGGCCTCTTTATCCCATTCGGGTGGACCAACGGCATTCCGACGAAACCCTCCATTGCCATGACACTCCTCCGGCCACTCCGACTCGTTCCCTCACTGGAACAGTCCTGGGTGGCCCTGTGTCTACCAAAGACACACCCGCCACCACCGTGGCCAAACCAAAATTGTCCCAACCGGGAACTCGGTACCATAAAATTAACTACGGGCACACAAGGTTATGTCTGCTTACCGGGCTAGGGTACTGCACACCCATAACCTTCCCTATCTAGAGGTACCGACTGGAGGCATGTCAATGGACAGAATCAAGACCTTCCCATAAAGGTAAATGTGGTTGCACTGGGAAAGACTCGATTTAGTGGCACCATGACCCGGTAAACAATTTATTCAAGTTGAGTTATTAACAGTTTCAACCTAGAAAGAAATAAAGTAACCGGTGTCATACAATGCCATGCAATATACCAAAGTGCAGTACATAAGTAAAATGCCATGCAACAATAAAACTAAGTCAACTATCATCTTACCTCCAATAAAATTTAACTTAGCAAAATTTTATCCTAGTTACTTAGTGCAAGAGAAAATAACTTCGCGTACGTATGTCCATAATCATTCACAATATCCCAACTTTATTTTAACTATATTAATGACTTAAACCAAACTCCAACTTTCTGTAAAGTGAAATGAAAATAATAACTACAACAACCAAAAGAACTATTTAACAAAATATTCAACATGCATAATATAAATCATTTGTTCAAGTTGGAAAAATCACAAATATTGAAATGGCATTATGAAAATGTTGCTGTGGCTTGCCTTAGTTCAAATGAGGCTCATAGGCCTCCTGGTGATCCTCAAGACAAGTCTCTGCTTCTGAAAATAAATAAAAGTTCAAAAATAAATTATCAAGATTCATCCAAAAATTCACTAGAAAATCTATACAGCACCAAATGGTTTCATTTTGGTGTGCTGCAAGATTTCTTCACCAGGAACACAATGCAAAAAGAATCAATTCATTTGGACTTAGGGTTAAAAAGTTACACCATTTTGAAGTTCTCTGGAATTAATTTGAATTCAGCAGCTTAAATAAAAAGAAAAGGGGGGGTGACGTCGAAGGCGTAAACGCCCCGAGCGCCACCACTTATACTGCTTCGCGCGGGGGTGGAGACACTGACTAGTGGGCCCCGCTAGTCAGGTGAGAGGGAGAGAGAGATGGGCAGAGGCGGCCGTCGTTTCGCCGGAGCGTACGCCGGCGACGTTGCCCCTTGGCTCAAACGGAGAGGATAGATCGACGGAGAAGGTTAAGGTGCACCTACCTGTACCCGTAGGGTGGCTGGAGGTGGACGGATGGCGACAGAATGGAGCTCGGAGGTGGAGGCAGAACAAGGGACTCGCTGGAGTTAGGGAAGACGACGAGCTACGACACCTCCAGCAGCTCCAGCTAGGTGAAGTAGCTTCACCAGAGAGTGGCGGAGGCCTTGGTGCGGTCGCCTTGGACGGAGAGAGCTGGGAACTACCCCGATGACCCGAGGGGGATCACTGGTGAGCTCGGCTAGGGAACGGTGGCCTGAGTCCTGCCGGCCGGGCCATGGGGTTCTACTCTATCTGGAGTCGTGTGGGAGTGGAGCGGTGTGCTCGAACTAGCTGGGGAAGGGCCTATTTATAGGGGAGCGATAGGAGGGGATCAGTGCTCCGCCGGCGACACCTGGCCGCTCCCTGCGACGAAAGGGCGTCAGTGAGAGGGGGAGGAAGAAGACGGGGTCACAAGGGAGCCGTGGCCGTGCGGAAACGAGCACAGGGGCGCTGGAGATGGCAACGAGCACAGTGCGCACCGCATTGTGCCTTGGCCGGACTGCGCCCGTGCTCGTTGCGGCGAGCTCCGGCGTCGGCGAGCACCAGGGGTGCACTGTGAAGATGAGGACGACGATGGGGGCGGGGTTTGGCGCGGTTGGGCATGCTCGGAAGCGAGAACGCGCTCTATAGATCGTTGGCGGCATCCAAAGTGCGCCGGCTGCATGCCATGGCATGGTGTGCACTCGTGATCACCGTGCGAACCCATGTCTGCAGGCTTACCTGGAGCCAAGAACCTTGTCTGGCGTGTTGTTCGTGGTAGATAGGTAAGTTATCCAAGGTTGTTTTCATTCCAAACGAAGTAGAATGATATTAACTGGCTTGGTAAGTTTCTGGACAGAAACTTTGATAGCTTGCTGTGGTAAAATGGTGAATAGTTGGAGGCTATGCTTTGGAGGCTAGTCATGAGTTACCAAGGTGAATGTGCACAATAAGTTTCTTTCAGGAGGATTGGAGCAAGTAAAATGGTAGTTGTTGTAGAAACTACCATTTTTTCCAGAATGGAAAAGATTTTATGTAGCAAAAATATTCCTAATGTAGTGCAATATTTTTGCTCCGGAATCTGCCTAAGGGTTCATAGAATATTTAGGAATTTCCTCAGAATTTTTGGAGCCAGAAAAATAGGGGTTGCTTTGGAGCACCAAGAATTTAGCTAGGGTATTAGGGAGAAAAATGAATATTTTTCAAATAAGAAAAATATTCCATGGAGTATATTTGGGTGGTCCAGAGATAGATAATAGTTTGAGACGGAGGGGAGGCACTTGGGTGAAAGCCAAGGGTACCCAAGTGGTTTAAGTCCATATGAAATGATTCAAAAACTCCAAGGTTTGAAATAAATTCAAATAAATCTTTGGCAAATAAAAGAGGACAAAAAAATTAGGCTGTCACAAACCTCCCCCACTTAGAATGAATCTCCTCCTCAAGATTTGTTTGCTTGGGAAAACCATTCCGGATAATATGTCTGTAGGAACTCTTCTTGTTCCCAGGTTGATTCTAACTCGGTGTGATGCTCCCACTAGACTTTATAAAACTTCCGTACCATACTGCGGGTCACCCTTTCCATCTGATCTATAATTTTGAATGACCTTTCTACATACTTTAAATGCTCTGCCAATTCTATGTCGGTTACTGCAGTGTTTTTCTCAGGCGGGGATATGCATCGCCTCAACTGTGAGATGTGGAACACGTCGTGCACATCTGACAATTCCGGGGGTAATTCCAACTGGTAAGCAACAGTGCCCACTCGAGAAATAATTGGGAAGGGGCCAATAAATCTGGGTGCCAACTTCCCGCGTGTTTGGAATCTCTTGACTCCTTTCATAGGAATGACTCGAGGTATACGTGCTCTCCAGGTTCAAAACTGACCTGTCGGTGCCTTGCGTCGTAATAACTCTTTTGTCGAGACTTGGCCAACTGTAACCTGTCTCGGATTTCCTCGACTTGTTTCTCAGCTTCCATCATGAGGTCCGTCCCGAAAATACGGCTATCTCCTGTCTAGGACCAGTTTAACGGTGTACGGCATTTGCGGCCATATAAAGCCTCATATGGTGACATCTTTAGACTGGTTTGGAAGCTGTTGTTGTAGGAGAACTCGGCGTATGGTAGACAATCTTCCCATTGGGAGCCTTGGGCCAAGACGCAAGCCCGCAGCATATCTTCCAGTATTTGGTTCACTCGCTCTGTCTGTCCATCTGTTTGGGGATGATAGGCTGTACTATATCTTAGGGCTGTTCCCAAAGCCTGATGGAGACGTGTCCAGAAAGCGGATGTAAAGAGTGAACCTTGGTCAGAAGTGATGGTTCGTGGTACTCCATGTAGACAGACTATTCTGGACACATACAGTTATGCAAGTTGGTCTGCTCGATAGGTGGTCCTGAGCGGAATAAAATGGGCTACCTTGGTTAGGATGTCCACGATGACCCATATTGCATTATTGCCCCGCTGAGTCTTGGGTAATCCCATGATGAAATCCATGCAAACATCATCCCATTTCCACTGTGGAACTGGCAGCGGTTGAAGAAGTCCGGCTGGCTTCTGATGTTCTGCCTTTACTTTGTTGCATATGTCGCAACAAGCCACAAAATATGCAATATCCTTTTTCATGCCATCCCACCAGAATATTTGGCGAAGGTCTTCATACATTTTTGTTCCCCCAGGGTGAATAGAATATGCGGACTCATGGGCTTCTGACAAGATCTTCCTTTTTAGGTCTGACTGATTTGGTACACAAATCCTTCCACGAAATCGGAGAGTCCCAAGGTAATCTCTTGAGAAGTCCGATGCACGTTCTGCCTGCATGTCCTGGGCATGCTTTTGCAGGACAGGATCATCTGGCTGGGCCTTGCAGATTTCTTCTTCAAGTGTGGGGGTAACTTCCAGTGTGTTATGGAGACCAGCCTCAACGATGTTCAGATGGAGTTGAGCAATCTCCTCTTGAAGTTCAACGGGCAAGGAATTTAATATAGTATTTAAACAGGCTGGCTTTCGACTGAGTGCACAGCTACCACGTTGGCTTTACCCGGGTGGTAGTTTATTCTCAGGTCATAATCTTTGACCAGTTCAAGCAACCTTCGCTGACGGAGATTCAAATCAGGTTGAGTGAAGATATACTTGAGGCTTTTGTGATCGGTAAAAATTCGACACTTCTTCCCAATGAGATAATGTCTCCATATTTTGAGAGCATGCACTACTACGGCCAATTCCAGATCATGCATAGGGTAACTCCCCTCGTGTGGTCACAACTGTCATGATGCATAAGCCACCACCTTGCCATCTTGCATGAGTACGCAGCCAATTCCTTGTCTGGATGCGTCATAGTAGACATCAAAACTGCGGTATATATTTGGAAGAGTTAATACGGGAGCAGTGGTCAGACGTTTCTTTAGCTCACTGAAGCTTTGCTCACAGTCCTGTGTCCATTCAAACTCCTTGTCCTTTTTGAGCAGCTCGGTCATGGGCTTGGCGATCTTGGAGAATCCTTCAATGAAACGGCGGTAATATCCCGCCAGTCCAAGGAAGCTTCGGATCTGAGATACGGTTGTGGGTGGCAACCAGTTGAGCACATCTTTTACCTTGCTGGGGTCTACGGCTATATCTTCGGCGGATAGCACTTGTCCAAGAAATCCGACTTGTTTAAGCCAAAACTCGCATTTGCTGAACTTGGCGTAAAGCTGATGGTCTCTGAGCCGCTGCAATATTGCTCGGAGATGTCCCTTGTGAACTTCTTCACTTTTTGAATATATGAGTATTTCATCGATAAAGACTACCACGAACTTATCGAAGAAATCCATGAACACTTTATTCATCATGTGCATGAAGAAGGCAGGGGCATTGGTGAGACCAAAGGACATGACTGTATATTCGTAAAGACCGGTCTTAGGAATATCTTTCTTTTTAATCTTCAGCTGATGGTATCCCGTCCTTAAGTCAATCTTGGAAAATACCTTGGCACCACTGAGCTGATCGAACAAATCATCAATCCTTGGCAGCGGATATTTATTTTTGATGGTGACATCATTCAGCTACCGATAATCTACACACATGCGGAGGCTGCCATCCTTTTTGTTTACAAAGAGTGCAGACGATCCCCATGGCGAGGAACTGGGACGAATGTACCCTTTCTGGAGCATTTCATTGAGCTGCTTCTTTAATTCCACTAACTCTCAGGAGGGCATCCTGTAATATTTCTTGAATAATGGTGCGGTTCCAGGTACCAGATCTATTGCAAACTCAAGTTCTCGGTCTGGCGGCATGCCTGGGAGTTCTTCTGGAAATACATCAGGAAATTCACTGACCACAGGAATTAATTCCAACTCAGCCACGGCGGTAAACATCATCCCCTTCTTTGGTATGCTTATGCGCGAGTAGAACTTTGTAATCTGCCCTTCTTGATTGGTCAAAGTGACTTCTCGGGTTGCACAATTTATGCATACTTGGTATTGAGTCAGCCAATTCATGCCCAAAATAACATCCAACTGTGCTAATTCGATGAGTATCAAGGATGTTGGAAAGCTTATCCCGTTGATATGGATTTCCAAGTTACAGCAGACCGGACTGCTCTTGATTAATGATCCCGGGGTTTGTACCAGCATATTTTTGCCCAAGAGAGAACAAGAAAAATTGTTTTGTGCAACAAAACTCCGAGAAATAAAAGAGTGGGAAGCCCCCGAGTCAAATAAAATTACTGTAGGTATGCTATTAATAGGAAACATACCGATGACCACTTCGGGGTTTTCTTGGGATTCATCTGCGGAGAGGTGATTGACGCGCCTAGTGATGTTTTGCTAGTCCGGGTATGATCCCATGAATTTGATTTGTGGTCGGAATAAGGCGTTTGCCTTGCTGTTCGGGACACTGGCGGGCATAATGTCCACTTTGCCCGCAACTGAAGCAGGAATTATTCTGCTGGTGCTCCTCATGTACTGGGTTGGTAATAACATTCTTGACTTGGGTAGTAGTCTTGTTAACATTTTGTTGCCAATTGGGCTTGTAGTCTACCCGAGTTTGCTGCCAGGTTCGGGCCTTCTGCACCGGTGGTCCTTCCTTCCTTGGTTCAAACTTGCGTTTGTGCTTGTTATTAGCGGGTCAGGTGTCTAGTACGAGCTTGTGTTCTCTTTCCGCAATAAAAGCTTTATTCACTATAGTTTGGAAATCTGGGAAATCGAGCATACTGAGAGTGCACCTGACTTGCGAGTTTAATCCTCCAAGAAACCGGTCAATTTTTCTCTGTTCTATGGCCACGTCATACAGGGAATAACGGGCCAGATGGTTGAATTGCTGCAGATATTCTCCCACAGATAGATTTCCTTGGTTGAGGGCAAGAAACTCACACTACTTGGTCTTCATTACTCCAGTAGGGATGTAATATTTCCGGAACTGTTCCTTGAATTTGGTCCAGGTGAGTGCATCATCAGCAGACCACATGGCTTTTGTATTTTTCCCACCATACGGCAACAGCGCCTTCGAGGTAGTGGGTTGCATATGGAATTTTGTCATCTTCGGTTGTACGGGCAATTTCAAGCTTCCTCTCAATGGTTCGCAACCAATCATCAGCATCCAACGGGTCCACTGCCTGACCGAAACTGGGAGGTTGAGTTTGCTGAAAATCTGATGACTTGGAGAAATGACCATTCTGCTGTCCATTCTGACCAATCATAGCTTGAACACTTTTTAATATTTCCACCCGATCATTATTTCTTCTTTCCTCAAACATACGCAGGAATTATTCAGTGTTAGGCGGATGTGGCGGTGGAGGCGGTGGTATGAATGGCTCGGGGGAGTGTCCTGCCTGTCGGGCGGAGCGACGAACAGGAACATCCTCGTGAGCGTTGTTACCCTTGCCTCCCCGCGTCATCCTATATTGGAGTTTTCCCGAGACAACGCAATCGAGATGAGAAGCATTCAAAAGCAAAAATAGGTGGGGAAAACCAGCAACAAAATCGAGGGAAAAACAAAATTGCGAATAAAACAGCGAGTAGAAGATACATAACTTCAGCATAATTATACAAGGTCGCATACATGAAAAGAAAATCAACATGCCCGATTACACTACTCTCATACATAAAACATCACGACTCGTACATCGTACAACAGTCTCACAACTGCCAATACTCTCGAGCTCTACTGCTCTGCGGGTGCTGCGGGGTTCTCTCCTGCAGTTGACTCGGATAACGAACTGACGAGATTAACGGATACCTCGGGGTTAAAGGTAACACGGCAACGCTGTCTCGGAGGCTCTCCTTCCGGGGCAGGAGTAGGGTGGATCATAGTAGCTACAGGGGTAGTGAGGAGGGAGATCCACTCAGCAGGGGCACTAAGAGGAGTTATGGTCGAGGTGCCCGAACTACTAGGAGGGGTTACTTGAGAATTAGGGGAAACGGAGCTCGGGACGTACGAGGAAAATCCCAAGGAAGCGGGAATGGTGACAGACCTTGTAGAGGCTATATCAATACGAGCGTGGGTCAACTCGCGTGCTAGCTCATGGAGTGCGAGGTAACTGGCGGTGATATAACGGGAAAGATGGCTAACAAGGCTATCAGACTCCAGATTAATTTTAGGGAAAAGAATATGACTGTTGTCGTTCAAAGAAGGGTAGTATTGGAAACCTGAGTGGTCCTGCATGCGGACCTCGCTGTGGCGAAGCTCAACGAGGACCTCGAATGCAGCAAACTAGTCGGCTAGCGAAGCGGTAGAAGCATGACCGCTTCGAGAAGTACAAGAATAGGAGCTGGAACTAGTACGAACGCGCAGATTCACCACTTCCTGATATTCATAAACCGAGTCAGCTAGACGCTCCCGGTACACACGATAAACTGTGTCGTCTCCATGAGGGCACAGCCGACGCCACACGTTGCGGAGGAGGTGCGGCGACGTGTACGGCATCAGCTGCAACTAGCACGGATACGGCACCGGAGCCATCTACACTCACAAGCATTAGTGGGTTAGCATAAAAATAATACATGTATAGATAAAGCAATAACCAACTAGACAGGCTACCGGCACTAAAACTAAACGTGTTTCTAGCGTTTAAATGGCACATCTTAGTCTAACGCATCCTACAGTCAGCGCGGCTCTGATACCAAGCGTTGTGGCACCCCGGATCAGAGCGACCGGTTTACCTTGCATTGACATCCCAGAGACCTTGTCTTCTGGCAACACACAACATCTTGGTACAGAAAGCAACCACTTTATTGATACTAGCGGAGCAAAGTTTTACATTACAACAGTCAGCGAGGCCGAGCAGCACACACGGTGCGGCTAGACAATATGTACATTATTTAATGAACATAAAAGGGCCTCGGGCATAAACTACGCAGCAGCGGAATGACATCGTAGCGGAACTCCATCTCAAAGGGACACCGATGTCGATACGGACTAGACTCAAACGGCACTCCTTCCCAGCGGAACTTTCCTGAAATCTGGCATGACACGCCAGGTTAGTACTTTGAATGTACTTGCAAGCTTACAGCAAAACAAAATCATAATGACAAAACAATACCATGATGGTTAATCAATATTAAATATGCAGCAATAGACTTAAATGGAAATTTACTAACATGCTATGCTCATGACTTTGCAGAAATAAAACCTCAGTCTATCTTACTCATGATAATTTAATATAACCACCAACTTATTCATCTCAACAAGATATAAATCGTGATCCTTCCGGCGATCACAAACCCTCCCATACTAGGCCTCAAAACATCTCGAAAGTTCTTCCATCAACTTATCATAGTACCAGAAATTTAGAACATAGCGAGCAAAACTTTATTATCTATTGAACCATGGTGTGACCTACTTTTGAGCGTGTCCGTGACCGTGGACTCGGCTATCGATAGATTAAATACACTCTGCAGAGGTAGTGCACCATACCCACACCACGGAACCCATGGCCTCTTTATCCCATTCGGGTGGACCAACGGCATTCCGACGAAACCCGTCCATTACCTTGACACTCCTCCAGCCACTCCGACTTATTCCCTCACTGGAACAGTCCTAGGTGGCCCTGTGTCTACCAAAGACACACCCGCCACCACCGTGGCCAAACAAAAATTGTCCCAACCGGGAACTCGGTGCCATAAAATTAACGACGGGCACACAAGGTTATGTCTGCTTACCGGGCCAGGGTACTGCACGCCCATAACCTTCCCTATCTGGAGGTACCGACCAGAGGCATGTCAATGGACAGAATAAAGACCTTCCCATAAAGATAAATGTGGTTGCACTGGGAAAGACTCGATTCAGTGGCACCATGACCCGGTCAACAATTTATTCAAGTTGATTTATTAACAGTTTCAACTTAGAAAGAAATAAAGTAACCGGTGTCATACAATGCCATGCAATATACCATAGTGCAGTACAGAAGTAAAATGCCATGCAACAATAAAACTGAGTCAACTATCATCTTAACTCCAATATTATTCTGGTTATGCTTGACTTCCAACAAAATTTAACTTAGCAAAATTTTATCCTAGTTACATAATGCAAGAGAAAATAAATTCGCGTATGTATGTCCATCATCATTCACAATATCCCAACTTTATTTTAACTATATTAATGACTTAAACCAAACTCCAACTTTCTGTAAAGTGAAATGAAAATAATAACTACAGCAACCAAAAGAACTATTTAACAAAATATTCAACATGCATAATATAAATCATTTGTTCAAGTTGGAAAAATCACAAATATTGAAGTGGCATTATAAAAATGTTGTTGTGGCTTGCCTTAGTTCAAATGAGGCTCACAGGCCTGCTGGTGATCCTCAAGACAAGTCTCTACTTCTGAAAATAAATAAAAGTTCAAAAAGAAATTATCAAGATTCATCCAAAAATTCACCAGAAAATTTATACAGCACCAAATGGTTTCATTTTTGGTGTGCTGCAAGATTTCTTCACCAGGAACACAATGCAAAAAGAATCAATTCATTTGGACTTAGGGTTAAAAAGTTACAGCATTTTGAAGTTCTCTGGAATTAATTTGAATTCAACAGCTTAAATAAAAAGAAAAGGGGGGTGACGTCGAAGGCGTAAACGCCCCGAGCGCCACCACTTATACCGCTTCGCGCGGGGGTGGAGACACTGACTAGCGGGCCCCGCTAGTCAGGTGAGAGGGAGAGAGAGATGGGCAGAGGCGGCCGTCGTTTCGCCGGAGCATACGCCGGCGATGTTGCCCCTTGGCTCAAACGGAGAGGATAGATCGACGGAGAAGGTTAAGGCGCACCTGCCTGTACCCGTAGGGTGGCTGGAGGTGGACGGACGGCGACGGAATGGAGCTCGGAGGTGGAGGCAGAACAGGGGACTCGCTGGAGTTGGGGAAGACGACGAGCTACGACACCTCTAGCAGCTCCAGCTAGGTGAAGTAGCTTCACCAGAGAGTGGCGGAGGCCGTGGTGCAGTCGCCTTGGACGGAGAGAGCTGGGAACTACCCCGACGACCCGAGGGGGATCGCCGGTGAGCTCGGCTCGGGAACGGTGGCATGAGGCCTGCCTGGCCGGGCCCCGGGGTTCTACTCTATCTGGAGTCATGTGGGAGTAGAGTGGTGTGCTCGAACTGGCTGGGGAAGGGCCTATTTATAGGCGAGCGAAAGGGGGGGATCGGTGCTCCGCCGGCGACAACTGGCCGCGCCCGGCGACGAAAGGGCGTCAGTGAGAGGGGGAGGAAGAAGACGGGGTCACAAGGGAGCTGTGGCCGTGCGGATACGAGCATAGGGGCGCTGGAGATGGGGATGAGCACAGTGCGCACCGCTCTATGCCTTGGCCGGACCACGCCCGTGCTCGCTGCGGCGAGCTCCAGCATCAGCGAGCGGCAAGGGTGCACTGTGAAGATGAGGACGACGATGGGGGCGGGGTTTAGCGCGGTTGGTCAGGCTCGGAAGAGAGCACGCGCTCTACAGATCGCTGGCGGCATCCAGAGCGCACCGGCTGGATGCCATGGCACGGTGTGCACTCGTGGTCACCGTGCGAACCTGTGTCTGCAGGCTTACTTGGTGCCAAGAATCTTGTCTGGCGTGTTGTTCGTGGTAGATAGGTAAGTTACCCAAGGTTGTTTTAATTCCCGACGTAGTAGAATGAGATTAACTAGCTTGGTAAGTTTCTGGACAGAAACTTTGATAGCTTGTTGTGGTAAAATTTTGAAGAGTTGGAGGCTGTGCTTTGCAGGCTAGTCATGAGTTACCAAGGTGAATGTGCACAAGAAGTTTCAGGAGGATTGGAGCAAGTAAAATGGTAGTTGCTGTAGAAACTACCATTTCTGTCCAGAATGGAAAAGATTTTATGTAGCAAAAATATTCCAAAAAGTAGTGCAATATTTTTTCTCGGGAATGTGCCTAAGGGTTCATAGAATATTTAGGAATTTCCTCAGAATTTTTGGAGCTAGAAAAATAGGGGTTGCTTTGGAGCACCAAGAATTTAGCTAGGGTTTTAGGGAGAAAAATGAATATTTTTTAAATAAGAAAAATATTCCATTGAGTATATTGGGGTGGTCCAGAGATAGATAATAGTCTGAGATGGAGGGGAGGCACTTGGGTGAAAGCCAAGGGTACCCAAGTGGT
Source organism: Secale cereale (assembly GCA_902687465.1). Classification (NCBI taxonomy): domain Eukaryota; kingdom Viridiplantae; phylum Streptophyta; class Magnoliopsida; order Poales; family Poaceae; genus Secale; species Secale cereale. Next base: position 391,615,150 of record LR738714.1, read on the forward strand.
TTAAGTCCATATGAAATGATTCAAAAACTCCAAGGTTTGAAATAAATTCAAATAAATCTTTGGCAACTAAAAGAGGGCAAAAAAATCAAGCTGTCATAGGGATTAACATCAAGACAACTTCCCATCCGGTCACCCATCTCATGGCTGCTCCAGCCTGAGCACAATTAACTTGTGAGTTCTCTTAGATGAGCTATTTGTGGAACAGCTAGTCCTTGCTGATATAGGATGCCCTCTTCGCATCCTTATGGCGTACCTGGGTGACCGCCCGTCGCCCAATGGCCAATAGATGTTGTGTAGACAGAGCATATCACATACGTCTTATTAGAAGCAATCATTTATGTTATTATCGGTCTTTGCATGCATTTCTGTTTACAGACCTGTTTGCCGTGTATCACACACATATTGTTATATTGAACCGTTTATGTTCTCTTGTCTCAATGCAAACAGTTCATCCGAGTGAACCGCATGCAGTATATCGCACACACCTTGATCTGGCTGACCGTTTCTTTCGTGTTGCCTAATCACAAACAGTTCATCCGAGCGAACCATATGATGTATATCACACACACCTTCATCTGGCTGCCCGTTTCTTTTGTTCCTCCTCATCGCAAACAGTTAATTGAACTGAACATATGCCCTACATTGCAAACACAACTAAACTCTGAACCATGCTTGATGCATCCGTAATCGCAAATGTTTTGCACCTTTTTTGATGGTTTTTTTACACCGATGTTTGCAATTATGGCATCGCACACAGTTTCGTCGTAGGGTCTCTGATCGTAGTGTCACGTTAGCAGCATCCTGCAGTAGTGATCTCCGGTTAATAACCAATAGCGTAACCCGGATGCCCATATTGGCTCCTACATATTCTACGAATATCTTTATCGGTTGAACCGTTATGACAACGTACACAATTCCCTTTGTCCATTGGAATGTTACTTGCCCGAGATTAGATCGTCGGTATCTCTATACCAAGTTCAATCTCCTTACTGGCAAGTCTCTTTATTCATTCTGTATCATCCCATGAATAGCTCATTAGTCATTTGCTTGCAAGGCTTATTATGATGTGCTTTACCTAGAGGGCCCAGAGATACCTCTCTGATACTCGGAGTGACAAATCTTAATATCGATTCATGCCAACCATACGATACACCTTCGGAGATACCTGTAGAGCGTCTTTATAATCACCCAGTTACTTTGTGATGTTTGATAGTACACAAGGTATTCCTTCTATAGCTGGGAGTTGCATGATCTCATAGTCAAAGGAATGTGTATTTGACATACATGAAAGCAGTAGCAACAAACTATACGGTCAAATGCTAAGCTAACGGATGGGTCTTGTCCATCAGATCATTCTCATAATGATGTGATCCCGTTATCAAATGACAACTCATGTCCATGGTTATGAAACCTTAACCATCTCTGATTAAAGAGCTAGTCTAGTAGAGGCTTACTAGGGACACACTATTTGTTTATGTATTCACACATGTATTTAGGTTTCCGGTTAATACAATTCTAGCATGAATAATAAACCTTTATCATGATTAAGTAAATATAATAATAACCATTTTATTATTGCCCATAGGGCATCTTTCTCTAACTGGGTTAAAGTGATGGAGGACAATTAATCTCGCGGGCCAATAGATGGAAGCGCCGCATGCGAATAAGTTTCTATAGGGCAACCACTGCCTGCATGGTGTTGTGTGATGTTTGAATACCAATGCATAACTTTGATGTGGCACCTTCCTGAGGAATTGAAAAGTCCCCACATGGAGCGAGGTTCATGACGCATAGTATATATGTTACCCCCTCTTTGACATGTACTACATAATCCTATTGTGCATATATATATATATATATATATATATATATATATATATATATATATATATATATATATATGTGTGTGTGTGTGTGTGTGTGTGTGTGTTATGTTTTGGTTAAGAAACAAAGCGGCATAATGAATCATAAAAAACAATATACCTGTCACCACCCGTCCCGTGTGCCGTGCGAACAAGTGTGTGTTGATGGGACGCATGCAAGCAGTCCACCGCGCAGGCAGACCAGGAGGCGTGCGTGCAGGTGTGTGAATTGACGGGAGGCATTTGTGCTATGCAGTGTCATCGAAGGCGTGTGAGTAGCTGTGCGAAATGATGGTAGGCATGCCAGAAGTCCACTGTGCATTCTCACTAATACGTCTCCAACGTATCTAATTTTTTTAATTGTTCCATGCTATTATATTATCTGTTTTGGATGCTCAATGGGCTTTAATACGATCTTTTATATTATATTGGGACTAACCTATTAACCGCAGTCCCAGTGCTAGTTTCTGTTTTTTGCCTATTTTAGAGTTTCGCCGAAAAGGAATAGCAAACGGAGTCCAAACGGAATGAAACCTTCGCGGTGATCTTTCTCGGACTGAAAGCCATCCAGAAGACTTTGAGTAGAAGTCTAGCACTCCACGAGGAGGCCACGAGGGAGGAGGGCGTGCCCAGGGTGTAGGCGCGCCCCCACCGTCGTGGGCCCCTCGTAGCTCCACCGACGTGCTTCTTCCACCTATATATACTCTTATACTCTAGACACATCGGGGAGAGCAACGGAACCACTTTTCCACCGCCACAACCTTCTGTACCCGTGAGATCCCATCTTGGGGCCTTTTCCGGCGATCTGCCGGATTGGGAATCGATCACGAAGGGCTTCTACATAAACACCATAGTGTCAGTGTACAAAAGTAGGGGCGCTATTTTTTACCCCATACTTGTGCACGGGTAGTCAGAGCCACGCCTGTGGCCAAACATAACAGGGCAGAAGGAGGAAGCCAGGAAACACGGAGTTACCAGAACAAACGCCAAGACAGACAGCTTGAGAAGACCAAGTAAAGAGACACGCTCCCCCGGTAAGGACTCTTGCCAGGGCGGCCTGCGCACCACCCGGCAAGGGCTCTTGCCGGGGGGGTCCACTCAGACGCCTCCGACGCAGCCACCCTTGAAGCCTATGGGCTCCAATGATACCAACAACATTAGAACCAAGGCTCGGGAAGCGCCCACATGATGGCGATCTATGACTCCCAAAGTAAGATCCAGAAGACATGGCGATCGCGAGGTTCCTTGCCGAGGACACCCGCGAGGGCCCGGGAAGGCTCCTTGCTGAACACACCTCAAAGCCCTGGCAAGCCTCTTACTACAGGGCACTCATGGAGGCCCCGGCAAGACACTTGCAGGGAACAGAAGCAAGTCTGCGGCAAGCTCTTGCCGCCACATCGCCGCCCCAGCTCGGCGGCCGACCCGCTGGCCCAGGCAGGCACCCACGTGGAGATACGTGCTACCTGGTCCAGCTAGCCAAGCACCTGCATGGTGGCATGTAGATCTTCATGAAGACCCTACCGTGATGCCACATTAGCTGCCTGCCTCGCTGGCCTGGATGCGTGTCGCGACCAAACAGAGCGTCCACAGACGGGATGGGCTTCTTTCGCGTCCAAAATAAAGTAAATAGACACCTAAGCAGCGCATTGAATGCGCCTTGTCCCGTAATGGCATAGGATAAGCCTATACACTGTACACCTTTCCACCTCCTGTGTGCCACCGTGGCAGCCCCTTTAGACTATAAAAGGAGGCCCGCAGCGTACTGGAGGAGGATTCGGATACTGAAAAGCTGGTTAGGCACCGTAGCTAGCTCAAGAGCTCAAGAACACTCAAGTATACACAAAAGCAGGACTAGGGTATTACGCATCCCCGCGGCCCAAACCTGGGTAAACGATCACTGTGCTGGCTCTTAGACCTGCTCTTTGCACAACTTCGCGCCCGCCAACCGTAGAAGGGATACCAGTGATCCCATAGGTGTCGCTTCGTAACGACATCTTTGGCGCGCCAGGTAGGGGCGCGCTGTTGTGAAAATTTGGTCTAGTAGTTAGGGTAGCGGTTCCTCATCTCCATGGCTCCTAAGAAAAAGACGATCACGGCGGTCGGCTCATCTGCAGCCGAACGGCCTGTGCCAGCACAGGCTGGCGACGGGGTGGTCATGGATGGGAGCCGAGGCGTGATCCGCGAACACCCGCGCCGTTCTAGCAGCTGAAGCCTGGCAAGCGGCATTGTTCGTGCGCGAGACGACAAGCCACATGCCACCAATTCCAAGGGTGGAGCCAAGCCCCCCGCAGGCGGCACGGGGCCCTCCAAGAGTGGCGTCGTACCCCACACGGGCGACGCGGCGACTTCCAAGACGCCCGCGACAGTGCCCACGGCGCGTTCCTCCCAGGTTGTGCGCAATGAGCATCATCGCCGCACGGAGGACCCCGGGCGCCGCCGCGGAAAGAGCCCCGCGCATCAGTCAAGAGATGCAAAAGATAGGCATGCTGGCCGAGGCGCTGGCAAGGATGGCGCGCAGCTGCGGGACCGTGATAGAGCTCCTTCTAACATGGTTAGAAGTCGTAGCGCGTCTTGATCCGCGCATCTCTCCCCGCCACCCACGCCAATGGAAGCCTTATCACGCGCACAGTTTCTCCTCGGCTGCCCTCCTGCTGCGGAGAAGCTCGATGAATGGAGAGCTACCGTTCGTAGCCTTGTCACCATCGCCAACAAGGATGAACCTCGGTCGGCAGGGCCTTTGGGCTGATACTGTCCTGAGCCACCACACGCCAGTGGTGGAAGTACAGGAGGCACTGCGGCCATGATGCATTCTCCTCCTCCTCGCCAGCTATCACGCGTGCCCGCCCGTCGGGACGACGCTTGCGTCAACGTATCCATAGCGTCGTCCGACCCACAGACCCACCGTGATTAGCGCCAAGTTCTTCGAGAGCGTGCTCACGAGGACGCTCCAACCACCATCGAGCACCGACGTGAGGCACGCCACAAGTCGGATAAATGGGCGGGGCCTGCTGTAGACAACCCAACACCGGGAGGATCTGGGGGCTTACCTTAAAAGGTAGGCTGCCCAGCCTTTACTGGTGAGCTGCGGCGTTTCCGTTGGCCCACCCACCGCACCTTCAAGCCCGACGTCGGCGAGAAATACAATGGCAAGACTCATCCATCGGAGTTCCTCAGCATCTACACCATCGCGATGCAAGCTGCTGGGGTGCTAAGACCGGGAAGACATCTCGCGCCTACTCCGGCAAGCGCTCCTCTTTGGAGTATAGAATTCCCGTCAAGAACATGCTAGAGAGCTCCACTGGCAAGAGCAAGAAATCCAGAGCTGCTCCACCAGAAACCAAGCGGGTGTCCGTCGACGAGGACGGCACGGGAGGAGCTTTCACCATAAGCTCCGCCCTCGACAACAAATAGGAAGACGCGCCCGTCAGCTTCTTGCGGGCGAATGTCGACGTGTTTGCATGGCGAGCATCTGACATCCCCGGTGTTCCCAGGGAGGTGATTGAGCACCATCTTGTTGTCTGCCCTCATCCGCGACCTGTCAAGCAGAAGGTCAGGAAGCAAGCTCTGGATCGGCAAGAGTACATCAGAGAGGAGACCAGGAAGTTAGAGGCAGCCGACCTAGTGAGAGGAGTGCTCCATCCAACGTGGTTGGCCAATCCGGGTGTAGTGCGTAAGGCAAATGGGAAGTGGAGGCTGTGTATAGACTACACATACATTAATAAGGCTTGTCCAAAAGACCCTTTCCCATTACCATGCATCGACCAGATTGTGGACTCCACAGCTAGGTGTGACTTGTTATCATTCCTCGATGCTTACTCAGGCTACCACCAGATCTTCATGACAAGAGAAGATGAATAAAATACAGCATTCATCACCCCATGTGGTACGTATTGCTTTATGCGGATGCCTTTTGGATTGAAGAGTGCTGGCTCAACATTTGCGAGGGCGGTCCAGATTGGTTTTGAGCCTTAGCTACATAGAAATATGGAAGCGTATATGGATGATATAGTGGTCAAAACCAAGGACAAAGCAACACTCATGCAAGACTTAGAAGAGACATTCACGAATCTGTGCAAGATCAACCTTAAGTTGAACCCTGAAAAGTGTGTCTTCGGCGTCCCGTCCGGCAAGCTTCTCGGTTTCTTCGTGTCACAGCGTGGAATTGAAGCAAATCCCGTCAAGATCAAGGCCATCAAGTAGATTGAAGCACCCAGACAAATCAAGGATGTGCGTCGGCTTGCTGGGTGCGTTGCCGCCATGGGCAGGTTCATCTCCAAATCTGCCGAGCGCGCCCTTCCCTTTTTCAAAATTTTGAAAAAGCCGGGCCCGATGGAGTGGACCCTAGAAGCCGAAGTGGCACCACAAGATTTGAAGAAATACCTTTCCTCTACACCGGTACTGGTCACGCCTAAACCACAAGAACCGTTGCTGCTGTACCTAGCCGCAATGAACCAAGTGGTCAGTGTTGCGCTAGTGGTCCAGAGGGAGGTCAATACAGAAGCAATAGCTGCGATAACATCTGGTGCCACTGGAGCCAAAGAGACGCGACCAAATGGAGTGATGCAGAAGAAGAAGATGATGCATCATCCGGTTTACTTTGTCAGCTCCCTATTACATGGGGCTGGGTCAAGGTACTCCGGCATGCAGAAATTGCTCTTCGTCCTCCTTATGGCCTCGAGGAAGCTGCGTCATTACTTCCAAGCACATGAAATCACCGTCGTCACCCACCTCCCGTTGCAAGGAATATTGCATAACCCAAATGCGACTGGGAGGATTGTGGAGTGGGCCCTGGAGCTGTCAAGCTTTGGTTTGAAATTTGAAAGCACTTCGACGATTCAGAGTAGAGTCTTGGCAGAGTTTGTTGCAGAATGGACCTCAACGCCCTACGAGGATATCCAGGAGACTACTCTCCCCGGCAAGGGTGAGAGTCGCGACTGGATTATGTACTTTTACATGGCTTTGTTGCTGCAAGGCGCCGGTGCTGGTGTGCTGCTTGTTGCACCCACCGGAGAGCACCTCAATTATGTGATCCAAATGCACTTCCCTAGGGAGGTATCAACAACAACACTGCCGAGTACGAGGGACAGCTCGCCGGTCTCAGGATCGCAGCGGACCTCGGGATCAAGAAGCTCATCGTTAGAGGAGACTCGCAACTCGTTGTCAGGCAAGTAAACAAAGACTACCAGAGCCCGTTGATGGAAGCCTACGTGGATGAAGTATGGAAACTGGAGGAGCATTTCGATGGTATACAAGCTGAACACATCCCCCGAGTGGAAGACGACATCGCCGACTGCCTGTCAAAACGCACAGCCCTCAAACTACCTGTGGAACCAGGTACCTTTGTGCTCAGATTATTTCACCCATCTATTGAACCATTGACTGAGCCGAGCAAGCGAAGGAAATCAAGCCCCGACAAGTACTTTCCTGCCGAACCCGCAGGGGTGGCCGGCAAAAGTGTTGCCGGAGATGCAGAGCCTACCGTGGGGCAACAGACTCCGGCAGGGCGTCAAGCCCTAGCCATACAGGTAATCGCTCCCATAGCAGAAGAAATGCCTTTGGTCCTTGCCGTCGAGCCCCAGGCTCCGGCATGGGCGCATCATACCGTCCAATTCCTCCAGACTGGGGAGCTTCCAGAAGAGCAGGAAGAAGCGGAGAAAGTAGCCCGTCGGTACGCCATGTACCAGTTCGTTGACGACGTCCTGTACAGGAAAAGACCGAACGGCGTGAAATTGAGTGTATCACCCGGGAGGAAGGACTGGAGCTGTTGGCAGAGATACATGGAGGCATATGTGGCTCCCACATAGGGTCAAGAGCCCTTGCCGGCAAGGCATTCCGGCAGGACTTATTCTAGCCCACTGCCCTCCAGGTTGCAACGACACTAGTAACCTAGTGTGAAGCATGTCAGTTCCACTCAAAGAAACTTCATCAACCAGCTCAAGCTCTTCAAACAGTCCCTCTCTCCTGGCCATTCCCGGCATGGGGGTTTGACATATTGGGCCCTTTTCCATGTGCTGTTGGGGGCTTTGAGTACTTGTACGTAGCAATCGACAAGTTCACAAAGTGGCCGGACGTGGAGGCAGTGAGGAAGGTGACAGCACAGTCGGCCATGAAGTTCTTCAAGGGCCTGGTCTGCCATTTTGGTGTACCAAACAGAATTATCACCGACAACAGTATGCAGTTCAGAAGCAACACCTTCATGCAATATATGCAAGACCTCGGCGGCAAAGTCTGTTTCGCTTCTGTGGCACATCAACGAAGCAATGGCTAGGCAGAAAGGGCAAATGCTGAAGTACTGCGGGGCCTCCAAACAAGGACTTTTGATAGGCTACACAAGTGCGGAAAGCGCTGGACCGATGTATTTCCGGTGGTTCTTTGGTCGATCAGGACAACACCAAATTGAGCCACCGGCCAGACAATCTTCTCCCTTGTTTACGGGGTGGAGGCAGTTCTCCCCACAAAACTCACATACGGGTCACCCCGAGTGCTCGCTTATGATTAGCTTGAGCAAGAGCGACTGAGGCAAGATGACGCAACGCTCCTCGAGAAAGATCGTCTTCCGGCGGCTGTACAAGTAGCGCGCTACCAGCAAGCCTTGCGCCGCTATCATAGCCGCAAGGTTCATGCCCGAAGCTTTGAGGAAGGTGACCTTGTTCTTTGGCACGTTCAGTCGGCCAAGAATTCCAACAAGTTAACGCCGAAGTGGGAAGGACCTTATCAGGTAATACGAGTCACCAGGCCTGGCACAGTCCGCCTCGAGACCGAAGATGGGATCCTAGTGAGTAACTCCTTGAACATCGAACATCTTCGCAAGTTTTACCCATAAGGCGCGGTTGCCGGGCCTCTCAGCAAGCCACCCTTTTGTACAAGCCTTGCCGGCAAGGCATGTAATCCTTTGTACAAAGCCAGGCGCAGACCCTGAGCATAAATAAATGAAGCGCTCGCACCCTAAGTTTTAGCATGCATGCTAGGTTGAGTCTCTTTCTCTGTTAGGGTTGATAGTGTTTAAACGGTGGCTAACCCCTAGCATAGAGGTCGATTTTGCGTCTCTCTTTTTCCTTTGTGTCCTCTTGATTCACAGGATCCATGGACGTCCTTGCTGAACCATTTGAAAGGAAGGGGGCGGGCCGACGCTTCGACCCCGGCAAGGCTAAGGTTGCCGGGGGATGCACGACCAAGGGTCAAACCACGGCAAGACAAGGTTGTCGGGAGCTACGGGACACAGATAAATCTTTCGCCCCCCCCACCCGCTCCTTTCTTCCGTATGGAACTTGAATGTACGAGGCTTCGTTCGCTCCTATGCCATCATGCTCCATTCTTTCCTTGTGTCCAACAAGCTTTGTCTTGGACCAGGGCTGGGTAGTAGCGTGGTAGGAAGGGAGCAAGCGAAGGGCCAGAGCCTACCCTGTTACTATTCCCGCCAAGGGTGCGAATACAGTTATGGGATAGGGAAGGAATAGCGAGGCTTGTTGCCGAGGCGCGTTGCTTATCTTAAGATAACAAGGATCGGTTCCTTCGTGTGGTTCTTGCCCGCGCAGAAGCAAAGCCGAAAAACACCCTTCTCTTTATAAATACGTTGTAAACAAGTACAATCCATACGGAATGCATAAGCAAGGGGTTACATGATTTAAATCTTACAAAGGCCCGTAGGCTTAAAAACTAAAAAGAGATAAGATGCCTGTTATCCCTTTCTTGTCCCTCTCCTTAGGAAATGGAACAAGATGGCGAAGGGAAAAAGAAGCTCCTAGGGGAAGCACAAGCAGAAGAAAGCACCAAGAGAACATCGCGACGGCCGTCCCAAAGGAGGCTGACGATGATGGCACCGAGAGAAGAGCCGAAAGATGGAGCAGCGGGCCGGCGATGCGCGGATGGACGCCCGCGTACTCCGACATGACGACCACCGCCCACCTTCTTCGCCTTCTCCGGCCTCCCAACGCCAGCCGCCCAAGGAGGCGACCCCGAGAAGTTCGAGGGGCTGGCGATGCAGATGATGGTTCTTCCAGCACCGCCCAGGGACGGCGTATCCGCCGCCTTGTCGAACCCGTCATTCTCCTGCCCGCAGCCCTCGTCATCGCTGCCGCTGTCCTCCCCATCGCTCTCACTCGAGGTGGAGTTTCCGTCGTCGGTTGAGCTCTCCACACAGCACCCTAGCCTGTGTCCCTAGCGCCCGAAGACTTTGACGGAAAGCAGATCGTTCTCCGCTAGCCTGAAGCAGAGGACATGCCCCTTCACCAAGCATTGGGCGCGCGCGAAGGTCTTCCACCCCTGGCGGAGAAGCATCACATGAGGGGTGGGAAACCTGGTGTCCACCCACGTGGCGCCATGGCAACATCCCTCCATGTGAAAACTCAGCCTTGGTGGCTGATCGACCTCCAACGCCCTCGCAAACGCTCTAGGAAGGCCAAGGCGACTGCGCGGCGGCTCACGCAGCTGTGCGATGAACTCCAAGGCCGTGTCCTTGACATGGCCGCGTGAGGAGGTAGAAGGGGACGACGAAGGAGATGAAGACGGAGACTATGGCGCGGGTGTCCCCTGAACCCGTTTGCCTCTGCCTCGACCACCTCACCGGTCGCGGCCCCGGCCGGTGCTTCTGCCTCCAACATGCCCCCATATGAGGCATCCGACTCCTCTTCGACCACCGCCACCCTTTGACGGGAAGACGACCTGGTTGCCTTCGCGGAGGAACGGCCACGACCACACCCTCTCAGCATACCTTGGGGAGGGAAGGAATCAAACAAGAAGAAGATGGGTGGAGAGGTGAGAAGTGCCGCTCCTCTAATCCCCTCTTTATAGAAGGGAGGCCGCCCGAATAAACCAGTCCAAACGCCGAAGGAATGAGAGAACGGGACCAAACCACTGCTCCAATCAGCGGCATCCGCCCCCCCTCCCCCTCTCACCATTAATGCCCACGCCGTCCGCATCCGCCGCTTACCCTCCCCGATGCATGAAGGATACGTGGTGAGTGGATCGGGGGTTGGGTGACGCGTGGTATGGCCGTTTTGCATCCCCGTGATGGTGGGGTGACCCGTGTCCACCTAGTAAATGGTCCGCATCCCCACGACTTCCTCTATTCTATATAAGGAGGGCGTGAACTGCCTCTTTACTATTTTTGGAAACACAAGATGACGCAAGCACGCTGCGGTAATCCCACGCACGACCCCCCACGTCAGCCCAAATCGTGGGGAAGCGCAACCATCGGAGGATTTACTGCAGGGAAAGGAATCCAGCCTCACTGCTCGCGCACCGTTCTGGGCCTAGACCAACAACGCATTGCACTTATGAATGGCCCCGGCCCGGGGGCTCCTGTCGGTGTACAGAAGTAGGGGTGCTCATTTTTACCCCTTACTTGTGCATGGGTAGTCAGACGCACGCATGTGGCCAAACATAACAGGGCAGAAGGAGGAAGCCAGGAAACACAGAGTTACCAGAACAAACGCCAAGACAGATAGAATGAGAAGACCAAGTAAACACACAGGCTCCCCCGGCAAGGACTCTTGCCGGGGCAGCCTGCGCACCACCCGGCAAGGGCTCTTGCCGGGGGGATCCACTCAGACGCCTCCGACGCAGCCACCCTTGAAACCTATGGGCTCCAATGATGCCAACAATATTAGAACCAAGGCTCAGGAAGCGCCCACGTGATGGCATGAAGATCTTTGTAAAGACAAAGATCTATGACTCCCAAAGTAAGATCCAGAAGACATGGGGATCGCGAGGTTCCTTGCCGAGGACGCCCGTGAGGCCCCGGCAAGGCTCCTTGCTGAAGACACCCTAAATCCCTGGCAAATCTCTTACCGCAGGGCACTCATGAAGGCCCCGACAAGTCCCTTGCCGGGAACAGAAGCAAGTCTGCGGCAAGATCTTGCCACCCCGTCGCCGCCCCAAGTCGGCGGCCGACACACTGGCCCAGGCAGGCACCCTCGTCACGATACGTGGTTCCTGGGCTAGCTAGCCAAGCACCTGTGTGGTGGCATGCAAATCTTCGTGAAGACCCTACCGACGCCACCTCAGCTGCCTGCCTCGCTGGCTTGGACGCGTGTCGCGACCGGACAGAGCGGCCACGGACGGGACGGGCTTCTTTCCCGTCCCGATAAAGAAAATAGACACCTAAGCAGCGCATTGAATGCGCCTTCTCCCGTAATGGCATAGGATAAGCCTATGCACTGTACACCTTTCCACCTCATGTGCCACTGTGGCAGCCCCTTTAGACTATAAAAGGAGGCTCGCGGCGTACTTGAGGAGGATTCGGATCCTGAAAAGCTGGTTAGGCACCGTAGCTAGCTCAAGAGCTCAAGAACACTCAAGTATACACAAAAGCAGGACTAGGGTATTACGCATCCTTGCGGCCCGAACCTGGGTAAACAATCGTTGTGCTGGCTCTTAGACCTACTCTTTGCACAACTTCGCTCCCGCCAACCGTAGAAGGGATTCCAGTGATCCCATAGGTGTCGTTTCGTACCGACACATAGCCTCCCCGATGAAGCATGAGTAGTTTACCATAGACCTTTGGGTCCATAGTTATTAGCTAGATGGCTTCTCTCACTTTGATCCTCAATACAATGTTCTCCCCGTTTCTCTTGGAGATATATTCGATGTAATACACTTTGCGGTGTGTTTGCTAAGATCCGATGAATTGTGGATTTATGAACAAGTTTATCTATGAATATTATTTGGTTCTTCTCTGAATTCTTATATGCGTGATTTGATATCTTTGCAAGTCTCTTCGAATTATAAGTTTAGTTTGGCCTACTAGATTAATCTTTCTTGCAATGGGAGAAGTGCTTAGCTTTGGGTTCGATCTTGCGGTGTCCTTTCCCAGTGGCAGTAGGGTTAGCAAGGCACGTATTGTATTGTTGCCATCGAGGATAAAAAGATGGGGTTTATACCATATTGCTTGAGTTTATCCCTCTACATCACGTCATCTTGCTTAATGCGTTACTCCGTTCTTATAAACTTAATACTCTAGATGCAGAATCGTTTCGGTCTACTTGACATGGACGTGATGCCTATATTCATGGTCATTGCCTTAGATATCTTCATAACTATGCGCTTTTCTATCAATTGCTCGGCACTAATTTGTTCAACCACCGTAATACTAGCTATCTTGAGAGAAGCCACTAGTGAAACCTATGGCCCCCGGTTCTCTTTCCTGTTATATTGAATCATTTCTATTTACTTTGCATATCGTTTACTATTTTGCAATCTTTAATTTCCAATCTACACAACAAAAATACCAAAAATATTTACCTTACTATCTTTATTAGATCTCACTTTTGCGAGTGACTGTGAAGCGATTGGCAACCCCTTTATCGCGTTGGTTGCAAGGTTCTTGATTATTTGTGCAGGTACTAGGTGACTTGTGTGTTGTCTCCCACTGGATTGATACCTTTGTTCTCAAAACTAAGGGAAATACTTGCGCCACTTTGTTTCATCATCCTTTCTTCTTCAAGGGAAAACCAATGCATGCTCAAGAGGTAGCAAGAAGAATTTTTGGCACCGTTGCCGGCAAGATCTATGCCAAGTTAAGACATACCAAGTACCAATCATAAACTCTTCTTCGTCGCATTACATTATTTTCCATTCGCCTCCCATTTTCCTCTCCCCCACTTCTAAATAAATTTTCGTAAGCCTTTGCCTTTTCTTCGCCCCTCTTTCGTTCGTCGTGTTCGCTTGCTTTTTGTGTGCTTGTGTGTTGGGTTGCTTGCTTTGTCACAATGGCTCAAGAAAATACAAAATTATGTGAATTTTCCAACACCAATAATAATGATTCTATTTGCACCCCGATTGCTCCCGCTACTAATGCAGAAGCTTGTGAAATCAATGCTGCTTTATTGAATCTATTCATGAAAGTTCAATTTTCTAGGCTTCCTAATGAAGATGTCGCATCTCATCTGAATAATTTTGTTGAATTATGTGATATGCAAAAGAAAAGAGATGTAGATAACGATCTTGTTAAATTAAAACTATTCCCGTTCTCACTACGAGATCGGGCCAAAACTTGGTTTTCTTCTTTGCCTAAAAATAGTATTGATTCATGGAATAAGTGCAAAGATTGTTTTATTGCCAAGTATTTTCCTCCCGTTAAGATCATCTCCCTTAGGAACGATATTATGAATTTCAAACAACTTGATCATGAGAATGTACCACAATCTTGGGAGAGGATGAAACTTATGATAAGAAGTTGCCCCACACATGCTTTGAATCTATGGATGATTATACAAAAATATTATGCCGGTTTGAACTTTGCTTCTAGAAATCTTTTATATTCGGCTGCAGGAGGTACTTTTATGGAGATCACTTTAGGAGAAGCTACTAAACTCCTAGATAATATAATGGTTAACTATTCTCAATGGCATACCGAGAGATCTTCCACTAGTAAAAAAGTGCATGCAATTGAAGAAATTATTGTTTTGAGTGGAAAGATGGACGAACTTATGAAATTGTTTGCTAGAAACGGTACTAATGTTGATCCTAATGATATACCCTTATCCACTTTTATTCATAATACTAATGAATCTATAGTTGTGAACTTTGTTGGTAGAAATAATTTTGGTAACAAAGCTTATAGAGGAAACTTTAATCCTAGGCCTTTTCCTAGTAATCCCTCTAATAATTATGGAAACTCCTACAACAATTCTTATGGAAATTATAATAAGATGTCCTCTGATTTTCAGAATAGTGTTAAGGAATTTATGATTTCGCAACAGATTTTTAATGCTATGATTGAAGAAAAATTGCTTAAGATTGATGATTTGGCTAGGAACCTGGATATAATTTCTCATGATGTTGATTCTTTGAAACTAAGATCTATTCCACCTAAGCATGACATCAGTGAGTCTCTCAAACCATGGGAATTTCCATTGATGAGTCCAAAGAAAGAACCCCTAGGATGTGTGCTAAAAATATCATCAAATAAAGAACCGCTAGGATGCGTGCTAAAAAAGATTGCTTTGTGAAAGTGTGTTCTTCTAGTTTTTATGATAATAATGATGAAGAGCTAAAAGTGATTGATGTGACTCCTATTAAATCTTCATTTTCCAATATGAATCTTGATAAAGATGGGACTAGAGATAAGTCAACTTTAGTTAAAAGGCGTCACAATGATTAAGAGTTTTTAGATCTTGGTGCAAAAATTAACCAAAATTGGGATTGAAGAGGTCAAAACTTTACATAGCAATGAACCCACTATTTTGGATTCCAAGGAATTTAATTATGATAATTGCTCTTTGATAGATTGTATTTCCATGTTGCAATTCGCCTTAAATTCTCCTCATGCGTATAATCAAAATAAAGCTTTCTCTAAACATATCGTTGATGCTTTAATGCAATCCTATGAAGAAAAGATTGAACTAGAAGTTTCTATCCCTAGAAAACTTTATAATGAGTGGGAACCTACTAATAAAATTAAGATTGAATATGATGAATGCTATGCTTTGTGTGATTTGGGTGCTAGTGTTTCCACGATTCCAAAAACCATATGTGATGTGCTAGGTTTCCGTGAATTTGATGATTGTTCTCTAAATTTGCATCTTGCGGATTCCACCATTAAGAAACCTATGGGAAGGATTAATGATGTTCTTATTTTTGAAAATAGGAATTATGTGTCCGTAGATTTCATTGTTCTTGATATAGATTGCAATCCTACATGTCCTATTATTCTTGGTAGACCTTTCCTGAGAACAATTGGTGCAATTATTGACATGAAAGAAGGAAATATTATATTCCAATTTCTGTTAAGGAAAGACATGGAACACTTTCCTACTAAGAAAATTAAATTTCCTTATGAATCTATTATGAGAGCCACTTATGAATTGCATACAAAAGATGATAATACCAAGATCTATTTGTGTTCTTACGCCTAGTGGGGGCATTTAACGATAGCGCTTGTTGGGAGCCAACCTAATTTTATTTTTGTTCTTTGCTTTTTGCTTATGTTTAGTAATAACTAATTCATCTAGCTTATGTTTATATGTGGTTTTATGTTTAGTTAGTGTTTGTGCCAAGTAGAACCTTTGGGAAGACTTGGGTGAAGTCTTTGCGATCTTGCTGTAAAAAATAGAAACTTTTGTGCTCACGAGGTTAGTTGCTATTTTTTACTAGAGAGTGATTTTAGGTTGATTATTTTTGCAGATTATTAATAGATAAATTCCTCACGCCCACCAATTTATTTCAGAAGTTTTAGAGTTACATAAGTATTCGAAAGTTAGAGATTGCTACAGACTGTTCTGTTATTGACAGATTCTGTTTTTCTTGTGTTGTTTGCTTATTTTGATGAATCTATAAGTAGTATCGGGGGGTATGAACCATATATAAGTTGGAATACATTAGGTTTAACACCAATATAAATAAAGAATTATTTCATTACAGTACCTTAAAGTGGTGGTTTATTTTCTTATACTAACGGAGCTCACGAGATTTTTAGTTAAGTTTTGTGTTGTGATGTTTTCAAGTTTTTGGGTAAGGATTTGATGGACTATGGAATAAAGAGTGGCAAGAGACTAAGCTTGGGGATTCCCAAGGCACCCCAAGGTAAAATTAAAGGAAAAACAAAAGCCTAAGCTTGGGGATGCCCCGGAAGGCATCCCCTCTTTTGTCATCGTCTACCGGTAACTTTACATGTGGCTATATTTTTATTCACCACATGATATGTGTTTTGCTTGGAGCGTCATTTATGATATGAGTCTTTGCTTTTTAGTTTTCCACAATCATCCTCTCTGAATACATCTTTAGGAGAGACACGCTTGAATCGGAATTTGTTAGAATACTCTAGGTGCTTCACTTTATCTTTTGAGCTAGATAATTTTGTCCTAGTGCTTCCCTTATATCTTTTTAGAGCACAGTGGCGGTTTTATTTTATAGAAATTATTGATCGCTCATGCTTCACTTATATTATTTTTAGAGTCTTAAAGAACAGCATGGTAATTTGCTTGGGTTATGAATTTAGTCCTCACATGATAGACATCCAAAGGAGATATAATAAAAACTTTGATATAAAGTGCGTTGAATACTATGAGAAGTTTGATGCTTGATGATTGTTTTAAGTACGAGGATGGTGATATTAGAGTCATGCTAGTAGAGTTATTAAGCATTTGATGAAAACTTTTGTTAAATTTTGTGATTCCCGTAGCATGCACGTATGGTGAACTGTTATGTGATGAAGTTGGAGCATGATTTATTTATTGATTGTCTTCCTTTGTGTGGAGGTGAGGATCGCGCGATGGTTAACTCCTACCAAGCCTTCCCCTAGGAGCATGCATGTAGTGCTTGGTTTTGATAACTTGTAGATTTTTGCAATAAGTATGTGAGTTCTTTATGACTAATGTTGAGTCCATGGATTATACACACTCTCACCCTTCCACCATTGCTAGCCTATCTAGTATCGCGCAACTTTTGTCGGTACCGTAGACCCACCATATACCTTCCTCAAAACAGCCACCATACCTACCTATTATGGCATTTCCATAGCCATTCCGAGATATATTGCCATGCAACTTTCCACTGTTCCGTTTATTATGACACACTCCATCATTGTCATGTTGCCTTGAATGATCATGTAGTTGACATTGTATTTGTGGCAAAGCCGCCATTCATAATTTTTTTCTTACATGTCCCTCTTGATTCACTACATATCCCGGTACACCGCCGGAGTCATTCATATAGAGTCATATTTTGTTCTAAGCATCGAGTTGTAATTCATGAGTTGTAAGTAAATAAAAGTGTGATGATCTTCATTATTAGAGCATTGTCCCAGTGAGGAAAGGATGATGGATACTATGATCCCCCCACAAATCGGGATGAGACTCCGGACAAAAAATATTAAAAAAGAGAGAAAAGAGAAAAAAAAGATGCCAAAGAAAAAAAAAGAGAAAAGGCCCAAATAAAAAAATGAGAGAAAAAGAGAGAAGGGGCAATGCTACTATTCTTTTTCCACACTCGTGCTTCAAAGTAGCACCATGATCTTCATGATAGAGAGTCTCTTGTTTTGTCACTTTCATATACTAGTGGGAATTTTCATTATAGAACTTGGCTTGTATATTCCAATGATGGACTTCCTCAAAGTGCCCTAGGTCTTCGTGAGCAAGCAAGTTGGATGCACACCCACTTAGTTTCTTTAGTTGAGCTTTCATACATTTATAGCTCTAGTGCATCCGTTGCATGGCCCTCCCTACTCACTCACATTGATATCTATTGATGGGCATCTCCATAGCCCATTGATACACCTAGTTGATGTGAGACTATCTTCCTCCTTTTTGTCTTCTCCACAACCACCACTCTACTCCATCTATAGTGCTATGCCCATGGCTCACGCTCACGTATTGCGTGAAAGTTGAAATTTTTTGAGAATACGAAAGTATGAAACAGTTGTTTGGTTGAAACCGGGGTTGTGCATAGCCAGACATGATCTAAATATTTTGTGTGATGAAGATAGAGCATAGCCAGACTATATGATTTTGTAGGGATGAACTTTCTTTGGCCATGTTATTTTGACAAGACATGATTACTTTGATAGTATGCTTAAAGTATTATTATTTTCATGTCAATATTAAACTTTTGTCTTGTATCTTCCGGATCTGAACATTCATGTCACGATAAAGAAAATTACATTGATAATTATGCTAGGTAGCATTCGACATCAAAAGTTCTGTTTTATCATTTACCTACTCGAGGATGAGCAGGAATTAAGCTTGGTGACGCTTGATACGTCTCCAACATATCTATAATTTTTGATAGTTCCATGCTATTATATTATCTATTTTGGATGTTTAATGGGATTTAATATGCTCTTTTATATTATTTTTGGGGCTCACCTATTAACCGATGGCCTAGTGCCAGTTTCTGTTTTTTTTTCTATTTTGGAGTTTCCCAGAAAAGGAATACCCAACGGAGTCCAAACGGAATGAAACCTTCGCGATGATCTTTCTTGGATCGAAAGCAATCCAGAAGACATGGAGTAGAAGTCTGGGACTCGACGGGGAGGCCACGAGGCAGGAGGGCGCGCCAACGGGTAGGCGCACCCCCCACCCTCGTGGTCCCCTCGTAGCTCCACCGACGTACTTCTTCCACCTATATATACTCTTATTCCCTAGAAACATCGGGGAGAGCAACGAAACCACTTTTCCACCGCTGCAACCTTCTGTACCCGTGAGATCCCATCTTGGGGCCTTTTCCGACGATCTGCCGGAGGGGGAATCGATCATGGAGGGCTTCTACATCAACACCATAGCCTCTCCGATGAAGCGTGAGTAGTTTACCACAGATCTTCGGGTTCATAGTTATTAGCTAGATGGATTCTTCTCTCTCTTTGATCCTCAATAGAAAGTTCTCCTTGATTCTCTTGGAGATCTATTCGATGTAGTACTATTTGCGGTGTGTTTGCCGATATCTGATGAATTGTGGATTTATGAACAAGTTTATCTATGAATATTATTTGGTTCTTCTCTGAATTCTTATATGCATGATTTGATATCTTTGCAAGTCTCTTCGAATTATTAGTTTAGTTTGTCCTACTAGATTGATCTTTCTTGCAATGGGAGAAGTGCTTAGCTTTGAGTTCAATCTTGCGGTTTCCTTTCCCAGTGATAGTAGGCGCAGCAAGGCACGTATTGTATTGTTTCGATCGAGGATAAAAAGATAGGGTTTATATCATATTGCTTGAGTTTATCCCTCTACATCATGTCATCTTGCTTAATGTGTTACTCCGTTCTTATGAACTTAATACTCCATATGCATGCTGGAGAGCGGTCGATGTGTGGAGTAATAGTAGTAGATGCAGAATCATTTTGGTCTACTTGACACGGACATGATGCCTATATTCATGATCATTGCCTTAGATATCTTCATAAGTATGCACTTTTCTATCAATTCCTCGACAGTAATTTGTTCACCCACCGTAATACATGCTATCTTGAGAGAAGCCACTAGTGAAACCTATGGCCCCCGGGTCTCTTTCCTATTATATTGAATCTCTTTTATTTACTTTGCATCTCGTTTACTATTTTTCAATCTTTACTTCCCAATCTATACAACAAGAATACCAAAAATATTTACTTTACTATCTGTATTAGATCGCACTTTTGCGAGTGACAGTGAAGGGATTGACAACCCCTTTATTGCGTTGGTTGCAAGGTTCTTGATTGTTTGTGCAGGAACTAGGTGACTTGTGTGTTGTCTCCTACTGGATTGATACCTTGGTTCTCAAAACTGAGGGAAATACTTACGCTACTTTGTTGCATCCCCCTTTCCTCTTCAAGGGAAAACCAATGCATGCTCAAGAGGTAGCACTCACCGGGAGGTGAGCGAGCCTTTGACCGCCGCCCGCCTCACTCCCACTGCTCCATATTAATGGTGCGCCTGAGCCGCTGGTCATAATAGGCGGCTGCAGCCCCCATCCATAGTGGTTATCACCATCTGGAGTGTATGAGGATGCCTCCAAAGTGCACCACGCGAGGGCCGATGCAGCACCTGTGCAACGCATGAAGCTGGGCACAGAGGTTGTCGTCACCGATGACGAGGTCTCGCACGGTTAGCAGCACGACCTTGGCTTCGTCGTCGTCGCCATGCCTCCCCAGCCAGAGCCGGAGGTCCATAGTAACTCCGGCAATGACTCCGACTCTGACAGAAAACCGGTTAGTCATCTATACCCATTTGTGCGGCAAACATATCATGTGTTTTCTCTGGTTACTCCTCCCCCACCCCTCTCGTTTGTTTGGAATACAAATCCTATTGTTATGTTCTTTCAGTCCATGAAATCAGAGTAAGATCCAATAGATACATCTAGTGTATTGATTGTTTGAATGGTATCCATATAGGGTTAGTGATTAATTGTTTGTTCATTGCAAATGATTTTTGCTAATAATTCGACAAGGGTTAGTGTGTGTGCTAATAATTCATAGCCAGATCTTGAGGATTAATTTTGAATGTCCTACATATATGTTTGTGCCTTTTTTCCATTTAGTTCTCGATAATTGATTTTGAATGTCCTACATGTATGTTTATGCCATTTTTTCAAATTGGTATATACACAAATGAGGCTCCATCTAGCGGCGCCGCCGGTTGTAGATCATGCACCCGGTAGCGCAGGCAGAAGCGGCCACACACCCTCGATCTGAGGAACCCATAGAATCTCAGGCGGACCACATCAGCGATCTACTGGACGTTATCCTTAGTGAGACCATCTCCCTTCTCCTCACCAAGGATGGCTGCCGCACACAAGTCATCTCATCTCGATGGCACACTCAGTGGCGTGTCGCGCCTCTTAATCTCGATTGTCGTCAGCTATCTTTCGATGATGATTCTAAACTCCGCAGAGCCATCATCTCCTCCCACCGGGGCTCCGTTCAACGCATATACAACCCGGCATGCTACCTGTTGGACATACCCTGCACGGTGGGTGCCTCGCTGACATCCCGTCAATTAAAAAAATATAGCAGCTTGAGTTCTAGCATTACTACAAAAAATAGGTTAACACCAATTATTGTATATGTGCCCTCACCACCGATGTCCATCTCATGGTTTTCCTCCTCTCTCCACACCGCCACCTTGACACGGTGCCATCTAGCAGACAATCTGGTACAAATGCTTTGACTCCCACTGCTTAAAAACTTGCTCTTATGTTGGTTGATCTATCGCAGGCCTCACCGTACAACATCATCCACTCCAGTTGCCCTGCCCTAGAGCGCTTGGTGCTTCTTTTTAGAATAGGATCGTTATCCCTTGTCTCAAACTCGCCTAACCTTGTAAGCATTGGAATTCTTTTTGAAGGACATGAGCTCATCATCGAGGATGCCCTTCACTTCAAAGGTTATTCCTTGATTCTTGTTATGCACCTTTAGAAATAATTGTGGTCTCAGTGCCTAAACTGGAGACCTTCGATGCAATTCATGATCCGTTTAAATTGTTCAAGATGGTGTTTGGCTCCACACTTATTCGGGTATTGTATATTATTCATGTACACTTTTGTAATTTGCATTTTTCATTTGTGTGCATAAGTTAAATATCACCTTGGAGTACACTTTTGGTGCTAATATTATGTTCTATGCTGAGTGAAGAACTTGTCCATGGATGGCCTATGAGTGGTGCTGGATTCTGTCAAGACCATATATATTATCATGTGGTGTCTTGATCTGAACACGATTATTGGCTTTATAAATAGCTTTCCATATCAGAAGAATTTGTATACAAAGGTGATGATTTCACGCACATTGAAAGCCCATATATAATGTACTAGAATTAACCGTTCAGCTGTCGCTCCTTCGACAAAATCTATTTTATACATTAACTATTTTCAATCTTCATGTCTACTTAGGTACTAACACTTGGAGAAAAAGGTATAACCAATCGATGGTCGAGGAAGCACAAGGATTTTCTCAGATCTCACATTCATTTGACGACAACAACGGTGCAAACACTAGCTTTGTGACATTCTTCATGATGAATGTGAGGGCACTATTGTCCATGAGGATTATGTTTTTTGACAAATATTTACTCACGGGTGGACATGTTGAACAACATAAAAAGAAGTTTCAGGTGGACATAAGGGCTTCTGGCCGTGCTCGGCTTCTATGCACATCAGCTTTTCGTCATCATGAACCAGTAGAATTTTTGTCCCGGAATCTTGATTTTATAGATCAGACCGATCCATTTGATTGTGACTGCCTACGACTTTGGTGTAGTTATATATTATTGCCATGTTCAATCTGCATTTTGTCTAAACATGGTGAACGATTGATCCTCATGCTTTTTTACCGTTTGTAAGCTAGAGTTAGATATTGTTGCACTTTTCAACTCGGGTTTGACACATATTTTCTTTCATACTAGGACAATGGCTTGCCATTTTTTTTAATTAAGACATAAATATTATAAGAAATCACAACGTATGGAAAGAACATCACTATCACGGGATCCTTGAGATCATAGTTCATTACAGAAACCGCAAGTTCTTAGCGCCCGCCAGCACCCACAAACTTATTTTCAGCTAGTACACCAAATGGGATGTAATTCAAAATAAGAAAACTTGCATGGTAGTGACATATTTGGATTATGACATTTGGGACCCACAGGGAAAAGGCTTATCCAAGGCGGCGTCGACTCGACAGTAAACATTGATAAACCTAGTTTTCAATTTACTGTAAATCCAAAACTCACCTAAAAATCATGAAACTTGGCATGGTGTTATGACATGGCAACACCTGTTGTGTTAAAAATTAGTCCAATTTGGGACAAGTTTTGGTATAAACTTCTTACAAACCGGAGCTTCTATTAAGAAGCATCATGGTTCCAAGAGAGAACTTGTCACCTATGTGTGCAGAATGACATATGCAGTCTCTACCCACCTTGATTTATTTTACAGAGGCGACATGCAAACAATAGGAGCATCATCCTAAAAATATGAAATTATTCAGGGTTCGTTTTGCCTTTTTATACAATATCTTAGTTTTCTAGGCATTTTGGAACAAACTTTGGTGTGTGCAAATGTCATGTGTGTACTAGCCACCTATGTAATTGGATATTCAATTTCGTTATGGAATCAAGTCCTTATAAGTTATAAGTACATATATTGTTGTTCTCTATGCAATGACATTGTACATGGACCATACTAGGGAACGCGTCGGTGATGACTTCATCAATCGCCGACAATTTTATACCAGCGAGTGTTTGCCCACAGCACACACGACTTATTAGCAGCAATCATCTATGTTATTATTGGTCTACGCACACATTTTTGATTACGAACATGTTAGCTGTGTATCACACACATCTTGTTAAGTTGAACCATTTTTGTTGTCTCGGCTCATGGAAAATAGTTCATCCGAGTGAACTTTATGCCATCTGTCGCACACACCTTGATCTACCCGGCCATTTCTGTTGTGTTGCCTAATCACAAACAGTTCATCCAGGTGAACTGTATGCCATATATCGCGCACACACATCTTGATATGGATGCCCGTTTCTGTTGTTCTGCCTCATCGCAAACAGTTCGCATGGATCAAATGTATGCCACTCGCGCACACGCCACTACAATTTGAATCATGTTTGATGTCTCCACCATCGCAAATGCTTTGTATATTTTTTGATGGTTTTATTACATCACCGTTTGTGATTAATGCAGCGCACACAGTTTCGTCAAAGGTTTTCTGATTGTACTGTCTCGTTTGGACCATCATGTGGGAGTGGTTGTTCAATATCCACAATAATTTCATCTTATGTTCTCTGTTATTGATAAGAAATTTGGAGTGATTCTTTGTCCACATCGATGACTTGTTATATGATTAAAATATTTTAGTATTGTTGAGGAATTACACTAGTGAAAGTATCTACCCCGGGCCTTGTTTCTTAGCATTGCAATACTGTTTGTGCTTAGTTTTGTTACCTTCTACCTTCTTGTTGTTTTATTTAAGACTACCAAAACCTATATATTGTGTCACCATCTCTCCACCGAACAAGTGCACCTATACAATTTGACATTCACTGGTACGTGTCAGTGCTATACAAACGGTTTTTAACCCCTTTCCGCGACGGCATTTGGAACCATCGCCAAGTGAGTGTGGGCGATAGGGGGGCCATTCCCACACGACCCAGAAACCGTCAGGGATAGGGAGCCTTGATGCATATAGTTGTCCCTATATAATCATTGCTAATATCTCGAATATCCCAAACGCTTCATCCTTGCTACTCGTTTGTGCTCGCATTGCCATCACAGTCGAAGTTTTATGGTTTTACCTAAAACCAGGCAGATTCCAGGCACGGGAGTTTTCCGGACACGTAGCAAACTGGCTCTACGTTTACGATGCCTGGCACATCACAAACAGTTCATGATTATAAACCGTGTAGGGAGAAAATCACACACATTTAGTTTTCCCGCATCGTATGTGATAGTGTCTGACATCACAAATGCTTTGCGAACGACAACTATGTGTTGGTACACACGTTTCCTCTCCATGAATCGTGTCGGATTGTCATGTATATCACACATGCTATGCTTTATTAACTGTGTGCAATGTAATTACCTGCACACCGTAATTTTGCCCTAATTTAATTGGTGCTATTTAAAATTGTACCTAATTTAAACTTGAAAGTAGGCTATAGCTTTATTCATATCCATCAGCTGTGAAACAAGCAATGCATTATTCGATTCACATGTACATTTGTTTAAGAATTACATAAGCACCAAATATAGAATGATGAATCAGGGTTCTATACTTGTACTGTTACAGATGGAAAAGAAAGAGGCGACTGACATTCTGGTTGCTGAACAAGCTCTCCTAGATGCAGAAGGCATGCACGACTCTAGTACAACCCCTTGTGATGGCTGGCCGCCAATCATGTAGTTTTAGAGGTAATCTTGAGTAAACTGCTTCAGGATCCACTGCGAAGGGAAAAAGAGTCAGACATTGCCATCTAACACAACTCATTACTGGCAGTATAAAGAAGGCTATAGGGTTCTTACTTACCATCATGCAGTTCACTATTGTCTTGCATAAAGTTTAAACAAATAGTTCGTTTGACATCTTTTGAACAATTTTAATAACAATCTTTATCAGTTTCCTCACTTGATGCTGGTTCATGAATATCTCATTGCCCCATATGAAGAAAGGGTCGAAGTTGGATCTTTGGCAATGACATATGTACCTAAATGCACCAAGTTAATATTAGAAGCTAAACAACAATTGCAAAATGATGTAGTACAACACTCCCTCCATACCATTATATAAGATTTTATTACATGTATATCTAGACATCATCAAAACATTAAGGTAACACTCTTCCTTGTTGCTATGTAGCCTGGGATTGCCTATTTAGTCATTCGGTACAATGCATGTTGCTATGTAGCTTCAGTGTGCAGGCTTAAGCACGCTAGTTAAGCAAAACAAGAAGTGGAAAGGTGTGTTAACTGCATCAGGCATAACATTTAAAAACAAGAAAATAGTCATTCAAACTAGTATTGTGCAAGTCTAAAGTACACTAGTTATTGTTAAAAAATGAAAAGGCATGTTGACTGCAATATCCTTAATAGCAAGCAAATATCGTAATTCATAGTGGAATTGTTGAAACTGTTATTGATGAAATTGAACTGCACGGAACATAGTTGCATATATAGGGCATCACATTGTGAAGAACTGAAATAAACAAGTCATAAGGACATCACTAGCTGCTCCTTTAAAAGTTAAAGGACTAAAACCCTTAGTGGGTATATATATACTCTAGCAATTTTTGGCCTTTTCTAGTCGATCCCCTAAACTTAACGTTGCAAACTTCAATTTGATCAAGTTCAAAGCAGGTTCAACCGAAAGTAACATGCATTCAAACATAAACATAGATAGTTTTTCATAACCGAACATAAAACATAAATTTAACTAAGTTAAACTACTTTCGATCGAATTAGAGGTCGACCCAATCCTTCCTCGTCATGTATGGTGTGCTACGAGCCGGGTCCGGGCCGGTGCCGTCGTCGGGGTCATCGGAGAAGGCACTCCTCCACTCATCGATGTCGATCTCCTCGTCCTTTGGGCCCACCTCGCCGCCCTCCGTGCCACCGTCCTCACCGCCTTCGACCTCGTCATCGGAGGAGAGCGTGATAACCTCGCTGCCCTCCGTGCCAGCAAAGATCGCCCGCTCCGCTTCCACGAGCTCCGGTGCTGCCGGTGGAGATCTTGCATGTAGGCCTCAGTGGTGTGCTGTGCCTCGAGGCACTCCCTAGCCTCGCGGTCCTCCCGCACCATAGCCGACCTCACCACCCCTGGCTCCGGCAAAACGAGGTCGATTGGACATGTGCCAAAGGGGAAATTGAGCCTAGCCTCCACACTGTGGAAGCAGACCTCCCAGCGGTCGTACTCCATGGCCGCGAGCTCGGCCGTGTGGAGGATACCGAGCCACCATCGGGTGTGGGTCTACCGATCTGTAATATTGGCAACCCACGTCCCCCACCGCCGCTGTCGGACCCCGAGGTAGGACCTCGTCGGCTGCCGGGTCCGAGGCAGGACGAGGAAGTCCTTGAACCGGCATAGGGGTGCGGCGTCGGGCAGATCGGGGGACCGGGGACGGCGGATTGAGCCCGCAGAGGACGACGGGGACACCTCGGCGGCCACCATGCCAGCGTGGGGCAAAAAGGCCACGATAAACCTCTTTTTGGCCATTAGCTCCTCGATCTCCCCGGCACACAGGCAAAGGTTGAGGATAGAGGCGGCGGCGATGGCGGTGACCTACCAATGGATTCGGGGGTGGTGTGTGTCGGTGTGAGCGGAGGTTTTGGGGAGTGTGTGGTATGTGTGCGATGGGGCAAGGTGGTGTAAGATGAACTAATGCGACAACTAAAAATTTTACTCGGCGGGAGTAACAAGGCGGGGTTACTGAAAATTTGGTTCAAGGACGAGCAGATAATTTTGAGATTGCGAGGGATGCAGAGGCGGGAGTAAAATTCCAAGGCTACTGAAAATTTGAATCAAGGGACTGAAGCAGAGCGGGAGTAACAGACATCGCACACGTTCCGCACATACTAATCGTGTTCTATCAAGCAATAAAACCTTCCACACGGTAGACATTTTTGAGATTACGAGGCAGCAATATTTTAGAGATTACGAGGGATGCAGAGGTGGGAGTATTTGGGAAGCAAGCTAGTTTGCCTGACACGCCAGCTGTGGACTGTAGCCGACACACCTTCTGCAATAAGCCATAGGCATACTATACACAGATGGTGCTCCATGATATTTTGTACTGCAACTCACACGGTTGGTGATAATAAATTGTGTGGGATCTACTTGATTTTTCATCTTAATTTGAATTACATAATGGGGTCACAGCAGCAATGGACGGTGTTTGAATTGCTAGATCTTTTATCTGCAGTGAACATGTATATGTATGTCGTAAAGGAATTGGAATTATTCAGGATTCGTTTGGACATTTTATACATTACATTGGTTTTCTAGCCATTTCAGGTGCATAATTCAAAATTAAACTACATGCACATGCTCCGGTGCACCAACATGGGTTTTAAAATCATATATGTGTCCATGGGTTTATGATTATGTCCCATGCAAGAAATGGGGATGAATTTCGAACACCACGGCATCGTGGCTCTCCGGCTAACGTCGATGTACTTGCTTTTATAATTCTTGTAAATCCAAAATTCGTCCGAAATTCATGAAACTTGGGATGCTATCATGGAGCAACATCAACATGTCATGGTAAAAAAGTTGTCCCATTTGGGGCAGGTTTGGGTATAAGCTTCTCACAAACCAGAGCTTCTCACAACAAGTGTGATGGTTTTGGTAGGGAACATTTCACCTTTCTGGATGAAACAATATCCGTTGCCTCTTCTTGATTTCAATTATTTTCTTAGTGTCAACATAAAACAACAGGAGTGTTGTGTTATTTTTTTTTTGAATTTTTTGGGGTTCGTTTGGACATTTTTATACATTAATTGAGTTTTCAAAGCATTTATGTGCATAATTAATTTTAACTACATACACACGCTCTAATTGTAATGCCCAGTATGAGATTATACCTCCTACGTGTGGAGGCACGACTTAAAGGCATAAGCTCATACTAGAATGATCTCAAGTATGGTATCTTTGCACGACTCATGTAAAAGAGGGATGAAATTGCAAAAGAGATAGTTGGCTTACACTCGCCACATCACACAATGAATACAATAGCATACATCATCCAATAACACAGAGTCCGACTACGGACGAAATCCAAATGAAAGATACCATAAACACAAGGTTCGATCGCCCCTAGTAGGAACAACTACCGATCGTCGAAAAACGTCACATACATACGGCCACTCTCTTCATCGAGCTCCCAGTGAAGTTCTTGGACCAACTCTTGTGCTGTTCACAGCGGTACCTGCATCTGGTGTTGTAGTATCTGTGAGCCACGAGGACTCAGCAATCCCATAACCATGGGTATCAAGACTAGCAAAGCTCAAAGGGTAGGAAGAGGTTGAGTGGTGAGGTTGCAGCAGCGGCTAAGCATAATATGGTGGCTAACTTACGAGTACAAGAATGAGATGAGCATCTACGCAAACGGTCGCAAACTAGTAATGATCGATAAAGATCCTGAACTACCTACGAGTCAAACATAACCCCAGCGTGTTCTCTTCTCAAAGTGAAAAGAGACAGTCACGGTTACTCACACAGTTGTGGGTTTTACTTCGAATCCTCTGTCAAGTTTTCTACAACCAGACATTAACAAATTCCAATCTGCCACATAACCACGGGCACGACTTTCGAAAGATCATAACCCTGCAGGGGTGTCCCAACTTAGCCCATCACAAGCTCTCACGATCAGCAGAAGTAATAATTATATTACCCCTTATCTTAGGGAAGGCCCAATAAGACTCGGAATTCCCGGTGCACAAGACATTTCGACAATGGTAAAACAAGTCCAGCAAGACCTCCCGGCGTGCCGACACCCTGATAGTAGCCGCGCGTATCTCGTCTCAGGCCACGTCCGAATGAGCAATACGTACAGTAACTGAAGACCCCAGATAACTGGGTAGCACCGCAAGTGCCTCTAGTTTGGGGCCAACACCATCAGCACTGGCCCCCCTGCTATGTAGAAAGAATCTCAAGGGTGCGACCCCCTATGCAAATTTATTTATTTAATTAAGTTGTTATTATGAGGCAAATTAAAACCAATGTTGGGCCTTGCTGGAGGAGTTTTATTCAAAGACGAAGTGTCAAGGGGTCCCCATATACCCAACCGTGTAAGGAACGCAAAATCAAGGAACATAATGCCGGTTTATCGGCTCCTAAGGTGGCATGAATGGAACAAAACACCAAGCAAAATGCCAAGCCTTCCACCCATGCCCAGTATATAGGTGTGTTAATATATATAAGACATATTGTGATATTCCCAAAGCATCAAGTTCCAACATGGAACAATCTGCATCTTCACCTGCAACTAACAATGCTATAAGAGGGGCTGAGCAAGCGGGTACATAGCCAAACAACGGTTAGCAGGGAAGGTGTCAAAAGATTAGAGGTTTCATGGCAACAAGGAGAGGGGCTGACAATAAATGATGGTGGCGCGACATATAACGATAGCATCGACCACTAAGCATGGCAATGGTAGTAAAGGTATCCAAGGGTATGGTCATCTTGCCTGGGATTCCGCAAGGAAGAAGAACAAGTCCAAGAAGTAGTCGAACAAATCCCCACAACTCCGGAACGAAACCGAAGCTAACGAGAGAAGCATACCGGAAAGAAGCAAACAATACGGTAAACACACAAGCATAAACATGACATATGATGCACAACCAAGTATGATGCATGTCTGGTTTAAATTTGCATAACATGGCAAAGTGCACAAACAAGTACTACAAGTTAAGTGGGGCTCAATATGCAACGAGTTGCATATTGACGAAACACCACATTTTATTTATTTAGTTGACTCTCGTTTATTACATGAAAAGGTTAAATGTTTGTTAACATGGCAAGAGGTGAAGCAAAAACAAAATACCTATTTAGTCATTTTAAATGAGGCCGGAAATAACAACAACAATTTCGGAAACTCCTCATGTGCATATTTACGAATTGGTACTGTTCTGACTATAACCATATTTTAAAGTTGTTAAACAGCAAAACAAAGTTCATCATGTTCTTCTACACATTTTTTCACCCCATTTACATATAAAGCTTATTAAATTTGGAGCTACGGTTATTTAGTTATGAATAAAACCATTTTAACATGACATTTGAGCAAATTTAAACAAACAACATTTAAAACATTTTAAACAGGGGTGAAAGTGGCATATTATTAATCTACACAGAATTCTAAGCAATTTTCATATATAAAGTTTTTACATATGATGCATGGTTATTTAGTTATTAAATGTATGATGTTGGGGGTCTTTTCTATAAAAACTGAAGTTCTCTGGAAAAAATGAACAAATTCGCAGACGCTGAAAAAAACATCATCAGGCTGCATCTGGGCGGACTAGGCGCTCACCATGGGCCAAGGCCCGGTCGGTGGAAGAGGCAGGGGAGGCTCGCTCGTTGGGCCTTGGCACAGGATGCGGCCCAGGCTGAGGTGGGCGTCCTCGTGCCCTCTCGAGCATGAGAAGATGCGAGAGGCCGCACCGGCGGAGACTTCCGGCGACGAGGGCGGTGGAGATGCGGCGGCCGGCAAGGTCGAAAACACGGCGGGAAAGCGGATCCGGCCCTGGGGGACACTGGGGACGAGAGATTCGGCGTTGGCAGGAGGAATCAGGGACTCCGGCGGCTTCCTGTAGAGACATGGGAGAGAGAGAGAGAGAGTTCGTGAGAGAGGGAGAGCGGGAGAGGTTAGAGGGAGAGACAGACAGAAGGAGAGGAGGAGCGCGACGAGGGAGGACCTCCGGTCGTCGGCGGGGTCGTCCGCGGCGCTCCGGCGAGGCTGCCGGCGAGCGGGGATCGCGGAGGCAGTGGCGGGCGCGGCCAGATCGGGACCTCCCGAACCGGTCGATCGGAGGGAGCGGACGCAGAGCGCTCGGGGCTCGCTTCGGCCCCGCAGCGGCTCGGGCGTAGGGCCGCGGATGGGCCTAGAGGGCCTGACGCGGTGGGAGGCGTGAGAGGCCAAGTGGCAGGCGGTGGTTGGCTGAGGTGCGTCCAGCGGCTGAGGTGGCGCACTGCGGTTGGCCGGGGCACGTTGGCGGCGGCGACAAGTGGCGGGAGCTGGCTGGAGCGGCACGGATTCTGAGGAGGGGGAAGGCTGGAGGTAGGTGGAGGCTAGGGTAGTCCAAAATTGGAAGGGAGGGGTGCTTAAATAGGCAGGGGTCTAGGTTAGGGGGATTTGGGGTCGTTTGGGAGCCTCGGATGGCGATCCAACGGTTCCGGAGCGGAGGGGGTCTAGGAAAGGCCTAGTGGGCTGATTGGTGTGCTGTGTAGAAGGCCTCAGACTGCGGGGAGAGAAAAGAGAGGGAGGCCCGGGGACGGTTTCAGAGACCGAAACGTCTGACGAATAAACCGGCTATAATGCCGCTATATGTTTAATGGTTGGGCTACCAAACAGACTCTGAACACGATGAAATTTGGCAGGCGGGCTGTCTACACTATAATAAGACCACACGCCAATCTCACACCATTCCAAGAACGTTTTTCGGCCACTTATAAAATAAATATTCGGAGCTGTCGCGGGCGCGTGCGAGTGTGTCTGGACTCAGAACGGACAACGGAAAGGACAGGCGGACTCGGACGGATGCAGGTTTCGAAAACATGATGATGCAAAGCACATGATGACAAGGCAGAGATGCAACACGCAAGCAGATGACATGGCAACGACGATAATAATTGGCTGACACCTGGCGCATCGGTCTCGGGGCGTTACACTAATGCGTATAAATTGGTTGAAAATTTAAATCAGTGTCCTTGGTTGCATGCTTATGTCCCATGCAAGAAATGGGAATTAATGTCAAACACCCTGCCACCATCACTAGGTCGCAAACATTGAGATACCTGGTTTTTAAATTCTATAAAATCGAAAACTCGACTGAAATTCATGAAACTTGGCATGCTATCATGGAGCGGCATCAACATGTCGTGGTAAAAAAATTGTCCCATTTGGGACAGGTTTGGGTATAAGCTTCTCACAAATAAGAGCTTCTCACAACAAATGTGATGGTTTCGGTAGGGACGTTTCACCTTTCTGGACGAAACAATATCCGTTGCATCTTCTTGATTTCAATTATTTTTCATAGTGTCAACATAGAACAACAGGAGTGTTGTGTTAATTTTTTGTATTTTTTATGTTCGTCTGGACATTTTTATACATTAATTGAGTTTTCAATGCATTTATGTGCATAATTCAAATTTGAACTACATGCATATAAATTGGTTGAAAATTCAAATATGTGTCCTTGGTTGCATGCTTATGTCCCATGCAAGAAATGGGAATGAATGTCAAACACCCTGCCACCATCACTCGGTCGCAAACGTTGAGATACTTGGTTTTAAAATTATAGTAAATCTAAAACTCGTCTGAAATTTGTGAAACTTGGCATGCAATCATGGAGCGGCATCAACATGTCATGGTAAAAAATCGTCCCATTTGGGGCAGGTTTGGGTATAAGCTTCTCACAACAAGCCTGATGGTTCTGGTAGGGAACGTGCCACCTTTGGGGACGAAACGATGTCCATTGTCTCTTATTGCTTTCAAAAAAGTTCTAGTGTCAACATAGAACAACAAGAGTGTTGTGTTATGTTTTGTAATTTTTCGGGGTTCGTTTGGACATTTTTATACATTAACTGAGTTTTCTAGGCATTTTATGTGCATAATTGAAAATTTAAAATACATATGAACATGCTCCAGTGCATATAAATTGGTTGAAAAATGAAATCTGTGTGCTTGAGTGCATGCTTATGTCCCATGCAAGAAATGGGAATGAATTTCAAACACTAGGGCACTGTTGATTGCCGGCAAAATGTTGAGATACCTGGTTTTTAAATTATAGTAAATCCAAAACTCGTCTGAAATTCATGAAACTTGGCACGGTATCATGGAGCGGCATCAACATGTCGTCGTAAATAATTTCTCCCATTTGGGGTAGGTTTGGGTATAAGCTGCTCACAACAAGCCTGATGGTTTCGGTAGAGAACGTGCCACCTTTGGGAACGAAACGATATTCGTTGCCTGTTATTGCTTCCAAAAAAATCTAATTTCAACATAGAACAATAGGAGTGTTGTGTTAAGTTTTGGAATTTTTTAGGGTTCGTTTGGACATTTTTATACATTAACTGGGTTTTCTAGGCATTTTATGTGCATAATTCAAATTTGAAATACATGCACATACTCCAGTGCATATAAATTGGTTGAAAATCAAATATCTTTCCTTTAGTGCATGCTTAGGTCCCATGCAAGAAATGGGAATCCTACACCAGGGCACTATTGATTGCCGGCAAATCATTGAGATACCTTGTTTTGAAATTCTAGTAAATCAAAAACTCGTCTGAAATTTATGAAACTTGGCATGTTATCATGGAGCAGCATCAACATGTCATGGTATAAAAATTTACACAAGCAGATTAGACTAAATAGAAGTATCGTGCTAAATTTTGGAATTAATCCAAGTTCGTTTGGCCTTTTTTATACATTAATTGAATTTCTGGGCATTTAATGTGCATAATTCAAATTTGAACTACAAGCACATGCTCCAGTGCACCAAAGTTGGTTGAAAAATCACATCTGTGTCCTTGTGTGAATTTGTAGGTCCCATGCAAGAAATGGGAATGAAATCCAAACATCTGGGAGTCGTGGCTCGGCCGGAAAGATTGAGAAACTTGGTTTTTTAATTCATGTAAATCCAAAACACGCCTGAAAATCATGAAACTTGGCATGGTGTCATGACATGGCACCAACATGCTGCGGTAATTTTTTTTGGCCGAATTGGGACAAGCTTTGGTATAAGCTTCTTGCAAGTCGGAACTTAGCTCAAGAAGGCTCGTGGTTCCAAGAGGGAACTTGTCACCTCCGTGTGCGAAACGACATACAAACAGTGCCTTCTCCCACCTATATTTTTTACACGGGCAGATTAGACCAAATAGAAGTATCATACTAAATTTTGGAATTATTCCGGGTTCGTTTGGCATTTTTTATACACTAATTGAATTTCTGGGCATTTGATGTGCATAATTCAAATTTGAACTACAAACACATGCTCAAGTGCACCAAAGTTGGTTTAAAAATCACATGTGTGTCCTTGGGTGAATTTCTAGGTCCCATGCAAGAAATGAGAGTGAAATTCAAACATATGGGCGTCGTGGCTCGGCCGGAAAGATTGAGAAACTTGGTTTTTTAATTGCTATAAATCCAAAACACACGTGAAAATCTTGAAACTTTGCATTGTGTCATGACATGGCACCAACATCCTGTGGTAATTTTTCTGTCCGATTTGCAAAGGCGCACACATTAACAATCAACAAAGTGATTTTGGAACAAGTGTTGTCACGTTACAAATAGGAAACACAAGTATTATTGAAACCGTGGGCGTTCTACTTACCAATTATGTGCCGCCATGTGTCCCCTTTTTTATTGGATAGGAGGTGCCATGCGGGGTAGCTATTTGAGTACGGGAGGCATGTGATCAGACCCCTGCGCGTGCTCATCAGGAGGAGAGCCCTTTGACCTCTATCCGGCACGCACCTCCCTCCCAACGTCTCCATTTATGGGTCCCGAGCCCCTGTTTCACGGCGTGGCTATGTCTCACTGGACTGAGATTTAAGAGAGAAAAATGAAAATTTGAAAAGAAAGTTTTGCACGGATCTTGATGTAAGATCCGATGAACCTATATAGCATCGATTGCGACTTATAGCAAGTATGATGAATATAAGGACGATGACAGTTGATAATAATTGTCTTACATATTTAGGAACATAATTAAAAAAATCCACATGCGGCAACACCCGAAATACACAAGGGAAAAAGAAGAAGGAACTAGCTAGTCACCGTGGTGAGTAGCGACGAGCTCTTTCTTGTCCTCAACACGCTCCTTGAGAGCATCCACGGATTCCTCTAGCAGTCTTCGGCGCTCCAAGCGGAGCATGTCATTCTCATCCATAAGTTTCTTGACGATGACGCCAGTGCTCTTCAACAAGGTAGTGATCTCATCTTG
This sequence comes from Secale cereale, assembly GCA_902687465.1. Taxonomy (NCBI): domain Eukaryota; kingdom Viridiplantae; phylum Streptophyta; class Magnoliopsida; order Poales; family Poaceae; genus Secale; species Secale cereale. Next base: position 391,650,592 of record LR738714.1, read on the forward strand.
CTTGCCCCAGAGCTTCGCATTGCCCTCCCTTAGTTGTCGGATGACGCCGAGAGCCTGTTCAAGCGAGGCTTTCATGTCGTCCTACAACCTCGCCCAGCCATCAATCTGATCCATCTAGCTATCGACGAGTGTATTCATGCGTCTGTAAGAGTCCTCGCCTACCCGCGAGACATTTTCCCTTGCCGCCATGACACAGGAGGGCATGTATGCTGCATTCCCAGCGCGGCGGGACAACTATGCTGCTTTTGTGGCGCGGTGGAACCAGTCTGATGCGTCAAAGACGCGGCGGGACCTCCATGCTGCTTCGGGAGCGAGGCCTCTCTGCTGCTACGACCGCGTGGCGGGACATGTCGGCTGCTTTCGCGGTGAGGCGGGACATCTATCGTGCTTCCGCTTCCATACTCGCCTTATCTCTCGACCCAGAACTCACGCCGGCCATGGCAGACGCAAGGGAACAATGATGAATGACTTGTTTGTTTTTGTGGATGAGGAGTTGAGGAAGAATGAGTTGTCATCTTGGAGTAGTAGTATTTATAACCGAGTACTAATATGCTCCTAAGTGGGAAACCATTTAGGTTTTGATCGGTGTGAACAGGTTTGTAATTTAGAATGTGACGGGACGCAGGCTCAATATTTATTGACGGTTTATAATTTCTAGGTGGGGCACTATTCCCAGATGGCGTAATGTGGGCACGCGTTCTCGGCCGCGTACACGGCGTTAGCACCATAGGGTGCCCCACAATAGGCAATGTCAGCACACGTCTTGTTCCAAGAATCTTGTGCGCTCGTAATTACCATCGCGTATGCTTCTTTTAATTAGAATGTGTACCCATCAAGCGCACATACGTTGATCTGTCTCACTATTTCTGCTTGTTGTCGCTAATCACAAACAGTTCATCCATGTGAAGTGTATGTGATCATTCGCAGACACTTTGATCAGGCTGACCGTTTCTGTTCTGTTGCCTAATCGCAAACAGTTAATCCTTCTGAAGCATATGCCCTCAATCGCACACACCTTTATCTAGCTACTTGTTTCTGTTGTCCCGCCTCATCACAAACTGTTAATCCGATTGAAATGTATGCCGTATATCGCACACGCCTTCTGTTGGTGTCAAAACCAGCAGATCTAGGGTAGGGGTCCCGAACTATGCGTTTGAGGATCGATGGTAACAGGAGACAGGGGACATGATGTTTACGCAGGTTCGAGCCCTCTAAGTCGAGGTAATACCCTACTTCCTGCTTGATTGATCTTGATGAATACGATTACAAGAGTTGATCTACCTCGAGATTGTAATGGCTAAACCCTAAAGTCTAGCTTGTGAGATTGCTATGATTCTGGTGTTGTCCCTACGGACTAAACCCTTCGGTTTATATATGCATCGGAGGGACCTAGGGTTGTACGTGATCATCTTGCAGAGGAAGGAAAGTATTACATCCAGACTCTAAACTTGCTATTTTACACACAGGGAGTCCTATCAGGATACGGGAGACAATCTTCATTGATAATCTTCACGGCCCACCGGTCCGGCCCATAGTAAACGATCCGTCCACCTGAGGACCCCTTAATCTAGGACTCCCTCAGTAGCCCCTGAACCAGTCTTCAATGACGATGAGATTGGCTGACTGTCTTCAGCATTGCAAGGCGGGTTCCTCCTCCCGTACATATTTGAAGAAATATTCCCTACAAAAGGTACTGTGTCTAGCTCTGCATGGTTAGTACAACCCTTAGCCTCGAAGGAAAGGTATCAAAAAACGGATATTGTGTCTTTATTGACAACCTTTCAGCGAGGCATCACGTATGTGCCTTTAACACATATCGAACCGTTTTCTTGGCCCCGGTTTCGCGTTTCGAGGTATAGCCTTATTGGCATGTCTTACCAAAACAGAGATCGTGCCCGCTTATTACGGGATCCTTATCAACGTGATGTGAGCATCTTAACCGCGCCTTAATCACGAGCTAGTTGGGAACCGGCGAGGTTTACGGCTGGTGTGGGGCCGTTTAGTATTTACCGCTTATAAAAGGATCCAAAGTTTTACCATTTATCCCCATGCTCTCCCCAAGCCCTAGCATCCCCAATCTCCCCAGCCTCCAGCATCCACATCCCTTGCGCCCTCAACACTCAACTCCTCCACCACTGCCGCTGTATCCAACAATGGCTGGTTCCGGCTCCAATGGCAAGTGGGAGGCATCTTCGATCACGGAGAAGACCGTGAAGAGCCTCCTGAGCACAGGCTATCTAGCCGACGATGTGGCGCATCGGGTCCCCGAAAAGTACCAAGTGATTCCCGTCCCTAAGGCAGGTGAGAGGGTTGTATTCCTCTCGCACTTCATTCGAGGGTTAGGATTTCCCCTTCACCCGTTTGTACGGGGCCTTCTATTCTTCTACGGGCTAGATTTCCATTGTCTAGCCCCGAATTCAATCCATCACATATCCGCTTTTATAGTGGTGTGTGAAGCATTCCTCCGAATCCCCCCACACTTCGGCCTCTTGCTCAAAACCTTCAATCTGAAGCCGAAGGTAGTCGACGGGCAGCGTGCTGAGTGAGGAGGTGCTATGATAAGCAAAATCCCCAATGCTACCTGGCCAAAGGGGGCGTTCGTGGAGACGAACAAGATTTGACAGCATGAGTGGTTTTATATCAAAGAGCTCCGCAACACCAACTGGGTAGCTCCTCCTGCATTCAGATCCGGACCCCCAGAGTGGCTAACCTCCTGGACTGGTAAGGGTCCGAATTGGGGATCCCAGACAGAGGTGCTAGCCCTCCAGAAGCGCATCTCTGATATGATCTCCAAGGGCAACCAGCTTACCAACATGGTCCACGTAATGCTTGCCCGTCTCGTCCTCCCTTGCCAACACCGGGGCTCCTATCCATGGGAGTTCAATCGGGAGGGGCCTTGGCCCTTAAAGCACCTCTTCAGCTCTACGCACGAAGACATCTGGAAGCACCTCTTCAAGGCCCAGAAGGGGTGGCTGGTGGAGTCGGAAGACAAGGGCTTCAGCACTGAGCTCACAGCATCGGAGTTATTTGAGATTTCTGTCGAACATGTATCCCTTCCCTGTTTTAGTTATAACATGAGCTGGAGTTTTCGCATTCAATCCAGGTCTGGACGAAAAAGGTGAAGCGGATCAAGTGTCCGGCTCCCCTACCAGAAGAACCAGAGTCACCTCGGGTGATGAAGATGTTGATTCCGGTGCCGTACAAGGCGCCGGAGAAGAAGGCCAAGAAGAAGGGCAAGGAGGTCAAGAGCGACCCCCGCCCTACTGGCCCTACGGACACAAGGTCCTAGGAAACAGGCTCCCAACTCTCTCCCAAAGAAGAAGAGGAGGAGGAGGAAGAAGAAGAAGACTCCCCGTCCTACCCCAAGGGGAGGAAGAGAGCGGCCCCTACTGACGCAGGCACGACCACACCCAGGAAGAAGCTAACTCTTCCTGATAGTTCAGACTCATCGTCCAAACACAATTATCGGGTTCAGCCCCGGATCAAGCCCCCGACCGAATCGTAAGTGCTCAGAAATGCCTATGTTCAGAAGATTTACTTTCCTTTGGCATCTGATATGTATTTTACCTTTATGTAGCCCTCCGCGCGACATCCCCGTGGCTTCACTGTCCTTGGGGAACTCCCTGGCGCCCAAAGAGACGGAGAGGTATCCTCCCTGCCAACTCCCCCTGTTCCAGCAGGTGGGAGTGGGGCAAATGATAGAGCGGCTGAGGTCAATCCCTCAGTTGCGGTAAACCAGGGGGGAGCGATCCCCATGGAGACCGAAGTTGGGGGGCCCAAACAATCTGGGGCCAAGTCGAACACTGCCCCGGAGTCTAGTACGGCTCCGGACTCAAGGGTCCAACCCCCTATAACGGTGGAGGGAGCGACTGCTCCTATGGCGCCTACCGTCAATCCGGAGGCGCCGAACACTCTAGAGGGAGCACTACAAAGTGCTTCCATCATGGAGGAACACCGCACTCTGATGAGTGCGGTCATGGGGAAGATTCAGTCCGTCAAAGGCGGACTGAACAAAGCCTTCAATAGCCTACTAACGGGCTTTGAGGTATGCAATGTAATGTTCTATAAAGAGAAGTCTTATTTTATTTTAGATAGAAATATATATAGCCAGTAGCCCCTGATGCTTTGTTTGATTCTGAACAGAATCATACAAGGAATCCATGTTTATAACAAATGATAGAGTTGAACTGTGAATTTGGTGCTTGAGCAAGCTGCGCTAGTTACGGCGTCTGCCCATTCCGCAGAGGTTTCCGAGCTAAATAGGAAACTTGGACTAGCAAATGAGGATCTCCACCACGTCAACAAGCATTTTGACAAAACGAAAGGTATGCGGGTTTAGGAAATCCGAATTCGGGCGCACTATATGTCCGAACATGAGCTAATACATGTCATATACTTCTTGCGAAATAGCTAACGCAGCTGCGGTCGAGGCTCTGAACGGTGAACTTGCCACGGCCAAAGAGGAGGCCAGAGCAAGTAAGGCAGCCGCTGGTAAAGCGGCTACCGACCTAGAGGCCGAGAAGGCCCTGCGTCAATAGCACGAGACGTGGGTGACCGAAGTCGAGGTCGAGCTCCAAGATGTTGCCGGTGTACAAAAGTAGGGGCTCTCCTTTGTACCCCTTACATGTGCACGGGCAGTCAGAGACACGCCTGCGGCCACACCTAACAGGGTAGAGGAGGGAAACCGAAGCATAAGACTACCAGATTAGCGCCAAGACAGTGGTGCAAAAAGGCCAAGCAACAAGATAAGCTTACCCCGACAAGACCCTTGCCGGGGCGGCCTGCACGACCCCGGCAAGAACCATTGCCGGGGTAACTCACCCAGCGCCTCCATTGCAGCCACCCTTGAGCCTAGGAGCTCCGATACCATCAACAACGTTGGAACCAAGGCTCTAGAAGCGCCTGCGTGATGGCATACAGATCTTTGTTAAGACAAAGGGTCTACGAATCCTAGATGAGAACCTGAAGACAAGATGACTTCAAGGCTCCTTGCTGAGGATGCCCAGGAGGCCCCGGCAAGGTTCCTTGCCGAAGAAACCCCCGAAGCCCCAGCAAGCCTCTTGCCGAGGGTGCTCACAAAGGCCCCGGCAAGACCCTTGCCGGGAACAGACGCAAGACCCCGGCAAGCCCTTGCCGCCCCAACATCGCCCCAACTCGGTGGCCGACCCACTAGCCCAAGCAAGTACCCACATGGCAGTATGTGGTTCCTGATCCAGCTAGACAAGCACCTGCGTTGTGGCATGCAGATCTTCGTGAAGACCCTACCACCACGCCATCTCAGCGGCCTGCCAACCTATATGGCGCTGCATGCCTTGTTGGCCCAGACGCACGTCGCAGCCAGACAAAGGAGCGGCGGACTGGACGGGCCTCGTTGCCGTACCCGATAAGGAAGTGGACACCTAAGTAGCGCATTTAATGTGTCTTGTCCCGTAATGGCAGGAGATAAGCTTGTACACTTTATACCTTTCCACCTCATGTGTGCCACCATGGCAACCCCTTTTTACTATAAAAGGAGGCCCGAGGCATACTGGAGAAGGATTTGGATCTTTTGGACTAGGCACGTACCGTAGCTAGTTCAAGAGCTCAAGAACACTCAAATACACATCAAAGTAGGACTAGGGTATTATGCATCTTTGCGGCCCGAACCTGGGTAAACGATCCTTGTGCTGACTCCTAGACCCGCTCTTTGCACAACCCCGTGCCCGTCATCCATAGAAGGGATTCTAGTGATCTCATAGGTGTCGATCACGACATCTTTGGCGTGTCGTGTAGGGAGCGCAGTTGTGAAAATCCGGTCCAGTAGTTAGTTTAGCAGTTTCTCATCGCCATGGCTTCCAAGGAAGAAGATGACCAAGCGTGCGGCATCATCAACGAGTGCAATGGACGCCCATGCAACAATAGAAAAGATAAGTCATGCAAAACTTTGAGTAATTCCTCTTTATATAAGGTTATTCTCCTCGGAGATCTTGCTCTCTGTATGATAAACCTACACACAATGAAGCCCTTCTGTTATTTGCAATGCCTTCATCCTGTTTCGAGTCCGCTCAATAGTTCGAGCGGCCGCGTCGAGAACGGTAGGGTAGCCTTTCCCTTACTGGCAACGCTTTTGTCCAGTTTCGAGTCCGCTCAACAGTTCAAACGGCCGCGCTGAGAATGGTAAGGTGGTTTTCCAGGCAGCAAGCACACCCGGCAGGCTAATGAGGATTCGTCCTCAAAGCACCGTGGCTTGGGTTTGCGCGCCGGCAAGCCTATCCAATTAAGCGTAGGGTGGACATACAAAGAGGGATCGAACAGAAAAATAGCGTGCATCACTTCAAAATACTGCAAAGTTATATTATATCAATTGTTGTTGTAGTTCTAACTAAAGATAAAAATTGTCTTGGTTGTGAACCTGCACCGGCGATGAGAAACAGGGTGCCTAATCCTGACGCTGGCCTTCTATCATCCGAACTCCGTTGACGCAACTGATGATGGACTTGATACGCTCCTCGAGTGTCGCGAGGTCTACATCCTCCTGCGAGCTCTCCAGCGCGGCATCGAAGTCAAGGTTGGGGTTCCAATATGCCACCTTGGTGAGAACCTTGGTCAAGGCAACCCGGTAGAGCCTCCGGGACTCATTGGCCAGATAAACCGCTCGGTCGGAGCGGAGCCTTTCTCAGGTGTCGAGGACGCGCTCGAAGAACAAGGTCAGGTTGGCGTTGATGCCGATGTTCACCTCTGGGAAATAACTGAAGTTTGGCATGCCCATGATGGCCAACTGCGTGGTGAGCCTCTCTGTGACGTCGACGAGGCGGCTAATCCAGAGGTTTTCGCCCTTCACGTAATCCGCGTGGTTAGCGGCGTCATTCTTCCACAGCTGTCTCTCCTCCTCCAGATCCTTGTTCAGGGTCTCCTCCCAAGCCTTGACCTCCGAAAGCGTCCCCTTGAGATCCTTCGGCTTTAGCTTCAGGCCTTTAATGGAGTCTTGGGCCGTGGAGAGCTGCTCGGCCTTGCTGAGGACTGCGGCCTGCGCCTCCGTCAAGGCGGCGTTGATCATATATTTCTCCTTTGCCAGCCCCAAAGCCTGTCCATTCAGGCCATCCCGCTCCACCTCCAGCTCCTTCATCTTGCCGGCATGGACCCGAGCTTCGCCATTGAGTGCCTCTTTGTGCCTCTGCTCTAGTTCCTGGATCTTCTGCGTGACGAGCTTTTCGACCTCCTCGTGATTGATGTGGAGTGTAGCGGCAAGTGCCCGCTCACGAGCAACGAGGTCTTCCTCCTGAGAGTCTAGTTGAGCTTGGCGCTAGTTGCGGTCGGCCTCATCCTTGGCGGCCTGCTCCTTTGCCACCTCCTGGGCCTTCTCAAAATCAGACTACTTCAGGATAAGCTCTCGGGTGTGCTCGTCCAGCTGATCGTGGGTAGCCCTCAACTCCTCCCGGGCCTCGGCAAACGAAGTTTGCGTCTGGGCAACGCGTCCCTGGAAGTCAACCTCTTCCTTATCCACCACCGCCAACCTGGACTTTGCCTTATCCCGGCAGGCACGGTGAAGCGCTTGGAGCTTCTGAATGTTGGCGCCCATGGCCCGAATGAGTTGCTCTTCTTGAGAAACCGTTGCCACCGGCGCTCGGTTCGTCAACAACCTCAAGCCCAGCGGCGGCGAGCACCTCGTCGTCGAACACCTCCCCCTCGGTTGGCGCCCTGGTGCTTGCCATCCCTGGGAGGAGGACAAACAGGTTGTCACTCACCTTCAAGTAATGGCTAGAGCCAGAGGAAGCAGATGAGGGAGGTTGGTCATCAGCCACCACCTCCTCGGCAGCAACCTTGCCAGCCTCCTCGGTAGTGGCCTCGCCGGTTCCTCCGGCAGGCCCCTTGCCGGCCTCCTCGTCGGTGGCCTCGCCGGTCCATCCGGGGGGGCCTTGGCAGCCTCCTCAGTGGTGGTCTTGGCGCCCTCCTCGGTAGCGATCCTATTGGCCTCGGCCCTAGTGTCCTTGACGACCTCCTCGATGATGGAGTCGACACCCACCTGATCCGTCGAAGGAGGATCTAAAGACCAGGAGAAAAGGTGAGGCAAAACCAGGGTCGAGGCTCAACATTAAGAAGAAAGAACAAGGACAGGAAACAATTTACCCGTACTAGGCTAGGAAGAAGTGGAGCCCCCCCCCCCCCC
>LR738714.1:391658809-391701913 GCA_902687465.1 Secale cereale
CCCCCCCGCCAACGATCGTTTCCGGGGTAGAGTCACCGACGCCCAAGTTCATCTCCTCCTCCTCCATAGGCATGGGCTCGGTGGTGGATGCCCTCGGGGCAGTGTAGTTGAGGGAGGAGGCATGTTAGGGGTGGCCCTCGATGGCTCTTCCTGCTGTCGTTCCACTCCTGCAATCCTGGCAGGGTAGCATCGAGGATTCACACCCCAATGTTCATCTATGGAGGAGTGAGTAATGAACTTATGCTGGGGGCTGCTGTCTGGGCTGAGGAAGCAGTCGTCGTCCTCTTCGTCACCATAGTCTTCCTTGCCCTCTTCACGGCCACGGCCTTCATCGCCCTCGTCTCATGCACGAGTTGCTCCTGGGGCTTCTACCGGGCCGGACCGGCTCACCAGAGCTGGCCCGCCGCAGGACGCGCCGCCTCCCCGTGGGCGGAGGGTTGATGGCCTTGACCTTCTCTTTGGTCGACTCCTCGACCACATCTTCAATAAGAGGAGCGTCGGCGTCGGAGCCGACGCCGCTGGCCTCCCCAATAGACTTCGCCCATCCGGCGAGCTCCAAATCCTCCGCGGCCGCGTCGGCCTCATCCTCCACTTGGCCAGCGCTCCCGGCCTCCAGGGCAAGCGCCGCCTCCGCCGCCCTGGCGGCAATATAATCCAGCTCCTCCTTGGTGGTGTCGCAGATGAGCACCGGCTCTTCACGAACATAGCCCTCTAACAAGGTGTCAAAAAACTCATGTACCTGTTCCGATGGCGGCTCAACCCAGGCCGGGTCAAGGCCATGCGCGTTCAAGTCCGGCATCATGGCAATAATGGCGGACTGGCGAGAGTTGTTGCTCAACGGGACCACTCCCGCCTGCAACCCAAACAGAGGCCCCTTGACGGCCTTGCCGGCCTTGGCGGCCTTGCCGGTCCTCTCAGCCCTGCCGTCGCAGTCCACGACAAGTTGGAAGAGCCTCTGGCAAAAATGGGCACATCCCATCACCGTGAAGTTGTGCTTCAGACTAGGGTGGAGCCTCGTGACGTCGGCCGCGTTCCTGAAAAGCCAAGCCGGCCTCCCCTTGTTGTGTAGTGGCGCGATTCGGCGGTGGATGAAATCGGCCCTGATCATCTCGATGGTGAGCCCAACCTTGGCGAGACGGTGGATCCTGGTGGTGGCGATCGAGAGATTCTTGTCGTTGACGTCGACATCCCCCAGTCTCTGAGGCGGACCGATGGGCTCTGACGAACCCGGCAGAACTCCGGTGGATAATCCTCCTCGATCCATAACCACTGACTCCTCCACTCCTCCCACCTCTCCTTCTGCGCACCCTCCAGATACGTAGCCTTCTCCTGGGTCCGTGGAATCCAGGTGACGTAGCCAGAGATGGTGTCCCCCGCCTGGATGCGAGGATAGAAGTAGTGGCAGAAGAGCGTCGTACTGGGAACCATCCCGGCGAAACCCTCACAGAGGTGGGCGAAGAAGGCCATAAACACCATGGTATTCGGCGTAAAATCAAGAAGATGGAAGCCGTAGGTGTACATAACATCATTAAAAAAATCGGAGAAAGGGGGACAGAGGCCGCAGGAGAAGTAGTCGACGAAGAAGGGGTACCGATTCGGGCCGGCCTAGGAAAAATTGGCAGGGACGATGCGCGTGGCCGAATGCCCCGTCGTCTTCCTCCCCCACAGAGGCTTGAAGTAGTCCCTAAGTTCGACCGCATCGACCGTCAAGGGGAAGTATGCGAGTTGGGTCCGAAGCACCTCCAACTCGCTCTCCGGTAACTCCTTCTACCCCGCGTCCTCGGCCAATCCCTTGCCTTTACCGGTCTTGGGTGCCATGGCGGCTAGGGAAGAGGTGAGGAATCGAAAGCAATGAGAGCGCGGCGGCGGCGGGCGGAGGCAAGAGCTTCAGCTTTTCGCTTGAAGAAGTAGGTTGGGGGACGATGACTCCGAGATTGGAGAAGCGCGGAAGGTAAATGAGCGGCGCGCCTGCAGTTTTCCCTTTTTTATGGGAAAGGCGCAGGCCGCCCCCTTTACCATTTATTGCTACGTCACACGGACGTGCAGCAACCGCCTCACGCACGACCCCCACGTCATGCGTTCAACGCAGATCATGGGGAAGCGCAACCACCGGAGGAGTTACTGCAGTAAGAAGAATCTGGCCCCAACTGCCCGCGCACCGTTCTGGGCCTAGCCCAACAATGCGTCGCGCTTATGTATGGCCCAGGCCCAGGGGCTGCTGTCGGTGTACAAAAGTAGGGGCTCTCCTTTTTACCCCTTACTTGGGCACAGGCAGTCAGAGCCACGCCTGCGGCCACACCTAACAGGGCAAAGGAGGGAAACCAAAGCACAAGACTACCAGAGCAGCGCCAAGACAGTGGCGCAAGAAGGCCAAGCAGCAAGATAGGCTTCCCCCGACAAGACCCTTGCCGGGCGGCCTGCACGACCTGCCGGGGCAACTCACCCAACGCCTCCATTGCAGCCACCCTTGAGCCGAGGAGTTCTGACACGATCAACAAGGTTGGAACCTAGGCTCGGGAAGCGCATGCGTGATGGAATGTAGATCTTTGTGAAGACAAAGGGTCTACGAATCCTAGATGAGAACCATAAGACAAGACGACCGCATGGCTACTTGCCAAGGATGACCATGAGGCTCCGGCAAGGCTCCTTGCTGAAGAATCCCCCAAAGCCCCGGCAAGTCTCTTGCCGAGGGTGCTCACAAAGGCCCCAGCAAGACCCTTGCTGGGAACAGACGCAAGACCGCAGCAAGCCCTTGCCGCCCCATCATCGCCCCAGCTCGGCGGCCGACCCGCTAGCCCAGGCAAGTACACATGTGGCAGTACGTGGTTCCTGTTCCAGCTAGTCAAGCACCTGTGTGGTGGCATGCAGATCTTCGTGAAAGACCCTACCACCACGCCATCTTAGCTGCTTGCCAACCTACATGACGCTGCATGGCTCGTTGGCCTGGACACGCGTCGCAGCCAGACGGACTGGCGGCGGACGGGACGGGCCTTGTTGCTGTCCCCGATAAAGCAACTGGACACCTAAGTAGCGCATTTAATGCGTCTTGTCCCGTAATGGCAGGAGATAAGCGTGTACACTGTATACCTTTCCACCTCTTGTGTGCCACTGTGGCAATGCCTTTTTACTATAAAGGGAGGCCCGAGGCATATTGGAGAAGAATTCAGATCTTTTAGACTAGGGACGCACCGTAGCTAGTTCAAGAGCTCAAGAACACTCAAATACACATCAAAGCAGGACTAGGGTATGACGCATCTTCGCGGCCCGAACCTGGGTAAACGATCCTTGTGCTAACTCCTAGACCCGCTCTTTGCATAACCCCGTGCCCATCAACCATAGAAGGAATTCCAATGATCCCACAGGTGTCGATCCCGACAGATGTGATTCGCAAATGCGACACCTTGGAGAAGGTGAATTCGGAGCAGGCGGCCGAACTCGCTACGGCAGTTAATGATGCCAAGGAGGCGTGAACAACATCGCGCGGTGCTTAGGAGGAGATTAAACAAGCGCGTTACATAGCAGATGGTAAGGTTTTTCTCTTGCAGAGCATCTTCGGAGCTCATGGGTATCTTGGGCTGACATGATTGTGGAGTTCTCCAGGCGTGTTTGCGGATCTCCCAAGGAGTATCGCGAACACCGCCCAATACTTCCAAGCTCGAGAGGGGGACATCATGGAGAAGCTGTTTTGGTCGCAGTTCCTTGCGCCCATCCATCCGGTGCCCCTCAACGACCAAATGAAGCAGCTGGTCGAGCTGCACAACATGGTGAGTTCGGCCAAGAAGTACTTAATAGTCCGTCTATGGCCCCCTATTCGGCGAGTTCGCAAATCGACGTTGTCGAGCGTTCGGCCTTTGTAGAGGGTGTTCCGATGGCCTATGCCTGCGTGAAGGTGCATTGGGCGAAGATGAAGGCCGCGGAAATAACCACTGCTGGCCCTCCAGAAGTCAAGGATCATGGCAGACCGGAAAGGTACTTTGATGATGTCCTAGAAGGAGCCCGCCTTGTAGAGGGACAATGCTCAAAGGATATAGCCTTTGAGTGATATGTATTCGGGTTGTAAGGACTAAGCCAATTGCCGATGTATATAAATTTTGCGCTTTTATATTAATGAGCGACTTTTCCCTCCTGCGCGGCTTTTTATGTAAATCTGAAAGTTTCCAGTCGTCAGCTTCAGCCCCCATGTAAATATTACAGGGGTGTCCGGTAAAACGCAAAAACACTCTTTATCCAACGTCTTGGTTCGTATAGGAGGTGTTTGCGTAGCGAACCAGGCAACCAGACTATGCGGCTTTATTGCTTTCACTTAGCCATAGGAGCTTGACTATTGGGGCTAAGTACTAGCCCCTGGTGCATACCAGGCTTTTCGAAATATAGTGCCTTTTTGACGCGCCTGGGCAAAGACCAGCCCCTCGTATAACACGGAGTGGATCGCTATCGATCATAGCATAACACTAGGTCACCGAATTACTTGACCAGCTCTCGCTTCATCATGACAGTCAGTTTTCGGCTTTCTTTACTGAGGGACTTGACCGGACGAACTAGAAGTACAATTGCAGTAGTTCTCCCTTTACTACCTTAGCCGAACAATGCGGAATGTAAGGTAGCAAGCACAGGAGTCGGGCAACCCAACTATTGACCAAAGACATGATTCAGTGCCAATGCATATAACGCAATTTCCGGGATGCCGAACAGTTCCCTATAAGTGTTCAGACTTTTGTAGGCATGCCAGGCTGAATACAGCCCATGGTATGAAGTCCAGGTATTAAGGCATACGCGGCAATCTATCTTGTGGGTGGAGAATACAGGTGGTGAAAATAAACAATAGCCCAAATGAATTGGAACCGAACTGCCTCTTTTATAACCCGTTTAATGCGGTTAGCCGTGAGGTTACAGATAACGCCGATAACAGCCTCGGGCATTTGACATGCCACAAAAAAAGAATTAGAGTAAAAAGGATTATACAGAGCCCTAATCTATGGGAAAGGAATTTCAACCAGTGGCCATGCTACATGTTTGTGCCTTTTTCAGCATGGTAGTTTGTCCTTGAGAAGGAGAGTTGTCATGGCCGCCTATAAAAAAGAAAAAGGAAGCAAGGAAAAGAGTACCCTGTTCGGCTGTAAACAATGCAGGTTTTTAAATAATCCTGAAGAAGATATATGCGAGAGTCGGGTCAAGCCGAACTATGGACTAACGACGTGTTGTATGCCCCTATCACCGCCCAAGGTATTTTAAGGGCATCATTGTGTACACGAGGTATGTGAGCTCCTACCTTATGGGACAGTCGACCGGGGCACAACTGCTAATCGAGCTCAGGTTCCTCTGAGCTTTCGCATTCTAGTGCGGACCGGGCACGCTTGACCGTATTTGTAGTCTTGACGACTGACGAGTTGTTCGGCCTAAATAGGCCACTTTGGACTTTGGCCGCTAAGGCCGCAGTGTCTTCCTCCGTGCGGAGGGAACGCTCCATGTTTCCATTAACCGTGATAACGCCGCGTGGTCTAGGCATTTTGAGCTTGAGATAAGCACAATGCGGGACTACGTTGAAGCGGGCGAAGGCCGTTCTTCCGAGTAGTGCATGATAGCCACTACGGAATGGAGCGATGTCGAAGATTATCACTTCGCTTCGGAAGTTATCGGGGGAACCGAATACAACTTCCAATGTTAATGACCCTATGCAGTTGGCTTTGACGCCTGGAATCACTCCTTTAAAGGTAGTGTTGCTGGGCTTAATTCTTGACAGGTCGATCCCCATCTTGCGGACAGTGTCCTGGTATATCAAATTGAGATAGTTGTCGACGTCCATAAGGACTCGAGTAAGATGGTATCCTTCTATTACGGGGTCGAGCACTAAGGCCGCCGAACCTCCATGATGGATACTCTTTGGGTGATCCCTACGATCAAAGCTGATCGGGCAAGCCGACCATGGGTTGAACTTGGGGGCAACATGCTCGACAGCGTATACGTCGCGGAGTGCGCGCTTGCGCTCCCTCTTGGGGATGTGGGTGACGTAGATCATGTTCACCATTTTTACCTCCGGTGGAAAAAATTTCTGCCCCCCTATGTTCGGCTGGCGAGGTTCGTCCTCGTCTTCACTCTAGGGTCATTTTCCCTTGTGTTCGGCATTTGGCTTGCCGGCCTACTTAAAGACCCAACAACTACGGTTGGTGTGATTTGCAGGTTTGTCAGGGGTGCCATGGATCTGGCAGGACCTGTCCAGTACATTGTCCAAGCTAGATGGACTATCCTTGTTGCCTTTAAATGGCTTCTTCCATTGACCGGTCCAAGAGCCACTGAATCCGGCATTTACCGTTGTATCTTCTGTGTTCCCAGTGTTGTTTCGGTGCTTGTTTTTATTGCGTCGTGGCTTCCCATTGTCGTCCCTGACTTCAGATGTGCTAGGATCGCTGGTGATGTTGCTGCTACGAGCCAACCAGCTGTCCTCGCCCACGCAAAAGCGGGTCATGAGTGTAGTTAGGGTTGCCATTGTTCTCGGCTTCTCCTAGCCGAGGTGTCTAGCCAGCCATTCAACCCGGACGTTGTGTTTGAATGCTGCTAAGGCTTCGGCGTTCGGACACTCTACAATCTAGTTCTTTTTAGTTAAGAACCGATTCCAAAGCTTACGGGTTGACTCCCTGGGCTGCTGGATTATATGACTTAGATCTTCAGCATCCGGGGGTCGGACATAAGTCCGCTGAAAGTTGGCCCGAAAAGCATCCTCATGTTCTTCCCAGCTTCCTATAGAATTCTCCGGGAGGCTGTTTAGCTAGTGCCGTGCTAGTCCTTTCAGCTTAAGGGGTAAGTATTTTATGGCGTGGAGATCATCTCCCGGAGCCCTGTGTATGTGAAGAATAAAGTCTTCTATCCATACGGCCGGATCTGTTGTTCCATTATACGCCTCGATATTTACGGCTTTAAACCCTTCTGGAAATTCTTGATCCATCACCTCATTGGTGAATCACAGAGGGTGTGAGGCAACCCTGTATTTTGCGATTTCGTGGCGTAGTTCGAATGGTATTGGTGTCCGGTGTTGACTCCGAACTGGGACATGTCCGATCTATTTGGCTTGATAGCCATCGCCCCGTGTTTGTGTATGTTTCCTTGGTCAGTATATTGATCTAGTCCGGCCAGCCTTTTTATTTAGGTCCTGGCACAGATCGTACTTATGGGTCTGCGCCACTGTATCCTTGCCTTTATGGTGAGGAGGTGCAGGCTTGTGTACGGCGTTATTGGCCGCTTTGTACCGTCCACGAGGTGGTCGGTCTGGTTGATCGGCTTGATCATACTTCGGCGGAATTGGCACTAGGGCCTCGTCGTCGAATTGGGGCAGCATTTTGCGCTTAGGATAGCTCTTTGGTTGGCCTTTAGAGGTGTATAGCTCTTCGGCGTCTAGCACGTCGTTCCATCTGTCATTGAGCATATCATGTTCGGCTCTATGCCACTGATGCTGCTGGTTCAGGCTTCGTGTGGTAGCAATAAGTTGCTGTTGGAAATGCTTCTGTTCGAGCGGTTCTTCTGGGGTGATGAATTCTTCATCTCCCAGAATGGTGTCCTCTTCGGAGACAGGTCGATCGCTGATGGCATCCGTGTCGCTGTGACCGGTTAGCGGTTCATTTGGACTATGTTCACCATCCTCCCATTCATCCTGCTCTATCGCTGGCTCCACGGTGTCATCGACTTGTTCCGGATCGTCATTGTCGTCAGTGACAGTATTGCTCATTTTCCCTTTATGGGATCGAGATCATTGCTTCTGATGCCGGTGTTTGGGAGGTTCATCGACGGGCTTGTCCTGCTCTGGATTGATATCGTCGCCTCCCTCCTTTTCATGAGGTGTGTCCACCATGTATACATCATATGTAGTAGTAGTCCACCGACCGATTGCGGGCGGGTTTGTACTTAGATCGGCTTCGGTATCATGGTCCATCCCGTCGACGTGTTCGGAAGCGTAATCTAATAGGTCGGTTAAGTCTTCAACAGTGGCTACCAAGTGGGTGGTGGGTGGGAAGCGAAATTCCCCGTCCTTAGCCCCCAGTTCGAACTGGGCATAATTCGGCTGGGAGTCCTCCGCAAGGGAGAGAGATTTCAATAAGTCCAGCACTTTGTCTAAAGGCGTGGGCGCGGCATGTGTTCGGATATCTGCAGGGCTGAGTTCAGCAACAGCGGCTCGATCAGGCCCAAAGGATATAGATCCTGAGGTTCGGAACTTGTAGATGGAAACGAGTCCGAAGGACCGATGACGGAAGTTCCGCTCAAGGCCGGACCTATGTGCGGTTCAAGCGCCATTGAGCTTGCGATCTCCGTGGTGGGGTTAATCTTCCCGTCCTTGGATGAAGTGACATGCTCTGGATCTAAGGCCAGATATGTTGTAGGTGTTACCCCGTGTACGGGGTCTGACGACATATCTAGGTCATGTTCATCATGGTTGCAGGGAGCCGCTGCCATGGGTGCGAATCCGTCGAAGATCAAATCTCCGCAGACATCAACAATGTAGTTTAAGCTTCCAAACCTGATCTGATGACCAGGGGCATAGCTGTCAACCTGCTCGAGGTGGCCTTCAGTGTTGGTGTGAAGCACGAGGCCGCCAAACACGAAGAGCTGGCCGGGGAGAAAAACTCCATCGGTGGTGGCGTCGATGGTGATGAAGCAAGCCATTGATCCTTCGATCGACGACACAGTGGAACTCTCAATGAAAGCACCCATGTCGGTGTCAAAACCGGTAGATCTCGGGTAGCGGGCCCCGAACTATGCGTCTGAGGATCGATGGTAACAGGAGACAGGGGACACGATGTGTACCCAGGTTCGGGCTCTCTCGATTGAGGTAATACCCTACTTCCTGCTTGATTGATCTTGATGAATATGATTACAAGAGTTGATCTACCTCGAGATCGTAATGGCTAAACCCTAAAGTCTAGCCAATGAGATTGCTATGATTCTAGTGTTGTCCCTACGGACTAAACCCTCCGGTTTATATATGCACCGGAGGGACTTAGCGTTGTACATGATCATCTTGTAGAAGAAGGAAAGTATTACACCCAGACTCTAAACTTACTATTTTACACACGGGGAGTCCTATCCGGATACGGGAGACAGTCTTCATTGATAATCTTCATGGCCCACCAGTCCAGCCCATAGTAAACGATCCGGCCACCTAAGGACCCCTTAATCCAGGACTCCCTCACCTTCATCTGGCTGCCCGTTTCCGTTCTTCTTCCTCATCGCAAACAATTCATTGAACTGAACTGTATGCCCAGCATCACACATGCAACCAAAATCTAAATCATGTTTGATGCATCCGTCATCGCAAATGTTTTGCACCTTTTTTGATGGTTGTTTTTACACCATCGTTTGTGATTATTGCATCACACACAGTTTCGTCGAAGGGTCTCTGATCGTAGTGTCACATTAGCAGCATCCTACAGTAATGATTGTATTGATTGTGTTGCGGACACAAGATATTTCTTTTATTTAATTGCAGGGTTGTTTGATAGAGTCCATCTTCATCTTACACCTCCAGCAGATTGATAACCCTTAGGTCATCCAGTTGAGAGAAATTCCCCGTTGTCCTACCAAACTCTTCGCTTGGAGGCCGAGCAGAGTCTAGAAGA
The DNA here is from genome assembly GCA_902687465.1 of Secale cereale. NCBI lineage: Eukaryota > Viridiplantae > Streptophyta > Magnoliopsida > Poales > Poaceae > Secale > Secale cereale. Next base: position 391,668,412 of record LR738714.1, read on the forward strand.
AGAGAAGTTGTGTAGTATACATCATACATATTCTCACCAACATTTCACTAATTTATCACACATTTATTACACTTGTTGGTGTTCATCAATTTCTTTGTATATCCATGTTTCGTGTTTATTCTCTTTCTTTTGTGAGTTTATTAAACTTTGAAAAATCAAAAAATATTTCTCGCTTCTTTTTGGTTTTCTCTCTTATGTTCGCTAGTTTGTTAAAGAAAATCCAAAAAAGAATCTTGTTTCTTCTTTCATCGTTTGTTGTAAGTTTGATACGTATCCAATGTATCTATAGCTTTTGATTGTTTCATGCTATTATATTATCAATCTTGAATACTTTCAATGAATTTTTGTGTTATTTATATCATTTTTTGGGACTAACCTATTAACCCAATGCCTAGTGCTAGTTGTTGTTTTCTGCTTGTTTTTGGTTTTCCAGAAAATCAGTACCAAACAGGGTCCAAACGCTACCAAAAGTTTTGACAATTTTTTTCTGCACAAGAGTGACCCTAGAAGCTTTGGGAGGATGACCAGACGACGATCGAGGAGATGGCAAGGCAATAGGGTAGGAAACCAAAAAGGGCCTCATGGGACCGAATGAAGTGGAAAATATAAGGTAGTGCAAGTGTGTCGTGGACTAAGATGAAATCTGCACACACTATCTTGCCGTCAGCCCCACGAGGCCCTTTTTGTTTGCAGATTTCATCTTAGTCCACGACACACTTGCACCATCTCATATTTTCCACTTCATTTGGTCGTGTAAGTGAAAGGCAATAATAACGATTATTTTGTGAAGTGACAGTGGTTAAGAAAAGTTGGAATGAACTCTGCTTGTTTTTGTCTATGGAAATATGTGTACCTTAGTAGTCCTGATTCAACTTGTTATGGATGAAACTATGTATGATGATAATTAGAGTCTGTAGCTGCTCATGCCATGCTTGAGGAGCTAGGAGCGGATAATATTTTATCTTGAGTGTCGACAAGCATTAAATTGCGGATAAACTTTGCCATAACCACAATCACCTCAAATGTTTATTCCTCTAATTAACTCTATCAATAGGTACCATCAAGTCAATCAAATTCAATTATATTGAGTTGAATTAAATAAGTGCTAGTTATCTTGAAAAATCTTAGCCCCTGAGTTTCTTTCAAAACCTTTTCTTTTCAAATCAAACCAAGCTTTACATCAAAGTTTCACTAGCAAGATTCGATAATGGGAATTATAACCAAATGATAGCACTATTGCAGGTTGCTGCCAATGCGGCACTATGATCAGAGACCCTTTGATGAAACTGTGTGCGATGCATTAATCACAAACGAGGATGTAAAAAACTAACAAAAAAGGTGCAAAACGTTTGCGATGAATGATACATCAAACATGGTTTAGATTGTAGTTGCATCTGCGATCCAGGGCACACGGTTGAGCCATTCGAACTGTTTGCGATGAGGCAGAACAACGGAAACGGGCAGCCAGATCAATGTGTGTGTGATATACGGCATACAGTTCGCTCCGATGAACTGTTTGCTATTAGGGAGTGCAATAGAAATGGTTAGCCAGATCAAGGTGTGTGTGATATAGGGCATTAGGTTCACTCGGATGAACTATTTTCGGTTAGCGAACACAACAGAAACGGTTCAACTTAACAAGATGTCTGTAATACGTGGCAAACAGCCGACTCAACGGCGAGCAACCATGTGGTCAACCTTGTGCCATCAATAAACTTTGACCTTGTTTCTCGTGACATTGCAGATTACAACGCAATAAGTAATTGCAAATCTGTTCACGCATATAAAACTAATATGTGTTCACACTTAGCACCGGGCTATAAAAACTACCCTCTCGAAAATTACATCACAGTTCCTCTCCTCATCACCCACAAAACTAGGTATTTCCTGTCAAGTCGTTCCGCCATGACCGACAGGAGGGTATAGGGTGGACATATAACCACGAAGCAAAGACCATGGCCGCGGATGCACTAGAGAGGTCCCGCCGCGAAGCCGCAGCCGCTGCAGAGATGTCCCAGCGCGCCGTAGAGCCCTCAAACGAGCTCTCACGGGCACGCAAGGGCTCTCACAAGCGCATTCGTGGCGTCGGCCGTCGCGAGGAGCCGGCATTCCTGAAGTCCTTCGCCATCGATGACGACATTCTCGCTGGCGTCACTACACAGTAGAAGCTGGTTGACGGCTTGATGAAGCTGCTCAAGATCAGCAATGCCTCGGTTGTCAAGGCAACCAGCCTCGTCGAGCAACTCATGGGTGACAATGTGTAGCTCTTCAAGGTGCTCGCCGACAAGGAGGACGAGGCCGCCGGCTGGAAGATGCTGCATGAGCAGAGTAGTGCCTCGGGGATGAAGCTGACACCGGTCGTCGAGGAACTGATGGGTGAGTTTAGGAAGCTCCAGATCGAGCACGAGCAGGAGGAGGAGTAATCCATGGATGCTTTCAAGCAAAGTTGTGAGGAATTGAAGAAGTAGTTGGAGGATGTTGTCGCCTGGCAATCCATCGACGAGTAGAGATAGTAGCGAGCCAGATCGTTGTCTGCAATTTCCTTCTTCTCTTGCCCCCTTGTCTTCCGGGCTTTGCCACATGTGGCATTTCAAATTATCCGAAATATGTAAGAAATTTATTATCTGCGCCATTTTAAATTTGTCGTCGTGTTATCCGTTGCCATTTTATTTGTGGTCGTATTATCCATTGCCCTATGTGGCAATTTAAATTAGGGCGGAATACGAGTTGAAAACACGAACAAAGCAAATGCTGCCATGGGATCACAAGCAAACACTCTCCGTCCATGTGCTTTAATGAACCCATAAATGGAGAAGTTGTGAGCGAGGCGTGCGGTGCTTGGTGCATGGAAGTCAAAGAGCTCGCTTCCCGGTGAGCATGGGCGGCCCTGCTGCTCACACGTGTCCCGTCGATCCTGTGACTGCGAGGTGGATAGGATGCACGGGTCCTGTCGATCCTGCGCGGCGGACTGCTCGCACGCATCCCGTTGAGTCTACATAGCTGGCTTCCCGCGCTTGTCCCGTCTAACCAAACAGCTCCGCGCACGCCACCGAGTATGGTTAAATTTCGACACGGTTAATATAATACAACCGTTTGCGATATTAACGTATCAGCTTTCTATTTCAAAAAGGACTTCGTTGGCTACTAATGTGTGCGCCTCTTCTCAAACTGGACTTTTTTTACCATCGCATATATGTGCCGTGTCATGAAACCATGCCAAGTGTCATTTTTTGCGTGATTTTTTGATTTACTGGGATTTAAAAACCGAGATTCTCAATGTTTCAGGACGACGACAAGTTTGTAATTCAATCCCATTCCTTAATGGAGACCTAAACATGCACCCAATGACAGACCTAAACATGCACCCAATGACACATGTACGATTTCCCTCCCATTTTGCTTCACTAGAGCATGTGCTTTCAGTTAAAATTTGAATTATGGACTACATTGAATGCGTAGAAAACTTAGTAATTAGTAATATATATACAATGGCCAAACGAACCCTGAACAGTTTTAAATTTCAGCCCGGCACTCCTGTTATTCTATGTTGCATGTAGAAAACAAAGTTCAAGGTGAGAAGAGGCAACGATTATCGTTTCGCCCACAAGAGGGGCATGTTTCCCTACCGGAACCACGAGGGTGGTGACAGGCCCCAGTTTATAAGAGGCTTGTAATATAGCTTCGCCAAAATTGGACAATTGTATGTACCATGTAGTGATACCATGCCATGTTTCATGATTTCCTGGTGAGTTTTGGATATACAGATATTTAAAAACCGAGATTCGAAATGTTTGTGGCCAAGCCAGGACGGCGAGATGGTTGAATTCGTTCACATTCGTTCCATGGGACCTAAACATGCACCACAAGGAAACATGTATGTTTTTTCTTGCCATTTTGGTGCACTGGAGCATGTATTTGTAGTTCGGATTTGAAATATGGACAAATGCCTAGAAAACTCAATTAATGAATAAAAAAGGTGAAACGAACCCTGAATAATTTCAAAGTTAAGCATGAACCTCCCGTTGTTCCATGTTGCATGTAGAAGAAAATACGAGGCTAGAAGAGGGAGTGATTATCGTTTGGCCCACAAGGGGACATGTTTCCCTATTGAAATGACGAGGGTTCTTGTGATAGGCTCCGGTTTGTAAGTGGTTTGTAATAAAGCTTGGCCCAAATTTGCAATGTTTTTACCACGACATATATGTGCCATGACGTGACACCATGCCACCTTTGATGACTTTCTAGTGAGTTTTGTATTTATGGGGACTTAAAAACCGAGATCCGAAATGTTTGAGGACGAGCCAGGACGCGGGTATGGCCGTAATTCGTTCTCATTCCTGGCATGGGACCTAACATGCACCCAAGGACATATGTATAATTTTTCTAGCCATTTTGGTGAACTAGAGAATGTATTTGAAGTTCAGATTTTAATTATGTACATTAAATGCCTAGGAAACTCAATTAGTTTATAAAAAGTTCAAACGAACCATGAATAAGTTTATATTTCAGCACGGATATCCTGTTGTTCCATGTTGCCCATAGAAGAAAATACAAGGAGAAAAGAGGCAGTGATTACGTTTCACCCACAAGGGGGACACGTTTCCCTATCGGAACCATGAGGCTTCTTTGAGAGAAGCTCTGGTTTGTAAGAGGCTTGTAATAAAACTTGCGCCACAGTGAACGGAAAAAAGTCCTCGACATATAAGTGCCATGTCGTGACACCATGCAAGGTTTCACGATTTTCGGCTTAGTTTTGGATTTACGGGGATTTAAAAACCGAGATTCTTCTCACGAAATGTTTTGAAATAGCACACGGTTCACTCACGAAAGCTGATATTCAATAAAAACTTCGTGGAATCCATATATTAAAGTTTCATAAAAATCTGAAAAAAATGTGGGATGTTAAGAAGGTGATGTTTACAAGATGTGAGCTATGAAAAAGACAAATTCAGCCCTGAATAGTGACATTACTATTCAGCACTTTTCAACGCTGATTTTGTATTTTTCATAGCTCACATCTCGTAATGTGTTTCAGCTTTAAATTTTCTGTGGCAATAAAACATCATCCTCCTAACATCCCGCATTTTTTTCAAATTTTTTTAAACTTCAAAACATGCTTTTCTCGTGGTTTTCACCGGTTTCCACCGAATGTTGGTTTCCGTATCATATTCTTCCCCCCTGCTACGCGCGCGATCTGAGTCGTGCGTTCTGATTGGCCAGAACCCAAACCCCACGGATCATATGTGTACACTGTGGGATGCTCCCAGATCGAACAGCAACCCTGAGCCCTTTCGACAGCACCTGCAGAGCTTCCTTCTCTACTAGGTTTTCAAAATAGGCTACCGTTCCACTCCTCTCATCGGTTTCCCGCCTCTTCTCCCATGGTTTTCCCACTAATAGTGTCAGTACTCATTGAAGGCTTGCGGCGACACACCGGCCATGTAAAATATCCCACATAGTTTCTAAAAGCACAAATGTGTGTGATAGCAGGGAGTAGGTCCCATAGAGTGACCAGCGTGAAATTCCTTAATGGCAAGTAGGCAATTCTTATCAGCAAGAGTTGGCTTCCTATCCGCTAGCCTAGTCGAATAGACTGCAGATGTTAAGTGTGCTCGGGCTAGAGTAGTCCAAGGATGGGTGACCCGGTGGGAAGCTGCAATTATATAAACCTTGGGATCCTTGTTTTGCTAATTTGTATACTATGTTTTTATGGGTTATTTTTTGCTCTAAAAAAATTAAAGAATGATTGACTTGACCTGTCATGGCGATTATATAAACCTACTATGTTTCTATGGGTTATTATTCCCTCTAAAAAATTAAAGAATGATTGACTTGACCTATCATGGTGATTATATAAACCATTTTCAGATATATTATATCTCTATAGTGACCTATCATGGCAATATGAACCTTGGGATCCTTGTTTTGCTAATTTGTATACTATGTTTTTATGGGTTATTTTTTGCTCTAAAAATTAAAGAATGATTGACTTGACCTGTCATGGCGATTATATAAACCTACTATGTTTTTATGGGTTATTTTTTTCCTCTAAAAAATTAATGAATGATTGACTTGACCTGTCATGGCGATTATATAAACCTTTTTCAGGTTGCATGTAGGGTATAGGGGGCAGGGTATTCTTCTCGAGCATGTCTCCCTTGTGCGGCTTATAGACGCGGCACATATATGTGCGCTCCTCGAGGTATATATACTATCCTTTATCGATAATTAGGGGGGGGGCACACAATCTATCCATTTGACCCAACAATGAGAAGGGCCTGGCCATGATGATTTCCTATTGATACTAGTAAGGTACACGTGCATTGCATGCATGAGATTTGGTAACCAAATTATGAATAAATACCACACTATAGCATGTAAGCTTTGAGTCATATATGCATGATGTAGATGTTCGATTAATTCTTATAGTTCATCTCATCCAAAATCAATTAGTTTTATAAAAAAATATGTATTAAGATTCATAGAATTGTGCATTATAAAGAATAAAGTAAAAAGCAAAAGGCGACAATTCATTTAGAAAAAAAATTGGAGAATTAAGATATGAAATATTCTAGAGAACAAAGGAGAAGTGCTTATGTTTTGAGGTTTGTGCATTATGCTTAAGTTAAACCATGGAGTCTTCTAGATTGTACATGTGGTAGAATCTGGTGGAATGTAGATGATAACCAATGGCCAGTAGTGTTCGGATTTGCTATCTCTGTACCGTCGGATTGGCTTCATCCAACGACCAACTTTCAAAGTTATTGGCACGCTATATAGGTGTATATATATATATATATATATATATATATATATATATATATATATATATATATATATATATATATATATATATATATATATATATATATATATATATATATATATATGTCCCATGCTAGACCAGATAAAGTTTGTGCGCATGCGTGGGACGACCCCCCCCCTGTCGCAGCCTCGAAGTTGGGAAACTGACATCGTACGTATTGAACCAGGCTTGGAGTCGGGTACGGTGTTTGGTTTGTAATGTAGTTGGTGGCCCATCGAAGTTGTGCATTTGGGATTTAAACACATCACACACCACCGTACTCATATATATTTTCGGGCCGCATGCAGTGTATATTGGGTCTTCTGATTGACCACGTCTCCCTTGTGTGGTTTTTTGTGACGACACGCATATCTGCATTCTCCCCAAGTGTATATATATCATCCCTTTGACCGATAATGAGGGGTATGTGTTGGTCATGAATGGATTACTCATAGTTCGCCTTAGGGCCGGTCACCATCACATGTCGCTCAACCAAAGCTCGAGCTCATGCATTGTCAGGATTCCCTCCCACATGCTCGGATTGTTGGGTTCGACCTACATCAAACCCTGCGTATCTCGTCCTTAACTACCTTGCCTTCATGGTTGTCGTCTGTATCAAGAGGTAGGCATCACATCTAAATTGTACATTATTATCTATTGAAAACACACATCACCCCTTCCACAACGTACATCATTTTGGGCTGCATGCAAGAGGTGCTGGTTTTGTGGTCCCTCTCGTGTGATTTTTATGATGGTTCAATCTATTGGCCCAAGTGGTTTATAGACAACAACAACTGTCGTTTGACCAAACGATAGATTCATTGGTCCATCTTATCGTAGGTCATGGCGACATGCATGTATGATCAAAGTGTCGATCATTACGTGCATCCGCCCCGCTGACACGAAGTGGGAGGTGGTGGGCCAAGCATCCTAGCTAGGTACGAAATTATGTCATTATATATATATCCAAGGGTGCTTTCGAGTTTGCGAGGCAGGTGCCACCAAACTTATGCATTGTGTATTTAAAGTTTTAAACATCCCCAATATTCCTACATATATTTGGCCACTTCCAGGTGGTTCTTGACTTCTGGCCCCTCTCATCGATCATCGACGACACGCCCAACCGTGGGCCCGTGCGGTCAAAGTTGTGCACTGGAATTTTGAACATCACAAACCACCCTTTTCACTCATATATATTTGGGCCACATGCTGGTGTGGTTGTCTTCTGACACTCTCTAATGTTTTTTTTGCTACAAAGACTCTGATGACACTCAACGGACATGGGTATAATATCTTAACCGTGTGTGATACAAGTGCGCTATGAATCACCACGCCTGCGAAAGCGCGAGCAAAGGTGGAGGTACTGGCTCAACCGTGTGCGATGCAAGTGCGTTGTAAAATCACCGCGATCGCGCAAGCGCGAGCAAATGGTGGAGGTACTAGCTTAACTGTGCGCGATGCAAGTGCGCTGTAAAACCACCACCCATGCAAGCTAAAGGTGGGTAAGTTTATTTGGAAATTAGGATGAACCGTGTGCGATAGACCAGCTAGCGGTGGTTCCGCGCCACTTTTCCTTACTATCATACACGCATATTGTTATTGGACCATGAGTGATCTTGGGCACTCCGGCATTCCCGCCCCACATCAATTCCTTTACCCTAATTTTAGTAGCCGTCGCACTTCAATCGTCGCCCACACTCCTCCAGCATCAACCTTATAGTAAAATTGCAGTAGCTGAGGCATTTGAACTGTCTCCCTCCCTCGTGCTCCACCATCTCCACCCACCATTACTAAAATTTTCAGTAGTCGCGGCATATCCTCAAACACCAACCACCCGCCTCCACATTCCCCCACCCGCCCCGCCCCCCCTTGAACCCTAGTTCACGGTCGGCGTTGGCGCTGCCGCCAACCCCTGCCGTTCTGCCCGTTCCTCCTAGCTTAGATAATAAAGTTCAGGTTACCCAGCGGTTCCCATACCGTCGCCCCACTCCCTTGAGTTTTCAGATGAGGCATGCGGTGTCCCTCCCCGCCAGATACACATCCCTTGCTCCAGAATGTCGCAGCCTAAGCTCGACCACGTATCCTCCGGAGCCCGACAAGCTTTCGGCCAAGAAGAGGTTTATCATGGCCTCTCCGGCGGACGTTGGCGAGGTAGCCGCCGTTCGCCCCAACCTGTCGATCCCGGAGCAACACGTCGACGCGGTAGCCGGCAAAGACATTTACTATGTTGCCATGCTGAAGGCTTCATGTCAGCGGGCTAGCGTATTACTATATCTCGAGAAAGCTGGCTATGACATCAAGCTCGTGCACAGCGATGACTTCACGCGGGCCATGTCATAGGTTAAGTGGTCCATCCCCAACCCCTCTGTTTAAACCATCGTCGATCTCTTGGACGGCCCTGCCGCTGATCTCCTCCACCAGGCGGTCAAGGATTTGCGAGCTTTATACGCCATCGAGCCCATTTTGTCATTTCTGAAAGACACGTTCTACGGCTTGGGATCCTCAATTGCCAAGTCAGTTCTCATCGATCACGACCACAACCACGACAAGGGCACCCACGAAGGTTCTTCCAAGGTGAAACAACCCATCTGTGACATTAGAGAGCGCACCATGGGTCTGTGCTCCTCCAACTGGAAGGATCCCGTCCATGAAATGTGAGGCAACATTCTATCAACAAATCTTACCTTTTGTAGCTTGCCAACCCGTACCCTTTGTTGTAGTAGCATTTGTCGTGCGGTGCTTTAACTGTGTCGTGTTTAATTATTTCAGTTATGCAAAAATGTATTGTTCAATAGGGTTATGTGATGTTTAAGTATGAATTGTCGACTTCATATTCACGAATGGCTATATTTGGTTGTTTATAGTGAGTACATGCCTTGTTTATCTGTATTTGGTTGTTAGGTTGGTTGGATTGAGAATTTTTCCAGTTATCGAGCAGATGCCTTGTTTATATATATTTGGTTCTTAGTTTGGTTGCAGTGAGCATTTGTCCAGTTATCTAGCAGATGTCGTGTTTATCTATATTTGGTTGTTAGGTTGCTTTTTTTAGCATTTGTCCAGTTATCAAGTTGATGTCGTGTTTATCTGTATTTGGTTGTTAGGTTTCTTTTTTAGCATTTGTCCAGTTATCAAGCAGATGCCTTGTTTATCTTTATCTGCTTGTTAGGTTGATTGCAGTGAGCATTTGGTCCAGTTTTCAAACATATGCCATGTTTATCTGTATTTGCTTGTTAGGTTGGTTGCAGTGAGACTGTTCAGTTTTCAATGGCTATATTTGGTTGTTATACTGGTCATTTACGCCTTGTTTATTTCAGTCATTCACAATGTGTTGTTCATTATGTGCAAGTCGGAACTGTGCCGCTCGACTACATCAATACCAGTTTGAACGGCTATATTTGGTTCCAGATATTCCTGGTGTAGTTAACACATGCCATTTATTTCAGTTTTACACATTTATCCAGTGTGATGTTTAAGCATTACCTACATTCTATTCATTTTCAACAATACCAGTTTGAATTGCAATATTTGATGGTTGTTAAGCCTGCTATAGGTAACATTGCCTTCCATTTTATGTCTGCTTTAACAGCATGTTGAAACCAACACATTCAAGCTATCATTTGGAAATGATTTTGTTCACCTTTGCTATATTTGTTTGATGTTAAGGTTGGTATACTTATCATGCATTTCCACTACTTACACAGGACAACAATGGGAGCGACCACGATTTTCCGCCGAGGTTAGCTTCATCCCTCGGCTTGTACTACCCCCATAGTTCCATAATGTAGTGCATATAGATCCAGGCTTGGACACTTGTTTGCTTCTAATATTGACTTATTGCTTGTAGGTACATATGCCCTTGGCAAGGATCCATGCATCGACCTTTTTTGGGTATGGGGCAATGAGATATTCATGAACAAGCATCAAGTGAGGAAACTAATAAGGATTATTTGAAAAAAGATATGAATGGTGGCAAGCAAATTATTTGTTTATGCTCTATCCAACACAACAGTGAGCTATAGGATGGTAACTACAAACTCTGCAGCCTTCTCTTTTTACAGCCCATAATGAGTTGTTAGACAACAATGTCTGAATCTTTTTTGTTCCCAGTGGTTCCCAAAGCAGTTCACTCAAGATTACTTCGCAAAGTACATGATTGGTGGACACGCAATGAAGGTTAAAGTATTTCATCCAGAATACAATGAGCATCGAGAAGTTGTAATGAAGATAGTGAAGGATGGACGAGCAGCCATCACAAGTGGTTGGCCTAGAGTTGTGCGCGCATTACGCATGGAGGAGGGCACAATATGGGCATTCCGCTTCACCTTCTCCAGCAACTAGAATGTCTTTCGCCTATCTCTTTATAGTCTTTAGTACAACTATGGTTCATCATTCTTTACTTGGTGTTTCTGTAGTTCTTCAGTATATGTACTTGTGCATTGAATTATGCATTCGTGGTTGAACCTATATTTGTAATAAACATGGTTGGATTTGAAATAAGTGATTGCCAACATTCAAATTCAGAACATGTGAATTTTAAATTTGGGATTACACTTCACATGATTTGCAAAAGCGAACCGTATGCGATAGACGTGGAGATCAGAAACATTTCTAGGATTCACTACGTGTGCAATCAATCTCCACTGCACACACGACATCCTCTTCAAAACTATTTGCGTTAGGCCACCTTGCGCAAACGTTTACCACATAAAAATTGTGTGTGATGGACAGCCTTTGCCACACAGTTTCTTCTACACACCCTGTGTGATGCATTCAATAATGCAAACGATAAAATTGTTAATATCATGTGCAATGGCAATGCTATCACAAACGATTTAATGGGGAAAATTGTGGGTGATATACCTGTGAGCGGAAATGTTTTCCTTGGAGCGACTGTGTGGGATGTACATACGAACGGAAATGTTTAGCGGGGACTGACTGTGTGGGATGTACTTGCAACCGGAAACAATTTTGTTTGTATAATTGTATTTTTTAGCTCTACTGTACGTATTTCCGTATTTGAGGCTCGCCGGTTGCACACGACCTCATTTTGCTGAGCGTGTGTGCCTGGAGGGCATATCCCCGATGGTTCTTGGGTCGTGTGTGAAGGACCCCCCTATGGCCATCACTCACTAGGCGACGGTTCCAAATGCCGTTGTGGAAAGGGGTTTAAAACCGTTTGTATAGCACCGATGCGTACCAGTGTATTCAATCTTGTGGGGAATGAATTTAAGTGCAACCAGCCAAATAAAAGCATTAGCTTAATTAAACTTGCAAGAAAAGTTAGTATAGATATATTATACCTTGTCGCACTCGCTTGCTCTTTTCCCGTGTCACTTATCCATTTTGTTCTTTTTATTTCGGACTTGCTAGCGACATCCAAACACGTGGGTTCATAAAAAAACATAAACAAAGGGCATTCCAAGGATAAACAAGATATTATGTAAAACTAGAAAATAAACATGATGACATAAGAAGAAGATAAACAAGAATAAGAAAACAAAATATACATGCAAGGATAACTAGGGGAATGAGCCCCCCCTCCCCAATCTTAGGCCCTTGGCTATGTCTATCTAGTCCATGTCCCTGTCATCGTGGTCACCAGGTGCGACAATAGGCCACTGAAAGTGTGTTGGAGGCGAGAGGGATATGAGGGCTGCATGTTTTGTGAGAGGAGCCCTATGTCATTATTGGTGACTTGCAGGTGAGTCCGGATACCCCACAACTTTGGACGAGCTACTGGTACTCACCCCTAGGGATGTACTCTCCACCGTAGCCATAAGGCTGCTGAGGCGGTGCGCCCCACTCGACCTCTCCACCATAGGCACCCCAACTGTGCTCGGGTCGTGCGCAAAAGTTGGCGTTGACACCCTCTGCTGCCACATCCCACTCACGAGCAGGATCGGCATGGTAATCGCCATCAAAACCATCCTCGTTCCTAAGTGCGTTAATCTCAGCAAGGGTGAGTACCCACTCATTGTGAGTGCTCAGAAAAAAAGCCTGCGCAAGGGGAGATCGAATTATCCTGGATGTACTAGGTGGTAGACACTTGTAAGAATGTTCCCCTCCATGTTCGGGATCAGGCGCAATAAACTTACAGTTAATCATAATCTTTCTATTGAGCGTAGTAATATAATTTTTCAATTGTGCGTAGTAATTCTAGGAACACGTTTGAGATTTTCCAAATCAATATGGAAACGCTCAATGATATGAGTAACCAAACCACAGATAAGAATATCACCTGAAAGCAGCCTACACTGGTACAACGAGGTGCTAAACAAAAGGTTTTCAACCCCTTTCCGCGACGACGTTTTGAACCGCGGCCAAGTGAGTGACTGCGATAGGGGGGTCCTTCCCACATGACCCAGAAACCATCGGGGATAGGCCCTTTGGTCACACACGTTCGCCAAAATGAGGTCCTGTGCGACGGGCGAGCGATCAAATACGGTTATACATGCTCAGTCGGTTCCGGTCGTAAGTACATCCCACACAGTCAGTCCAAACAAACGTTTTCATTTGTTATGTACATTCCACACAGTCAATCCATGGAATTCGTTTATGTTCTTATGTACATCCCACACAGTCAATCCAGGGAAAACATTTCTATTCATATATACATCCCACACAGTTTTATGTATAGCCTCGTGTGTGATAGGTGTAACTATCACACACGCTCTGCCTTGGTTAACCATTTGCTTTTATTCAACTACATCGCACACGATTTGACGAAGAAAACTGTATGGCATTGGGATATCCATCACAAGTGCTTTAACTACAAGAACCGTTTGCAATGTTCCATGACCCATTTAGCAGGTTTATTAGTTTACAGTTAATTATTCCAGTATTACTCAAATTCACATTTCATATCGAACAGTTGTCTGCCAATTTCATATCGGGCACATAAATATATTTTAACATCACAGTACTATAGCTACCTCATAACAGCACAATACAGGATATAGCTAGTTCACCTTCATAAGAACAAATTAAAACAATATATTCATTTCCCTAATCGGGATCATCCAGGCTCATCTTATCCACCTCTGCTTTCAGTTCAGTAAGAACCTGTTTTGCACTGGCCAACTAGTAAAGTGCCTCCTCGTTCGCCAACACCATCTTAGCATAGTCTGATTTAAAAAAATCTGAGATTATTCTCCATCTTCCTCTTTTTATCTCGCATCTTCAAATATTCTTCAGCGTTGACAACACTTTCTCTAAGCCTACCTCAGTTCTTTTCCTCATACATGCTCTAGAGCTTTGTTAGGCACATATTCAAAGATTGTGGCCACCTTGATCAACCCACTCCAGGTAAGAACACTTCCATTCATCCTATAATATTTAAAACTAGATCAGTAATAATTGTAGGGGAAATGGGTTTCTAGCAACATAGAAAATCACCAAATACATATTTTGAAAAACTGAAGAAACGGGTTAATTGTGACATATATTCTCAAAAGAATCAATGTGCAAATGAATTAATTGCTACTGATAAACAACCAAATTTTGAAACAACAGAAGTTATAATGAACTACAACAATGCTACAAGTTCTTAGTCATGTACTATAAATAACAAATTGAACATTTTATGAGGAATCTAAATATAACTGCAACAGGATAGCGACAGTTTTTGGATGACAACAAATTGATACTAACAGGTGTGAACATGCACAAATTTAGTAACATAGAACTAATATCACTAAGGCCGTCCAATATGTATGGAAAAACGGGTGTAAAGACAAATGTTGCTACATTTGGCACTGGTGCCCTGATACGTCCATTTTGTATCATGTTTTCTTGCTGTTATGTATCTTGTTTTTATGCACTGGTGCCCTGATACCTCTAATGCATTTTCTCTCATAATTTGCAAGGAATGCATCAAGGGGGAGGATTTCGGCAGCTGGAAACCTGAACCTGTAAAAGCTACGTCAGGCCACTTATTCTATGCAACTCCAAACAAGCTGAAACTCCACGGAGATTTTTTAATGAAATATATGAAAAATACTGGAGCTGATAACCAACAGAGGGGGGCCACTAGGTGGGCAGGACCCACTTGGGCGCGCCAGGCCGTCCTGTTGGGTTGTGCTCACCTGGGCCCATCTCCGGTGCCCATCTTCTGGTATATAAGTGATACGCCTCCGGCGTATCTATAATTTTTTATTTTTCCATGCCAATATTATACAACTTTCATATAGTTTTGGCAACTTTTTATACTATTTTGGGACTAACATATTGATCCAGTGCCCAGTGCTAGTTCCTGTTTGTTGCATGTTTTTTGTTTCGCAGAATATCCATATCAAACGGGGTCCACACGGGATAAAAATGGACGGAGATTTTTCTTGAAATATTTATGAATTTTGGGAAGAATAATCAACGCGAGACGATGCCCGAGGGGGCCACGAGACAGGGGTGCGCCCTAGGGGGTTAGGCGGACCCTAGGCCCTTGTGGCCACCCCGTAAGGCGGTTTGTGCCCTTCTTTCGCCGAAAGAAAGCTAATATCCGGATACAAAGCGTGTCAAAAATTCAGCCCAATCAGAGTTACGGATATCCGGGAATATAAGAAACGGTATAAGGCCAGAATCTGAGAACGCAGAAACAGAAAGAGACAGAGAGACAGATCCAATCTCGGAGGGGCTCTCGCCCCTCCCATGCCATGGAGGCCATGGACCAGAGGGGAAACCCTTCTCCCTTCTAGGGAGAAGGTCAAGGAAGAAGAAGAAGGGGGGCTATATCCCCCTCACTTTCGGTGGCGCCGGAGTGCCACCGAGGCCATCATCGTGCGACGGTGATCTACACCAACACCTATGTCATCTTCACCAACATCTTCGTCAACTTCCCCCATCTATCTACAGCGATCCACTCTCCCGCAACCCGTTGTACCCTCTACTTGTTTGCTTTATCACAAAGTAGATTTTATTTGTTGTGTGCTTTTTTGCTTTATCACTAAGTAGATTGTATTTGTTTTTCTAAGTTGTTCTCTATCTTTAGTTATGGATATGGAACACGAAATACCAAAAAAAATAGGTGTACTTGCTACTCATGGAGACGGGGAACCTCCTAAAACCCTCGATGCTCATTATGTGAAAAATATTATGTACTACTCTGATAATCCTGAGAAAACCCCATTCAACTATATAATGGGAGTAACGTTGGATCAACGTGAATACTTTAGGGATTATCACTTGACACAAAAAGGAAAACTATTATGGGATCAAATTTATATGTTGAGTTGGTATGCTCGGGATTTATGCTTGAGATATGATTATACTTGTTGCTCTAGGATGAAGGCTCCACACCTTCCCTTTTCATGCAAATTTAACGATGATGAAACATTAGCTTCTTATGCTAATGGTATATATGGTTATTATGATGTGGAACAAATAGAAGAATTCGTTGCTTTTAAGGGTGCTTATGAAATTGAATCTCTGTTTAAAAGGAATGAAGCTTCTGATGATGATGTTTATAGGCCTGAAAATTTTGCTATATTGAAATATTGCTATGAGAATTATGAATACAATGCCAATATTGATGCGTTTATTGAGAAGGTTTCCGCTGTCCAAGAAGAGACTAATATTTTGCAGGAATCTATGGAATAAGAAATTGATGACACTCTGAGCTCATTAGATGAAAAAGATGACGAGGAGAGTGAATAACAAAAGGAGGAAGAGCGGATTAGCTACCCGTGCCCACCTTCTCATGAGAGTAACTCTTCAACTCATACATTGTTTAATTTCCCTTCGTACTTACCGAAGGATGGTTTCTATGATAATTGCTATGATCCCTTTGATTCATTTGAAATATCAGTTTTTGATGAAATTGATGCTTGCTATGCTTGTGGCCAAGAAGCCAATATGAATTATGCTTATGGAGATGAACTTGCTATAGTTTCTTATGTTAAACATGAGATAGTTGCTATTCACTACAATAAAAAGACACATCCATGACATTTTGGTCAGAATGAAACTTTTTTCTGTCATACTTATGACACTTCTATGACAATAATTGTGACAAAACATGGTATCATCATAGATGTGGTGGGGCCCTACTTCTATGACAAAAAACCATGACAAAAATGGGCTTTTCGTCCTGGGCGGGCAGGAGACCCAATTGCATGACATTCTTTGGGCCGTCCATGACGGAAAAAACCATGGTAGAAGCGAGGGCGAGGA
Organism: Secale cereale; assembly: GCA_902687465.1. Lineage (NCBI taxonomy): Eukaryota > Viridiplantae > Streptophyta > Magnoliopsida > Poales > Poaceae > Secale > Secale cereale. The sequence goes on from LR738714.1 coordinate 391,685,381, forward strand.
AAATATCGGGGTGTTCCCGGTTACGGTGGGTAGTCAGGGCCGAGCGATGCGTGTTTCTCTCGTACACGCACGCGCATGGGTGCGAGGCGTTGGGCCCTGGCTGAACCCGAGCGATTGCACTGCAGGCTACGCGTTACTGAACCCGAGCGATCGATCGATGGCTGTTAACTGAACCCGATCGAGCGATTCCTTCGCTAGTGCTGCTAACTGAAGCCGATCGATGCTTCCTCTGCATGAATAGTGAGCGTTGCTGGGGGGGTTTGGATGAACAGTTCCCGGTGGGGGTGGCTGAACAGGACCCCATGTTGTTGCCTCTGCATGAACAGGACCCCATTCGATCGAGCCGGTTGGGGCTGCATGAACAGGACCCCGTGGAGGGCCGCATGAACAGGACCACCCCGTGGAGGGCTGCATGAACAGTAGACGGTGGAGGGCTGGATGAACAGTAGCACATGGAGGGGTGGTTGAACAGGAGCCCATGGAGAGGGCTGGTTGAACAGTAGCCGGTGGAGTAGCACGTGGTGGAGGCTGAACAGTCGCAAGTGGAGGCTGGAGGAGGTCGACAGTGGATGAACAGTAGCCCATGGAGGCTGGAGGGGGTCAATGGTGGTGATGAACAGTATCCCGTGGAGTCTCGTTTTGCGGTACGCCACACCCCTCCCGGTGAATAGGACCCCCGTTTCGATCGTAGCGCTCCAACACAAGTACGTTTCCTCCGTTTTGCGGTACGCCACACCCCTCCCGATGAACAGGACACTCGTTTCAACCGTAGCGCTCCAACACAAGTCCGTTTCCTCCGTTTTGCGGTACGCCACACCCCTCCTAATCAACAAGACCCCCGTTTCGACCGGAGGAGGTACGTTTCCTCCGTTTTGCGGTACGCCAGACCCCTCCCGATGAATAGGATCCCATTTCGAACGTGGCCAGTCGAACACAAGGTTGTTTCCTCTCTTCTATGGTACGCCAAGCCTCGTTTCCATCGGTTGTTCCGTCCAAGCCCTCCCGATGAACACGACGACGCATTCCGTTCCGACCCAGCCATTTGGCTCCCCATGAACACGACGACGACGTTGTTTCTCCGTTCCGACCCAGCCATGTACACGAGCCCTAGCCGTACTTATGCGCAAGTAGGCGTTCGAGACCCTGCCCGTATGTACGTACGTGGCCGTATTTTGTTTCTTGCACACTTGTCGCTGTACGTACGTGTACATGCTACGTGCGCGCCACTACTACGACACGTGCGCGCCTCTACATCGACCAGTATGTACGTACACGTTCGCAACCAGAATGACAACGCTACGTACGCTTCGACTAGGTGGGTCCCAACTATCAGCCACTTCCTTGCGTGCGAAGATGTAGCTGGTGGGTCCCAGCAGTTAGGGGGGCGAATCGTTTTTTTTACCCTGACGCACTTCCTTGCGTGCGAAGATGTAGCTGGTGGGTCCCAGCTGTCAGGGGACGACTCGTTTTTTTGACCGGACGCACTTCCATGCGTCCGAAGATGTAGCTGGTGGGTCCCAACAGTTAGGGGGAAAACTTTTTTTTGTGAAATACAGTGGCCCGTCCGGTGGGTCCCCGCTGTCAGGTGGAGGAATAATTATTTTGCGCGTAATAAGGAGGCATTTCCTTGCTGCGGCTGTGGACCCAGCTGTCAGCCTCTCCACGTGCAGTCCACGTCCGATGAAGCCATTCCTTGACCACGTTGACCAGGCCGCACTGAGAGCACCAGGGTTGTGGACGAAGGCGAGGCCTAGGAAGGGGACGACGCGGAGACAGGGAAGACGCAGCAGTGGATGCCCACGCGTAGAGGAGTTAGAGGGTTCACTGGTTCGCTGCGGTGTGAGGCTCCCGTCTCCACAGAATAACAGGGGGTGTTGGTGAGTAGAGGGATGGCTTGGCCAGCGGTGGGAATAGTAGGGGGCGGTGAGGCCTCCGTGGTAGCATAGCAAGCCACGGGAGGTAGGGCATGCAGCACGACCAGCGCTGCTTTGGGCGGCTGGAGCAACAAGACTAGAGGTTAAAGAAGCACTATGGCCATTGGATGGACATCGTACGGTCACTACAGCTAGAATCGTTCATATTGACTAAGTTGACAAAGCACACCATTCCCATCAACTTAGTAGGCCCACAAGTCAGCCTCCCACCAAGGTGGGTCCCAACCATTTTTTTTGTGCATAATAAGGAGATACTTCCGGTGGGTCCGAGCTGACAGTGGGGGGGGCTTTTTTTCGAGCAACACGATGGCCCGTCCGATGGGTCCCAGAAGTCAGGGGGGCAACATTTTTTTCACCGAATACGGTGGCCCGTCCGGTGGGTCCCTCCTGTCAGGTGGAGGAATAATTATTTTCCATGTAATAAGGAGGCACTTCCTTAAGGCTGGCGTGGACCCAGCTGTCAGCCTCTCCACTTACAGTACTCTTCCGATGGAAGTCGTTCCTTGACCACGTTGACCACGCCGCACCGAGAGCACCAGGGCCGTGGACGACGGCGAGGCCGAGGAAGGGGACGACGCGGAGCCAGGGAAGACGCGGCGGTGGAAGCCCGCGTGGAGGGGAAGTACGAGGGTTCACTGGTTCGTCTGCGGTGTGAGGCTGCCGTCGCCGCAGGGCCTGGCCAGCGGTGGGAATAGTAGGGGGCAGCGAGGCCTCCGCCGCATCGCAGCCGGCCACGAGAGGCAGGAGCACGAGGCACGACCGGCGCTGGTTTGGGTGGCTGGAGCAAGAAGACCAGAGGTTGAAGAAGCACTAAGGCCGTTGGATGGACATTGTACGGTCAATAGAGCTAGAATCGTGCATATTGACTAAGTTGACAAAGCCCTCCGTCCCTGTCAACTTAGTAGGCCCACAAGTCAGCCTCCCACTTTACTGGGTCCTAGCTAGTAGGGGGAGTATTCAGGTTTTTGTGCGTAATAAGGAGGCACTTCCGTTGGGTCCGAGCTGACAGCGGGGGGAACGTTTTTTCGTGCAATACGGTGGCCCATCCGGCGGGTCCCAGCAGTTAGGGGGGAAACGTTTTTTCACCAAATACGGTGGCATGTCCGGTGGGTCCCTACTCTGAAGTGGAGGAATAATTATTTTCCGCGTAATAAGGAGGCACTTCCTTGCGGCTGCCATGGACCCAGCTGTCAGCCTCTCCACGTACAGTACTCTTCCGATGGAAGTCGTTCCTTGACCATGTTGACCATGCCGCGCCGAGAGCACCAGGTCGATGGCCGACGAGGAGGCCTAGGAAGGGGACGACGCGGAGCCGGGGAAGACGCGGTAGTGGAACCCCGCGTGGAGAGGAGTATGAGAGTTCACTGGTTCGGCTACGATGTGAGGCTGCCATCGCCACAGGGCCTGGCCAGGGGTGGGAATAGTAGGGGGTGGTGAGGCCTCCATGGCAGCACTGCCGGCCACGGGAGGCAGGAGCATTCGGCACTACCGGCGCTCCTGTGGGCGACTGGAGCAAGAAGACCAGAGGTTGAATAAGCAATACGACCGTTGGATGGACATCGTATGGTCACTGGAGCTAGAATCATTCATATTGACTAAGTTGACCACGCACTCCGTCCCCGTCAACTTAGTAGGCCCACAAGTCAACCACCCACCAAGGTGGGTGCCAACTAGCAGAGGGAGTATTCATTTTTTTATGCGTAATAAGGAGGCACTTTCGGTGGGTCCGAGCTGACAGCGGGGGGAACGTTTTTTTCATGAAATACGGTGACCCGTCCGGTGGGTCCCAGCAGTCACAGGGGAAAGGTTTTTTTCGCAAAATATGGTAGCCTGTCCGGTGGGTCCTCGCTATCAGGTGGAGGAATAATTATTTTGCGCGTAATAAGGAGGCACTTCATTGTTGCGGCCGTGGACCCAGCTGTCAGCCTCTCCACGTATAGACCACGTCCGATGGATGCCGTTCCTTGACCACGTTGACCATGCCGCGCCGAAAGCACCAGGGCGGTGGACGACGGCGAGGCCTAGGATGGGGACGACGTGGAGCCGGGGAAGACGCGGCAGTGGATTCCCACGCGTAGAGGAGTATGAGGGTTCACTGGTTCGCTGCGGTGTTAGGCTGCCGTCGCCGCAGAATAATAGGGGGAGTGGGTGACTAGAGGGAAGGACTAGTCAGTGGTGGGAGTACTAGGGGGTGGTGAGGCCTCCACGGCATCGCAGCTGGCCACGGGAGGCAGGAGCACGAGGCACGACCGGCACTGGTTTGGGCGGCTGGAGAAAGAAGACCATTGGTTGAAGAAGCACTACAGCTGTTGGATGGACATCGTATGGTCAATGGAGATAGAATCGTGCATATTGACTAAGTTGACAAAGCCCTCCGTCCCCGTCAACTTAGTAGGCCCACAAGTCAGCCTCCCACTATACTGGGTCCCAGCTAGCAGGGGGATTATTCATTTTTGTGTGTAATAAGGATGCACTTCCGGTGGGTCCGAGCTGACAGTGGGGGGAACATTTTTTCGCGAAATACGGTGGCTCGTCCGGTGGGTCCCAGCAGTCAGGGGAAAACGTTTTTTTTTCAAATACAATGACCCGTCCGGTGGGTCCCTGCTGTCAGGTGGAGGAATAATTATTTTCCACGTAATAAGGAGGCACTTCCTTGCGGCTACCGTGGACCCAGCTGTTTGCCTCTCCACGATAGTACTCTTCCGATCGAAGTTGTTCCTTGACCATGTTGACCACACCGCGCCGAGAGCACCATGGCGGTGGACGACGGCGAGGTCTATGAAGGGGGACGCGGAGCCGAGGAAGACGCTGCAGTGGATGCCCACGCGGAGAGGAGTACGAGGGTTCACTGGTTCGGCTGCGGTGTGAGGCTTCCGTCACCGCAGAATAACAGGGGGTGTGGGTGAGTAGAGGGATGCTTTGGCCAGCTGTGGGAGTAGTAGGGGGCGGTGAGGCCTGCACGGGAGGCGGGAGCAGGCGGTCCTCCCGGCGCTGGATTTGGCGGCTGGAGCAAGAAGATCAGAGATTGAAGAAACACGACGGCCGTTGGATTGAGATCCAATGGTGACGTCCGCTAGAATCGTTTGTTGACGTATATAATAACTAAAAAAATCTTGCATACGCGTCAACTTAATAGGCCCATAAGACAGACCATTCCCTCTTGTTTTCATAATTTATATATAGCTCATTGCGACTTCTTATGCAGTTTATTGTAATCCGTTTTTTGGTTGGCCAGGGCCAATTTTGCATATTTCTGTGGGTTCCAAACTATTTTCAATACTGAAATGTCGAGCCAGATTTAAAGTACTTTGAAGATATATTTAAATTAGGTTAATCCCTAGTGAAATAGGAATCTGAAAATGTGAAAAACTTCAGAAATTATAAAGTAATTGCCAATTTGGCCTCTGTTTTTTATATTTACAGCCAATTCCATATTACTTTCAAGATTTGCAGGAGTCTTGAAAGAGTTGTAGCCCATGAGGGTGTAGAAAAATAAATTGGCCTAGATTGGGTATTCTTAAGAAAAAATAAACAGGGTTATTTTCACCAAGAAAAAATAGTTTGGCTGGTCATATGGGGAACATAAAATAAAATCTTGGGCTAGACGGGCCACAGCCCAGTTCAAACCCTGCTCCGTCTCAACAATACAAAAAAAATACTGCTCGAGCAGCTATGTCCCAGGTGTCAGCCGATCTTGTGTTGTTCTCTTGTCTATTGACTATATACGCTCACAATGTCATGGGTCCCAGATGTCAGGAAAACACTAGGAGGAAGCATTTTATTTTTCCATACGCTGACATGGTGGGCCCGTACTGTCATCCTCTGCACGTACTTCTGCCGATTCCTTTTGTTTGTTGACATTGTTGACAACGCGAGAGGGCGGTGCCGTGATGAGTGCACCAAAGCACGTAGAGGACGACGGCGAGGCCTCGGACGTCGGCATTAATGATTTAGGAGACGGTGGGGCGGCGATGCGTGCGCTGAGGCGCAGCCAGCCATGGGAGGCGGAAGCAGGTGGTTCCGCCGGCGCTGGTTTGGTTTTGGCGGCTGGAGGAAGACAGGACTGAAGAAACACGAGAGACTGTAATAGTGATACGTCTCCAAGGTATCTATACTTTTTTAATGTTCCATGCTATTATTTAAGAAGTCTTGGATGTTTAATGGGCTTTATCATACACTTTTATATCATTTTTGGAACTAACCTACTAACCCAAAGGCCCAGTCCAGATTGCTGTTTTTTGCCTGTTTCAGGGTTTTGCAGAAAAAGAATATCAAACGAAGTCAGAACAGAATGAAACCTTCGCGAGAGATATTTTTGGAGAAAATCACGCACGCGGACCTTGAGAACCACGTCACGGGATCAAGAGGTGGCCCACGAGGGTGGGGGCGCGCCCCCTGCCTCGTGGCCCCCTCGAGCATCCCCTGATGCCCTCCTTCTTCCTATATAAGTCTACGTACCCCAAAACCTCCGTGAACAGAGAGAAAACCCTAATTCCACCGCCGTAACCTTCTGTTCCCGTGAGATCCCATCTGGGAGCCTGTTCCGGATCTCCATCGGAGGGGGATCCATCACGGAGTTCTTCATCATCATCGCCCTCACCATGAGCTGTGTGTAGTTTACCATAGATCTTCGGGTCCATAGCTAGTATCTAGATGGCTTCTTCTCTCTCTCTGGATCTCAATACAAAGTTCTCCTCGGTCTTCGACGATATCTATTCGATGTCATCTCTTTTTGCGATGTGTTTGTCGAGATCCGATGAATTGTGAGTTTATGATCAAGGTTATCTATGAAAGATATTTGGTTCTTCTCTGAACTTTTTATGTGTGCTCATAATATCCTTGCAAGTCTCTTCGAATTATTGGTTTGGTTTGGCCTACTAGATCTATAGTTCTTGCAATGGGAGAAGTGCTTGGCTTTGGGTTCAATCTTGCGGTTACCTTTCCCAGTGACAATAGGGGCAGCAAGGCACGTATTGTATTGTTGCCATTGACGATAAAAAGATGGGATTTATATCATATTGCTTGAGTTTATCCCTCTACATCATGTCATCTTGCTTAAGGCGTTACTCTGTTCTTATGAACTCAATACACTAGATGCATGCTGGATAGCGGTCGATGTGTCGAGTAATAGTAGTAGATGCAGGCAGGAGTCGGTCTACTTGCCTTGGACGTGATGCCTATATACGATGATCATGCCTAGATAGTCACATAATTATTCGCTTTTCTATCAATTGCTCGGCAGTAATTTGTTTACCCGTCGTAGAAGATCGCTATCATGATAGAAGCCACTAGAGAACACTATGGCCCCCGGGTTTATTCTCAACATACCAATCTACATCTACTTCACTTTTACCGATTTTATTTGCTGTTCTTATAAACTAAAAATACCAAAAATATAAACTATCATCTCTATCATATCTCACTTTCGTAAGTGATCGTAAAGGCATTGACAACCCCTTATCGCGTTGGCTGCGAAGTTCTTATTTGTTTGTGCTGGTGCGAGGGACTCGAGCGTGGTCTCCTACTGGATTGATACCTTGGTTCTCAAAAACTGAGGGAAATACTTACGCTACTGTGTTGCATGTCCCTTTCCTCTTTGAGTGAATACAACGCAAGCTCGAGAAGTAGCAAGAAGAATTTCTGGCGGCGTTGCCGGGGAGGCTTACGCAAAAATCATATACCAAGTACCTATCACAAACCCTTATCCTTTGCATTACATTTATTTGCCTCTCGTTTTACTCTCCCCCACTTCACCCTTGCCGCTTTATTTCACCTTCTTCCGCTGTGTGTTTATGTTCGCTTGCTTCTTGTTTGCTCGTGTGCTGCTTGCTTTCTTGTCATCATGTCTAGCAGACCTATCATTATCAACATTCCCAAGAGTGAGGTCCTCAAATTTAAACAAAGGGAGGAAGAAAACTTAAAAGATGCCTGGTATAGAATTTGCAATGCTCAAAATAGATCCAATGGGAAGCTTTCCACTTCCGTGCTTCTTCGCAATCTTTATGTTGGCATAACTCCGTGGAATAGATTTATCCTAGATACCATTACCGAAAGGAATTTCTTGGGTGGCCACACCGTTGATTCTTATAATGCTATGACTGAATTATTTGGCTCACCACCTCCTATGGTTAATGGGACCGTTTTAACTTTGGAGCATGTTATGCAAAGGTTAGAAATCATTGAAAACAAAGTTGCTATGGTAGAACTGGTAGAGAACTTGGATAGAAAAATTCATAATGAAATCGCCCAATATGGATCCAAGGTAGGAGTTGTTTTGAAAAATCTTAAGGAAAAAGAGCCCATAGTTAAAGAAAAGCTAGATCAGGGTTCTACTAGAATCAATAAGCTTGAGGATGTTATCACTAATGTGGGTTCTGTTCTTTCTGCTATAAAAACTACTCCAAATACCTCTACTAAATTTTCTAAGTTCATGTATGTCCCTAAAGACAAGGGTGAAACATCTAGAATTGCGGATCTCAAATCCATAAGTGTTCACCCTAATTTTCTTACTTTTGCAAGAGACCCTTTTGACACTTTATAATTTCTTTATTTCTTGCCCAAGAGTTTGATTATTCATAGAGACAAAGAAGTGCCCAAGAATCATAAGTGCTTAATCAAAGAATTGTCTTCCAAAGATGGCAATATCTAGATCTATCTTGTATCGTGCCTAGGTAGGGGCATAAAACAATAGCACTTGTTGGGAGGCAACCCATTTTTATGTTTTTTTAGTTTTTTATGCTGTTAGGGAATAAATATTGCATCTAGCCTCTGATTAGATGTTTTATCATGTTTTGTTTAGTGTTTGTGCCAAGTAGAACCTTTGGGAAGACTTGTGTGAAGTTTATGTGATCTTGCTGTGAAAAATAAAATCGTTAGCGCTCGCTAAAGTGGTCTTCTGATTTTACTGGAGCGGGATTTTTAGTTGATTATTTTTGCAGATGATTGGTAGACAAATTCTGCAAATTTAACAATTTAATTTGAATTTTTTGGAGTTCCAGAAGTAGGCGAAACCTGCAGATTACTACAAACTGTTCTGTTTTTGACAGATTCTGTTTTTCGTGTGTTGTTTGCTTATTCCGATGCATCTATGAGTAGTATTGGAGGATATGAACCATAGAGAAGTCGGAATACAGTCGGTTTAACACCAATATAAACAAAGAATGAATTCATTGCTACACCTTTGAGTAGTGGTTTGCTTTCTTATACTAACGGAGCTCACGATAATATTTGTCTAAGTTTTGTGTTGTGAAGTTTTCAAGTTTTGAGTATTTCTTTGATGGACTATGGAACAAGGAGTGGCAAAGGCCTAAGCTTGGGGATGCCCATGGAACCCCAAGGAATTCAAGATAAATCAGAATCCTAAGCTTGGGGATGCCCCGGGAAGGCATCCCCTCTTTCGTCTTCATCCATCGGTAACTATACTTGGAGCTATATTTTTATTCGCAACATGATATGTGTTTTGCTTGGAGCGTCTTGTATAATTTGAGACTTTGCTTCTTAGTTCGCCACAATCATCCTTGATGGACACACCTATTTGATAGAGTTAAATATGGCCTAGAAACTATTAGAACAATCTATGTCCTTCACTTATATCTTGTGAGTTGAATAGTTTTTGCTCTAGTGCTTCACTTATATCTTTTAGAGCACGGTGGTGGTAATATTTTGTAGAAATTGTTGAACTCTCATGCTTCACTTATATCATTTTGAGAGTCTATTAAAACAGCATGGTAATGTGTTTAGGCTAAGAAACTAATCTTCACATGATAGACATCCAATGTCAATGTAGTAAAAAAATCACACTAAGTGCATTGAATATGATGAGATGTTGGATGCTTGATAATTGTTTTGAGATATGAGGATAGTGATATTAGAGTCATGCTAGTGGATTTATTATGAAATTGAGAAATACTTGTGTTAAGGTTATTGATTCCCGTAGCATGCACGTATGGTGAACCTCTATGTGACGAAGTTAGAGCATGAGGTATTTGTAGAGAGCCAACCTTCGTGTGGAGGTCGGGGGCGCGTGATGGTTAACTCCTACCAACCTCCCCCCTAGGAGCATGCGTTGATTGCTTTGTTTTGATGACTCTTAGATTTTTTCAATAAGTATATGAGTTCTTATGACTAATGTTGAGTCCATGGATTATACGCACGCTCACCCTTCCACCATTGCTACCTTTCTTGTACCGCGCAACTTTTGCCGGTGCCATAAACCCACTATATATCCTTCCTCAAAACATCCACCATATTATTCCTCAAAATAGCCACCATACCTACCTATCATGGCATTTCCATAGCCATTCCGAGATATATTGCCATGCAACTTTCCACCGTTCCTATCATATGACACGCATCATATTGTCATATTGCCATTGCATGATCATGTAGTTGACATCGTATTTGTGGCAAAGCCACCATGCATAATTTTTATACATGTCACTCTTGTTTCATTGCACATACCGGTACACCGCTGGAGGTATTCTATAGAGTCATACTTTATTGTTGTAGTATCGAGTTGTAACATTGAGTTGTAATGAAAGTGTGATGATCATCATTATTAGAGCATTGTCCCATGGGAGGAAAGGTTGAATCTATAAAGCCCCTCCGCAAAAAAAGAGAAAAAAAAAAGAAAAAAAAGGCCAAAGAAAAAAAGGAAGGCCCAAAAAAAAAGAGAAAAAGAAAAGGGACAATTGCTACTATCTTTTTTTCCACACTTGTGCTTCAAAGTAGCACCATGTTCTTCGTTGTAGAGAGTCTCATGTTTAGTCACTTTCATATACTAGTGGGAATTTTTGTTATAGAACTTGGCTTGTATATTCCAACGATGGGCTTCCTCAAGTGCCCTAGGTCTTCGTGAGCAAGCAGGTTGGATGCACACCCACTAGTTTCTTTTGTTGAGCTTTCATTCATATTTAGCTCTAGTGCATCCGTTGCATGGCAATCCCTACTCACTCATATTGATATCTTTTAATGGGCATCTCCATAGCCCGTTGATACGCCTAGTCGATGTGAGACTATCTCCCTCTCTTTTTGTCTTCTCCACAACCACTTCTATTCCACCCATAGTGCTATGTACATGGCTCACGCTCATGTATTGCGTGAAAGTTGAAAGGTTTGAAAAGATAGAGTATGAAAACAAGTGCTTGGCTGAAATCGGGGTTGTGCATGATATAAATATTTTGTGTGATGAAGAGGGAGCATAGCCAGACTATATGATTTTGTAGGGATAACTTTCTTTAGCCATAGTATTTTGAGAAGACATGATTGCTTTGTTAGTATGCTTGAAGTATTGCTATTTCTTATGTCAATATAGACTTTTATCTTGAATCTTTCAGATCTGAACATTCATGCCACAATTTAGAGAATTACATTGAGAAACTAAATTGGTTAGCATGCCACAACAAAAATTCTTTCTTTATCATTTACCTACTCGAGGACGAGTAGGAATTAAGCTTGGGGATGCTTGATACGTCTCCAACGTATCTATAATTTTTGATTGTTCCATGCTACTATTTATGAAGTCTTGGATGTTTAACCGGCTTTATCATACACTTTTATATCATTTTTGGGACTAGCCTACTAACCCGAAGGCCCAGTCCATATTGTTGTTTTTCCTGTTTCAGGGTTTTGCAGATAAAGAATATCAAACGGAGTCCAAACAGAATGAAACCTTCGCGAGAGATATTTTTGGAGAAAATCTCGGACGCGGAGCTTGAGAACCACGTCAGGGGATCAAGAGGTGGCCCGCGAGGGTGGGGGGCGCGCCCCCTTGCCTCGTGGCCACCTCAAGCGTCCCCCGGTGCCCTCCTTCTTCCTATAGAAGTCTACATATCCCAAAACCTCCGTGAACAGAGAGAAAACCCTAATTCCACCGCCGTAACCTACTGTTCCCATGAGATCCCATCTTGGAGCCAGTTCTGGAGTTTCACCGGAGGTGGATCCATCACGGAGTTCTTCATCATCATCATCATCACCCTCACCATGAGTTGTGAGTAGTTTACCACAGACCTTCAGGTCCATAGCTAGTATCTATATGGCTTCTTCTCTCTCTCTGGATCTCAATACAAAGTTCTCCTCGGTCTTCGAGGAGATCTATTCGAGTTAATCTCTTTTTGCGGTGTGTTTGTCGAGATCCGATGAATTATGAGTTTATGATCAAGGTTATCTATGAAAGATATTTGGTTCTTCTCTGAAATTTTTATGTGTGCTCATCATATCCTTGCAAGTCTCTTCAAATTACTGGTTGGGTTTGGCCTACTAGATTTATAGTTCTTGCAATGGGAGAAGTGCTTGGCTTTGGGTTCAATCTTGCGATGTCCTTTCCCAGTGACAGTAGGGGCAGCAAGGCACGTATTGTATTGATGCCATCGAGGATAAAAAGATGGGGTTTATATCATATTGCTTGAGTTTATCCCTCTACATCATGTCATCTTGCTTAAGGCGTTACTCTGTTCTTATGAACACAATACACTAGATGCATGCTGGATAGCAGTCGATGGGTGGAGTAATAGTAGTAGATGCAGGCACGAGTCGGTCTACTTTTCTCGGACGTGATGCCTATATACAATGATCATGCCTTGATAGTCTCATAATTATTCGCTTATCAATTGCTCGACGGTAATTTGTTTACCCGCCGTAGAATATCGCTATCATGAGAGAAGCCACTAGACAACACTATGGCCCCCGGGTTTATTCTCAACATATCAATCTACATCTACTTTACTTTTACCGCTTTTATTTGTTGTTCTTATAAACTAAAAATACCAAAAATATAAACTATCATCTCTATCAGATATCACTTTTGTAAGTGACCATAAAGGGATTGACAACCCCTTAACGCGTTGACTGCGAAGTTCTTATTTGTTTGTGCAGGTGTGAGGGACTCGCGCGTGGTCTCCTACTGGATTGATACCTTGGTTCTCAAAAACTGAGGGAAATACTTACGCTACTGTGATGCATCTCCCTTTCCTCTTCGAGGGAATACAACGCAAGCTCAAGAACTAGCAAAAAGCAGCAGGAGTACTTAACAACCTTAACTGAAACCAGCAGGGGCACATAACAACCATAACTGAAAGCAGTATAAGTACTTATATAGGTTCAACCGTACAAAGCACGCCTCGAACAGTGGTACTTTGCCTACAGTTAACCAAGGGTGAGGCCGCCAAGCCCCAGGACAAGGCTCAGGCGCCACCCCGCGCATCCACAACCTTCTGAAAGCGGCTTCATCTCGCAATGTGGTCAATAAACAGGATATTCCCTTTAGAGCCAGGGAAAAGCAGGAACATGATCTTTTGTCCTATTCGCCAAGATGGACAGGGCTTCATTATTTGAGACCACCCATGAATAAGTATCTTTTCACCTCCAAGGGGAACGGAGTAGGTCGACATAAACATCATGTTGTGACCAAGCGCAAGTCTGACCCGACCATGGTCAGCATTTGTATAGGAACAATAGAACTGGGCAGTTTCTGTTTCAAGAAGATCACAGCTGTAAAACTGTGTATAAGCAATAGTTTATGAACAACATATATAACAGAAAACAGCTCGTACCATAATTTTCTCGACACAGTTGGACCTCTTCAACGAGTGCAACAGTGGCACACATATCCCATGTGGCCTTCCACCATTGAAACGCCCCACAAGGACCTCAAGACGATCAATAAAGTGTAGGAACTTGTAAATGTCGTCCCAGTCAACTTCAGTGCCATCAGTAACAGCCGAGTTGTTACAGAATAACAAACGAATAGCCTGCTTAACTCTGAAAAAACCTACATGTGCCACCAATTATAAGAAAATATTAGTTAGAAGTAGCATCCTCGTGAGAGATTCGTTGCTACTTCTAAAGTTAAATTGTGAATAGTCAGACAGAATAGGTGGATTAAGAAGTAATCAAGGCAACAACCAAGAACTAGATACTAACATGGATGAACAATTGGAATGACGTCGGGGTGGAAGATCGCAGTGAAGATGAGACCAGGTTCTGCTATTTCCATCAACATTCGTGCACCAACTTTCAGTCCGTAACAGTTGAGAAAGTTTATCCAAGTTCGGCCATAAAAAAAGCTGCGATCTTCTTGGTTCATGAACCGAACTCGGAACTTATATCCATGGCTTGTCTTCACTATGACCATTAAACTGGTGTATTCAGTTATGGCAAGGCCGAGCATCTTGAGTACATGTGTTCTGGCAGAGCAAATAATGCACTGAAGGAAAAATAATATGAGAACACAATGTATTCCCTATCCAAATTTAGAAATAACTTCCTCCTTCACGTTAGTGTTGACCATCGTACTGGTAGTACCTTTTATCGAAATATAGCAATCCAAATTTCCAAATTAGTCGACAACATGTTCAAAAAAAACCCCACCCTCCCAGATAGAAAAGAGGATTCTAGGAACATACTGTGCGCGTTTTAAAATTCTGTGTTAGGATGAGAAGGAACAAGTGTGGCGTCTCGCCGAGGGCGTAGAAACCTGTAGGGTCCTCGCACTTTGGGCACTGCAAATGAAACACACTAGATTCAGTAGGAAGAATAATACATCAATGACGGCGGCTGCCATCCTAGGATTACCCGCGAACAAAGGACTTGGATTTATCGGGGATGGATGAAGAATTCATACCTGGTTCTCCATGAGAAAACCCTATGCAATCGCCGAGAGGGGGTTTTCTCTGAACAAGCAGACGTGGGAGAAGGGGATTCAGGCCTAGTGAATATTGCCGCTTCGTCCGTCCAGCTTACTGCTAAAGCTGGAAAGGGGGTTGTGATTTGACGACTCATTGGGCATTACTGCGGCGCTACGACCGGGGTGTGTCTACCGTGCATTTGTATACTCTAATTTATGCATATGGCACGTGGACCCCGTTGCCGGATGCCCCACATATCAGCGAAAGGAAGTAGAAATACAGGAGTAACTAGTTACACAAAAATATATTTTTGACACATAGATACTCCCTCTGTAAAGAAATATACAAATCTTTTATATCACAACTTTATACATACAAAATTATTTCTGACGGATAGGAAGGAAACTATGGCAATTTTGCAAAAAGGTACCCACACACCTCTACACATTTGCAAATAAGGCCTTCCCTCGTTCATCCTTTTCTCTCATAAGATAAAATACTCATACACATGCATCTTGATGTTAAGTGCAACGCACAGGCATTATGGGGGTTCAGCTTTCTTTGAGACAATTATGGGGTTTCAGCTGAGAATATAATACTCAGACAGGATCACGGTTCTGGACTTGGGCCGCAGGCCCACCCTGCATGTTTGGGGGCCCATGTGTTCTATCTCGGCGCTTTTCATATTGCAAGCGATCGGTACGGCGCTGGTTTTATATGCTGTCGCAAGGCGAATACACAAAATTGAATATAGCACGGCAGTTGTTGGAATGAAATCAAACGATAGTTCCTAACTAGCAATGAGAGTTGCAATTCTATCAACAATATACCACCTGATAAATAATATTGTCGTATTACTTATACACACAGGACACTTGTTCCACCATGCCAGATTATTACATCAAAATCTCTCGTAGGATAGATCAGTTCGGCAGTTGCGTGCTGCTACTGAAGAATTTCAAAGTTGATTTGGACCAGCTCTCCTTGCCGAGAAAGTTCGATTTTGAGATCATCCCCTACCGCAAGATATGATTTAGATTTGAACCTTGACCATCCTTTGTACTTACAGTATATTGAGCAGGTTCATTCACACCAAGGCTGCGCATGGTAAGAGAAACTTGGCCGTTGTCGCCCGGATTGTTGAACGACTCCCTCGTTACTCTAGGAATTCTCTCTTTGCAAACAAGAAGACATAACCAAACAGTTAGATCAGCACACTGAATCATGAGAAACAACATGGAAAGAAAAAAGCACGAAACACTTGGGCGGCCAATGCTTACCAAGAAGGTGGACATGTCGGTTTTTGTAAGGACTTTGGTATATGATGTGCGAACTGCAGCCCAGTCTGTTCCTGCTGCACCGGCCGGAGCAGATGCAAGTGCAAGTGCTGGTGCAGGTGCCGAAGCTGCTGCTGTTGCCGCAGATGGTGCTCCTGGTAGAGTAGGTGTCACATCCCCAGCTTCACCTTGCATTAGGATAGCACCTGTCTGTTGCATCATGTTTATTTTCAAAGGAAACCTGAAATGGGGATGCTCAAACCCTAGCACTAAATGAATTTAACTAGGGTCAAATTGATTTTTTTTCAATAAACCCAAAATGCCCCTTGGAAAAGTTCATCATTTTTTGGATTGATTAAAACCTCTGCCAAAAATGTTGCACCTATTTCTAGGACCATTCTGGATTTTTTGAATAACCCATATTGTATTTAAATTGGGACATTTAAATATTTTTTAATATCTTTAAATGCTCCAACAATTCTGAAAATAGTTGAGGGCCTCTGTAATAATTCGTTTAATGCCCACAATTATTTTCAGGAGTTATTAAAATGATTTGGGCTATAAACTAAATCAAAACAAAATAACAAAAATAGAAAACAGAAACAATTTAAAGAAAGAGCAAGACAGAGACTAACCTGGCCTTACCTGCAGCCAGCCCAGCTCTCTGGCCCAGCCCACCACCACACCCCCCCCCCTCTG
>LR738714.1:391701962-391789669 GCA_902687465.1 Secale cereale
CGCCCCGAAGCAGCTGCGTGCCCGGCATGCCGCAGCCGCGCCACCACCTCCTCCCTGCCTGTCTGCCTCTCCCCGGCCCCTCTAGCGACGCCCAGAGATGCCCCAGAGCCACCTCGACCTCTCCCCTCACTCGCTGCTCTCTCCTCCCTCCTCTGTCCCTCTCGCACGCGGCGACCGAACGGAGCCGTCGCCGCCGCTCGTCACCACCGCGGCCACCATCGCCCCCTCGCTGCAGCGCCATGCCCGAGAGCTCCGCCGCGTCCTCCTGGTCCTCTCCACCGAGCTACGGGACGCCGGCAGGCTCTGCCTCGCTGTCACCGCGTTCGTCCTCAACCTTCGGCCATCGACGGCCTCGCCGTCGATTCGGCACCGCCAGGACCTCCCCGGGCTCGATGACCCCCTCTTCGGCATCGCTGTGAGATTCCGCGTCCAACCCCTACTTCTCCCTCTCTCGTTGCACTCGCTAGCCCCGATCCCAACCACGGCCGTGAGCTCGCCGCCGCCGTCCATGGCGCCGCCGTGGCCAGAGCTGCTGCCACGCTTCTTCGAGGCCACGAGCGAGCTCAGCGCACCCCCAGGAGCACGCCGCACCCATCAGCTCATCTCCCCGTGCCCCACAGCGCCTAACCCGACGGAGCCCGAACTCCGGCGCCGCCGCGAGCTCGTTTCCGACGAGCTCCGGCCACCCCAGCTCCTCCCGATGGCATAAATGGATGCGCGAGCTCCCCAGCTACGCGTAGCACCAAGCCGCCGTCCAAATGGTCGCCGGAGGGCGATTTCCGAGCACCGCCGCCACGTTTGGCCTCGCCGGCGTCGAGCCGCCGGTGGTTTTGACCATGTTTGACTCCGGCTGGACCCCCCTGTGCCCATGACATGTGGGGCCGGGCGTTGTTTAGGTTTAGTTTTGGTTTAATTAAGTCCTAACCTCTGTGCTTAGCTCTATGAGTCACTGACACGTGGGGCCAACCCCTGTTAGATTAGTTTAGTTTAAAACTAAACTTAATTAGGCCCTGTAGACTGACATGTGGGCCCAGGCCCCACCAACAGTTTAGTTAGTGTTAGTTTAAAAACTAACTAACACTGTTAGTTAGTGGGTCACTGACCAATGGGCCCCACTGGTCAGGTTTGACCCGAACAGCCCCTGTTGACTTGCTGACGTCACACAGACGTCATGCTGATGCAATAAAGCCTTTTCTGGAATTTTATATAAATCTAAATGATTTATTTATTTCAGAAAATAGCCAAAACTTGTAAAAATCATATAAAATCAACCGTAGCTCAGATGAAAATAATTTATATATGAAAAATGATCAGAAAAATTCAAGGAATCTGTTTACGTCATTTCCATGCATGTTTGAACAAGTTAAACCTGCTTATCAGGTCAAATCAATTAAATGGCATTTAAATAATCACATATGGAGTTTGAATTTGAATCTTGGATTCAAACCAACTTTATTTAATTGTGTTGCTAGTGGCATTAGCTCAATCAACAGCATATTGCCATGTCATGATCATGCATCATATTGTTGCATTGCATTGATTGTGTTCTTTCTCTGTTTGTCGGTTTTGTCCCCTCTCAGTAGACGATGTTCCGACGATGATTTCGATGACACCGATGAAGACTCATTGTTATCTTCAGAAGTGCGAGGCAAGCAAAACCCCATTGAGCATTCCGATACAATCCCACTCTCTCGCTCTTGCTCTCTTTTAATGCATTAGGACAACAACGCTTCAACTGTTACCTGCTGCGGTAGTTGAACCCCTTTCCACTGCATGACCCGTCATTGCCACAGTAAATAGTTGAAACCCACTAGTAGGAGTAGGAGTTGTTTGAGCCATGTTGTGCCTACTCATTGATGCTTTTTGGTTATGCCTGCTATTGCTTAGAGTTGTGTCAGGTCTGATTCATCGGGGATGAATTGGAATGTGATGAACATGTCCTACTGTGTGTGAGCTAAGTGTGTGAACACGATTTAGTAAAGGTAGCGATGAGAGGCCATGTAGGAGTACATGGTGGGTTGTCTCATTGAAACCGTCCTCAGGAACTGAGTTCTGTGTTGGTTGATCCATGAAACAGCTACTACCACACATTGGGCCCTGAAATATGACCCCGCTCGACTTATTGACTGCCCTTGTTCTCTATTCAGTAGTTGCAACGAGTTTCTGGTGTTTGTAGTTTACTGGAGGTCGTGCGCAATGCTGACCCTCGGGGTGGACTGTGACACGGCAGGTACGTGGCACGGTGTACCGGTCGCCCGTTTGGTGACGCGGGAACCCTGTACACATCGTTTGGGGCCGTGAGCGACACCCCGGCCGGATCTCCCCACGGATGGAACCCAAATAGGCGATAAACCTGGACGAGAGACTTGAGTGGTTGGTTAGGTCGTGGTCTACACCCACTTCGGCTTTCGCTTGAAGTCTGCCGAGCACATGTTGCGTGCAGACGCTAAGTGGTGGAAACATGTGTGAAGAAGTACACCCCTGCAGGGTTATATATGATCTATTCGAATAGCCGTGTCCGCGGTAATGGACTTCTGGGTTACCTATTACAGTTCATAGACAAGTGAAAGTGGATACTCTAAAACACGCAAGATAAGCGTGAGTGCTATGGATGGCCTTCTCATAGGGAGACGGGAGCGGATCCATAGTGGTGTATTGATTGGTGAATATGTGGACTCGTGTGCGCCACCTCAAAAGAGTTACTTGCAGTCGTAGTTTAGGATAGCCACCGAGTCAAGCTGGCTTGCAGCAATCAAACTCCACCACCCCCTTTGTTGATACTGATGCATATGTAGCTAGTTCTGATGTAAGTCTTGCTGAGTACCTTTGTACTCACGTTTGCTTAATTTATGTTTTGCAGAGAGACCTCAGTCTCGCTAGTGGTTCCGCGTGGACTTCGACGTTTAGCTTGTTACCTCAGCTACGATCTTGTACCCTTGGGAGGGTCTTGTAGATAGTCAGGCTTTTCAGCCTTTTTCATTTGTAGTTGTCTGTACTCAGACATGTTATGCTTCCGTTGCC
Organism: Secale cereale; assembly: GCA_902687465.1. NCBI lineage: Eukaryota > Viridiplantae > Streptophyta > Magnoliopsida > Poales > Poaceae > Secale > Secale cereale. The sequence continues at coordinate 391,704,984 of LR738714.1, forward strand.
TGTATGCTCTGTATGTTGGGTCATGTGACCTCTATTTGTAATAAATGCTATGATGGCTCTTCTGGGCCTTATCTATATGAGTTGTTGAGTTATGTTGTGATGCCATGTTGTACAGCACATACTTGCATGTTATGCGTACGTGTAATGTGTATTGCTATGTGTTGGATCCGACACCTAGTTGTTTACCCTTGGTAGCCTATCTTACAGGGAAATGTCTCCTAGTGCTTCCACTGAGCCTTGGTAGCTTGCTACTGCTCCGGAACACTTAGGCTGGCCGGCATGTGTCCTTCTTCGTTCCTGTGTCTGTCCCTTAGGGGAAATGTCACGCGTTGTTCCTTTAGGTCCTTGTAGCTTGCTACGACTTGGGTTCATACGTTGATGACCGACACGTTCGTTGCTGGGTCATGTATGCATGTCTCTGTAATTTAGTGTCACTTTTCGTTTATAACTGGTCATGTCGGCCCGGGTTCTCTGTCATATGGATGCTAGCGACACTATCATATACGTGTGCCAAAATGCGCAAACAGTCCTGGGCCACGTAAGGTGGCACCCATGGGGATACCGTGCGTGAGGCCGCAAAGTGATATGGTGCGTTACAGGATAGACATGTGTGACTTAGGATCGGGGTCCTGACAGCTTTGGTATCAGAGCCTGACTGCCTATAGGATTAGCAAGCCAAACTGGTCGAAGTTGTGTCTAGAAACTCTTTAGTTATATAAGGGAATTGATTGTGGAAGAGAACGTAAGGCTCTTTTTACTCCTTTACCTTATGACCTTCTGATCTGAGTCACCTTCTTCTTTCTACGGGGATTAAGAACTAGGATTCTCATTCTATTTATCAGGATCACGTTATTGTGGATTCAACCCTCAGTTCAGTTTCTTCTACCTATGTTTGTTCAACTGTTGGTCTCAGAACCTTGACATTATGATGTTAAGTGGATATGCTACCCTTTTTGCTGTCTGAGTCATCCCAGGTTTCTAAATAGTCTGATGCATTTGCAAATCATTCCTAACTGTTCTTAATGTCCTTTTAGGCCAGATTAACCACACTAGTCGGTGTGTTGAGGCACTCTGTTACCTCGACATATATGTTGACATATATGTTGGACTTATTATTATGACCCTAGGTGTCTTAGAAAATCACCAGTAATCTAGGTATGCCTTATATTCCCAGTGTGATGATTCTGGCCATTATTCTTGAAAGCATCCCGTGATGCCATTTAGTTAGTAAGCATTCTACTCCTGGGTTCTTGAACCCAAGATTCACTCTACTTACTTCATGTTGATAGTATTGCTCGTTCCTTTAGGATATTAGTAACCTTGTGATAGTCCTCGAGGTCCGTGGTATATCGTTCTTCCAATACCATGAACCATCATGGCAGAAGTTCTTCTGAACCAAAAGATCACAACCAGAGTGCTCCTGAGTAGTACTCCATTCATATTGTGACTCTGCCAATTCTATTTTCTGCATGGGTTATCCGGAAGAAATATGTTGAACTCGTTCGACATGTTAATCTATGCATCGACAACTCAGAAGTTATATGTTCCTTGAGTTGTCTCCTTTTAGTTGTATCATGACCCCCGTCTATCAGTTGATAGTCAGGAGTAGTCATGCACTTCTGTTCATCGATGCCTTTTACTCTTGTGGTCCGTCAAGCCATTCTATTCTGGAATGACTAGGAGAAACAAACTCCAGTACCTTATCCATATCCAGGATTGGGTGAAAGAAGTTGTACTCCACAGATGAAGAATGTTAATCCAGCTTCTAATCTGTTCTACCTTGGAATATTACCATCTTTATGTTCAGAATGTCATGAGAATTGCACCACCTCCTATGAACTTTTGATAAGGTGATACTTCTTGCCATTATCGTTCATTCCTCGGTCTCCGTGTTATCGTAGCCGGAATACCGACAAGTGAGTTGTAATGTGTGAAATCAATACCCCTAGCAATCTCGTTGCTTGGCGGTTAAAGGACAACAATTTCATTCTTAGTGTGTTGGTTACTAATCACCATTCTAAGATTGACCGTGCTACCTAGTCCATTTTTCTGGTGCACCCGTTGATCAATGAGTTAGGATTGCATAAATCCCTCATCCTTTTGATCATATCGTCTTGTCCTGAAAAGCAAGATTGTTCTCGAGCTTAATAACATGTCGGTGGTTCATGATTTTCCGAATATCTTATCGAAAGTATTACCGGGTTGTTCCCTGACTGTTATGTTGAGCTCGTGATCAAGTTGGTTTCTTATAAACCACCACTTCTCCAAGAATCTGTGTTGGATACCCCGAACTAGTTGGTTAAGCTAAACAACAACTTGGAGAGTTGGAAGATAAAAGCTTAACCCACATAGCTCACTCCAAAGGGATATCTTGTGTGTGTATTGAAGATAGATGATATCTTCTCCAATTGATCCCCGTGATCATTTGTGGATCTATTATCTTGTCCAAAACTTTGATTTGAGTGTGGGCTATCCTCGAATCAAATCAGAACCAATGATATTCGTAACGTTCTCTTACTCGTGGTTGATCCCTCGAGCATACACCGTTATATCTTCTGGGTCTGACCAATGCTATCACTTGTTCACATAATTATGGAATTCCATCTCCATGGAAACCTGGATGAATTGTTGTTGAGCCCATCAGCAACATTGTTATCTTCTCCATGGTCTATGTTGAAGATCCAGTTAGTATTGGAAACTTTTATAAGCATTATCTTCATGACCCGTTCGTGAAGAATATGTACGGAAGAAAGAAGTGACTTCCTCTAATTCATGTGCATTTGATGCAAGTTGCCGCCGTGAATTCGAGAAAGCATGTTTTTACCCCCTCTGGAGTCATCCCAATTCAGTCATGCATACGTGCGAAGTATTCTATGGTCTGATAGACTGATCATCTTCATTTTGTATGTATCCCTAGCACACCAAGCCACTGATTGATTTGTTCAAAGAAAAGAAGTTCAAATGCTATTCCCGAAGGGCCCGGACGGACATGCACAAGACTTCGTTATCTTCAATGATGATTCCTAACCTGAAGCTCGGTAGTATTTTATTATAAGACTACTACGTGGTCATGCTTGTCCGGGACAACGTGTTCACAGGTACGTAGCAGAACTAGCTCATGTTTTGGAGCTTGCTATCGTAGTTCACTCCCCGAGAATTTCGCAATGCCATCTCGTCGATTTGTGTTGCAAACTTTCGTTTCCAGACATGACGTCTGGAATATCCTGACACCAACCAGAACTGAATCTCGGGCAGCTATGATGGTTGGAGCATTTTCCAAGAACTATAATATTGGTCTCTCGATTACCGGTAAAGTGAATGTCGTGGCCAACACACCTAGCCGGAAGACCTATTGTTGTAGTATCTTGATTGAAGAAATTGGCCACCTCCCCATAAGGACTTCGTAGGAATTACTCCCTAGTTGTTCCTTATGGACATTTTGTGCTCCTGAAGTCCGACCTTTTACTTGACGTCCTAGGTACAAAACCATTTTAATAAATGGGTTACGCTGGCACATCAAGGAGAATGTTGGAAGCGGAGTGCTAAATTTCTCTCGGTTGATTATCCAGATTTCGTCCCCTTGGCCTCGCCAAGGTGAAATCCGAGAAGGTGTTATCTTCCTTTGCATCTGCATCATCCATCATTATTCATCATGGTAGTATATGATGTTGCCAGGATCCTTGACACGGATATTGGTAAAACCTTGATGAATATGGGAATACTCAAGTTCTTGAGAGCACGCACAAGCACTAGGTGTTATCCTCGACACTAACCGGGATTGCTTCCAGTGTACTTGATTATATTATACACCCTCAAGAGTAGATTTACTCTCTATTGTTGGGATTTTTCCCATTTACCAGAATCATTCCCAGCATTTGCTGTTCAGGATTATCTTCAAAAGTGGTCTTACCATGGGTCCCATTCATTTCCGATGATAAGCAAAATCAACCTTGTGTTGTCTTTAACAAGGTAGTCCACATCATCCATTCTGGCCGAGTATCTCATTCTTTCGGACATCGACAAACGATCGATTGCGTTTTGCCTCCGGCTGGTATAGAGAATTTCAATGATCTCTATATCAAAAGTAATTCTTTTTGCCACTTAAGGGAATAACTCTACGAGTCACCTTCTCCAAGGTGTCCCGTCTGATGGTATCGATCACCATTTTCTTAGGTGTGGAATTAATGCCACTAGGTGAACCTTCATCGTTTGTTTCACTCCATCCCCCTGGAGGTGTACTCCGTGTCTCATCTCAAGAGATGTTTCAACGTCTCACTCCATAAGTTGATCTGAGTTGCTCGATCTTCGGCAAGATAGATTACCGTAGAGTTTCTTCTCTTATCACTGTGTTGGACAAAGATCTGGTAATCAAGGATGTCAGGATCAACATGATGCTACGAATCAACAATTTTGAGGAGGAGAACTGGATCAAGAAGATTGTGTTAGTTAGTGTCCCCTCTGATTTCTTATCTCACATCTTGAATCTCGGGACGAGATTCTTGATTAGTGGGGGTGAGTTGCCACATCCCCAGCTTCACCTTGCATTAGGATAGCACCTGTCTGTTGCATCATGTTTATTTTCAAAGGAAACCTGAAATGGGGATGCTCAAACCCTAGCACTAAATGAATTTAACTAGGGTCAAATTAAAATCTTTTTCAATAAACCCAAAATGCCCCTTGGAAAAGTTCATCATTTTTTGGATTGATTAAAACCTCTGCCAAAAATGTTGCACCTATTTCTAGGACCATTCTGGATTTTTTGAATAACCCATATTGTATTTAAATTGGGGCATTTAAATATTTTTTAATATCTTTAAATGCTCCAACAATTCTGAAAATAGTTGAGGGCCTCTGTAATAATTCTTTTAATGCCCACAATTATTTTCAGGAGTTATTAAAATGATTTGGGCTATAAACTAAATCAAAAAAATAACAAAAATAGAAAACAGAAACAATTTAAAGAAAGAGCAAGACAGAGACTAACCTGGCCTTACCTGCAGCCGGCCCAGCTCTCTGGCCCAGCCCACCACCACACCCCCCCCTCTGTCGTCTTCTCCCCCTCGCCCCGAAGCAGCTGTGTGCCCGGCATGCCGCAGCCGCGCCACCACCTCCTCCCTGCCTGTCTTCCTCTCCCCGGCCCCTCTAGCGACGCCCAGAGATGCCCCAGAGCCACCTCGACCTCTCCCCTCACTCGCTGCTCTCTCCTCCATCCTCTGTCCCTCTCGCACGCGGCGACCGAACGGAGCCGTCGCCGCCGCTCGTCACCACCGCGGCCACCATCGCCCCCTCGCTGCAGCGCCATGCCCGAGAGCTCCGCCGCGTCCTCCTGGTCCTCTCCACCGAGCTACGGGACGCCGGGAGGCTCTGCCTCGCCGTCACTGCGTTCGTCCTCAACCTTCGGCCATCGACGGCCTCGCCGTCGATTCGGCACCACCAAGACCTCCCCGGGCTCGATGACCCCCTCTTCGGCATCGCTGTGAGCTTCCGCGTCCAACCCCTACTTCTCCCTCTCTCATTGCACTCGCTAGCCCCGATCCCAACCACGGCCGTGAGCTCGCCGCCGCCGTCCATGCCGCCGCCATGGCCAGAGCTGCTGCCACGCTTCTTCTTGGCCACGAGCGAGCTCAGCGCACCCCCAGGAGCACGCCGCACCCATCAGCTCATCTCCCCGTGCCCCGCAGCGCCTAACCCGACAGAGCCTGAACTCCGGCGCCGCCGCGAGCTCGTTTCCGACGAGCTCCGGCCACCCCAGCTCCTCCCGATGGCATAAATGGATGCGCGAGCTCCCCAGCTACGCGTAGCACCAAGCCGCCGTCCAAATGGTCGCCGGAGGGCGATTTCCGAGCACCGCCGCCACGTTTGGCCTCGCCGGCGTCGAGCCGCCGGTGGTTTTGACCACGTTTGACTCCGGCTGGACTCCCCCCTCCCTGTGCCCATGACATGTGGGGCCGGCCGTTGTTCAGTTTTAGTTTAGGTTTAATTAAGTCCTAACCTCTGTGCTTAGCTCCATGAGTCACTGACACGTGGGGCCAACCCCTGTTAGATTAGTTTAGTTTAAAACTAAACTTAATTAGGCCCTGTAGACTGACATGTGGGCCCAGGCCCCACCAACAGTTTAGTTAGTGTTAGTTTAAAAACTAACTAACCGTGTTAGTTAGTGGGTCACTGACCAGTGGGCCCCACTGGTCAGGTTTGACCCGAACAGCCCCTGTTGATTTGCTGACGTCACACAGACGTCATGCTGATGCAATAAAGCCTTTTCTGGAATTTTATATAAATCTAAATGATTTATTTATTTCAGAAAATAGCCAAAACTTGTAAAAATCATATAAAATCAATCGTAGCTCAGATGAAAATAATTTATATATGAAAAATGATCAGAAAAATTCAAGGAATCTGTTTATGGCATTTTCATGCATGTTTGAACAAGTTAAACCTGCTGATCAGGTCAAATCACTTAAATGGCATTTAAATAATCACATATGGAGTTTGAATTTGAATCTTGGATTCAAACCAACTTCATTTAATTGTGTTGCTAGTTGCATTAGCTCAATCAACAGCATATTGCCATGTCATGATCATGCATCATATTGTTGCATTGCATTGATTGTGTTCTTTCTCTGTTTGTCGGTTTTGTCGCCTCTCAGTAGACGACGTTCCGACGATGAGTTTGATGACACCGATGAAGACTCATTGTTATCTTCAGAAGTGCCAGGCAAGCAAAACCCCATTGAGCATTCCGATACAATCCCACTCTCTCGCTCTTGCTCTCTATTAATGCATTAGGACAACAACGCTTCAACTGTTACCTGCTGTGGTAGTTGAACCCCTTTCCACTGCATGACCCGTCATTGCCACAGTAAATAGTTGAAACCCACTAGTATGAGTAGGAGTTGTTTGAGCCATGTTGTGCCTTCTCATTGATGCTTTCTGGTTATGCCTGCTATTGCTTAGAGTTGTGTCAGGTCTGATTCATCGGGGATGAATTGGAAAGTGATGAACATGTCCTACTGTGTGTGAGCTAAGTGTGTGAACACGATTTGGTAAAGGTAGCGATGAGAGGCCATGTAGGAGTACATGGTGGGTTGTCTCATTGAAACCGTCCTCGGGAACTGAGTTATGTGTTGGTTGATCCATGAAACAGCTACTACCAAACATTGGGCCCTGAAATATGACCCCGCTCGACTTATTGACTGCCCTTGTTCTCTGTCCAGGAGTTGCAACTAGTTTCTGGTGTTTGTAGTTTACTGGAGGTCGTGCGCAGTGCTGACCCTCGGGATGGACTATGACACGGTAGGTACGTGGCACGGTGTACCGGTCGCCCGTTTGGTGACGCGGGAACCCTGTACACATCGTTTGGGGCCGTGAGCGACACCCTGGCCGGATCTCCCCACGGATGGAACCCAAATAGGCGATAAACCTGGACGAGAGACTTGAGTGGTTGGTTAGGTCGTGGTCTACACCCACGTCGGCTTTCGCTTGAAGTCTGCCGAGCACATGTCGTGTGCAGACGCTAAGTGGTGGAAACATGTGTGAAGAAGTACACCCCTGCAGGGTTATATATGATCTATTCGAATAGCCGTGTCCGCGGTAATGGACTTCTGGGTTACCTATTACAGTTCATAGACAAGTGAAAGTGGATACTCTAAAACACGCAAGATAAGCGTGAGTGCTATGGATGGCCTTCTCATAGGGAGACGGGAGCGGATCCATAGTGGTGTATTGATTGGTGAATATGTGGACTCGTGTGCACCACCTCAAAAGAGTTACTTGTAGTCGTAGTTTAGGATAGCCACCGAGTCAAGCTGGCTTGCTGCAGTCAAACTCCACCACCCCCTTTGTTGATACTGATGCATATGTAGCTAGTTCTGATGTAAGTCTTGCTGAGTACCTTTGTACTCACGTTTGCTTAATTTATGTTTTGCAGAGAGACCTCAGTCTCGCTAGTGGTTCCGCGTGGACTTCGACGTTTAGCTTGTTACCTCAGCTACGATCTTGTACCCTTGGGAGGGTCTTGTAGATAGTCAGGCTTTTCAGCCTTTTTCATTTGTAGTTGTCTGTACTCATACATGTTATGCTTCCGTTGCCTGTATGCTCTGTATGTTGGGTCATGTGACCTCTGTTTGTAATAAATGCTATGATGGCTCTTCTGGGCCTTATCTATATGAGTTGTTGAGTTATGTTGTGATGCCATGTTGTACAGCACATACTTGCATGTTATGCGTATGTGTAATGTGTATTGCTATGTGTGGGATCCGACACCTAGTTGTTTACCCTTGGTAGCCTATCTTACAGGGAAATGTCTCCTAGTGCTTCCACTGAGCCTTGGTAGCTTGCTACTGCTCCGGAACACTTAGGCTGGCCGGCATGTGTCCTTCTTCGTTCCTGTGTCTGTCCCTTAGGGGAAATGTCACGCGTTGTTCCTTTAAGTCCTTGTAGCTTGCTATGACTTGGGTTCATACGTTGATGACCGACACGTTCGTTGCTGGGTCATGTATGCCTGTCTCTGTAATTTAGTGTCACTTTTCGTTTATAACTGGTCATGTCGGCCCGGGTTCTCTGTCATATGGATGCTAGCGACACTATCATATACGTGTGCCAAAATGCGCAAACGGTCCCGGGCCAGGTAAGGTGGCACCCGTGGGGATACCGTGCGTGAGGCCGCAAAGTGATATGGTGTGTTACAGGCTAGACCTGTGTGACTGAGGATCGGGGTCCTGACAGCTTTGGTATCAGAGCCTGACTGCCTGTAGGATTAGCAAGCCAAACTGGTCGAAGTTGTGTCTAGAAACTCTTTAGTTATATAAGGGAATTGATTGTGGAAGGGAACGTAAGGCTCTTTTTACTCCTTTACCTTATGACCTTCTGATCTGAGTCACCTTCTTCTTTCTACGGGGATTAAGAACTAGGATTCTCATTCTATTTATCAGGATCACATTATTGTGGATTCAACCCTCAGTTCAGTTTCTTCTACCTCTTTTTGTTCAACTGTTGGTCTCAGAACCTTGACATTATGATGTTAAGTGGATATGCTTGTACTCAAACAACAGACTGATCCAATTTTTTCCAATTTTTTCCAGAACTTTTAAACGCGAGAAGGACTAATTGTGACGTTTTTTAAACCTAACTGCAGTTCATCATAGGGATTCAGCTTGTACTCAAACAACAGACTGATCCAATTTTTTCCAGTAATATAAGTGATGGATAATGCCTTCGTTACTAACACGACATAAGAAGTGAAACCTGCAAAAATAGCCATATTAGAGCAAACCAAACGGTTTATTCTGTGATGAATGTCACATGGCAAAACCTGCATCGTAAAATTGCAGGAAAAGAAAGAAAACATGACATTAAATCAATAAGATTTAGATAGTAAATCAATAAGATTTACTTGATGTCACACGAGTGAATCCTTACCAGGAAATCACTATGTTGAAGTACTAAACAGAAGATTGATCGTCCAACTACGGGTGGCATCCAGGGGGCCCGCCTACTCCCACAAGCAGGACAGTCCAAAGGTCGTGACAAATCGTATGGACCGAACATCCATGGGACTCGAAATCCTGGTGGGTGCAATAAACCGTGCAATGCATACAGATATTGGAGTGTAACCATAATTGATAAACCGTCCTCACAAAAAAGATGATCTGGATACTTCAAAATATACAGACTGAATTGAGTGGACAGACATTAACATAGACCATTCTCAGGACTGACCACACACCAACATCGGCAGTACTAATAAACAATACAGGATTCACAAACACAAATCAAGTATTGAACAATAGTACTTACTACAGACAAGCAAAGTTGCACTAATTAAACTCTGCAGACTATTTCTTGCCACCGACCTACAGGATGAACCCCGCATAACTGACTAGGCCATGGACTTCGTGAGAGATGTCTACATGCACCATCACCATCTCGGCAACCTTGGAGAACCTAATAGAGTGGTCTTTCCACTCATAAACATGATGATGAAGACAGGCCGCATCAGATTTGTTGGGAAGCTTTACAAGAACCACACCCTTCGTAATCGAAGGCACAACCAGGAAATTGTTGTGGTCAAGTACAGCCTCAAGAACACGCCTGACAACAATGCTACAAGAAAACACTAGTTCAGGACACGTGGCGACAAGGACACAACAGCTGGATAGTTTAGCAGTAGAATTCATCCTCAGGTCTTCCAGTTCACACGACATGACTTTGAGAACTTCATCTCCACCGCGGACCTAGTTCTAATTCAAACAGAAACCATATTTTATTACTACCTCCATTCAGAAATATAAGATGATTTTAGGTATTATACTCCATATATGACTACATATATGCACAGAAATGACTGAACAAAGACACTAGAACATGTCTTCAAAGGCATGAGAGCAGAGGGATTACTTGCAATATCTATAACAAAAGTTACTAAGGCAAATATACCCTCTTCGAAGGTATAGTAGCATTGATGTTCATAAAGTACTCCCTCCGTCTCAAAATTCTTGTCTTAGATTTGTCTATATACGGATGTATAAAGTCACATTGTAGTATTAGATACATCCGTACCTAGACAAATCTAAGACAAGAAATTTGGGACAGAGGGAGTAGTTGAAAGTAATCTATAAGAAATTAGTGTCAACCTCTCGCATGTTTTCGTCAAAATGGGAATTTAGAACCGTCATTTGGCACACAAAAATCACATGCAAGATCACCCAGAAAGTTGTACTACTAGTACTAGTACTGCGTGTTAGATGGAAAAACACGATCAAGATCGAGAAAAAGATCGTCAAGAAGAGATATTACCTGGACTTGCTTAATGAGGGATCCCGGAGAGGGGGGCTTGGATAGGGTGATGGCTTTGAGCTTGTCTGCGGTAGTCTCGGCGGGGTGCTTGCGCTTCTTCGTACCATGAGTCTCGACGGTTTTGGCCAGAGCCATAGACATCACTTTGGCCGGTGCTCCAGCGTCCATCAAGAAACTATCGAATAGAAATAAAACAAAAGAAACCATAATCACAAACCCAAAAGAAGAAAAGAGAGGGAGTTATAGGATCAGTCTCGGGGTTGCAAGATCGGGCCTTGGCCAGAATCAACACCATTGATGCGCCCACCTTTCCTTCTTTGGGAGTGAAGAACAATGGCAGAAGCAGGTCGGGGTTTTCTTGAAGAAATGAGGAACAAGATGAGGGAGAAGCGAGTTGGGTAGAGAGGAAGCTGATAGAGAAGAGTGAAATGATGGTTGCTTCGTCCATCGAACTTACTGCTGGAAAGGAGGGGGTTTTGTGATTTGACGGCTCATTGGGCATTACTGCGGCGCTTCGATCGGGGTAGTCTACCGTCACTCTACTACGGAGTAATTTAGTGCATGGCTGGTGGACCTCGATGCTGGATGTCCCACACGTTGGCGAAAGTGAGTAATTTAGTGCATGGCTGGACGAGGATCTGCACCGTAGAGCGTGTCCACTGTTTTTCTGAAGAAAAATATGATTACAGCAAGCGTTTCCACTCTTACGACGGAGGAGAGCGAAGCACGGAAGCCACTTGAACATACACATTGCTCCTACTACTAGGCATGTGCAGTGGTTCATACGTATACATAATCTTGTTGCTAGTGTAGTAAGATATGACAACAACAAATGATGTTGTGCGCATGTCAACTATATGAACGGTAATGTAGTAACATAGTACCACGTTCTCGTCTGTCCGGTCAAGAATGAACGGTGAGATCAATGTTAACAGAACTAGGTCTACAGCGCACGGAGAGTACTACGACTAGGGCGGAGAGGAAAACGAGAACACTTAATGTCTTTTTTCTAATTAATAGCATTGCATGCAATGAACTAACCACTTCATGTCATGTTTATTAGTCTCAAGTCAGTGAAAGCATGCACGGCCCACGTCTCTTATTGGTTGTTATGTCACAAAACAAGAAACGGGGAGGGAGTTAATGTACCGTGCCTAAGTGTTTTGGGATTATTTGGTTTTCGTAAGGTGACTTACACACCTAGATAGAGGAGTATATTGAGATGAGAACGCAACCAAACACAACCACACGCTTTGTTCTACAGTGACTGATCTGCACCGTCTGAGTTTGATCCAACGGTCATGTTGCGCCGAGACATGGACATGCCCATGCAGAGGGCGCCTAAACACCACCGAAGTCCCTCTGCTTCTTGAGGCGCATGACGTTGGTGATGCAGGGGCGAAACGGCTTAAAGGCAATGCAATCTACGGGAAGCCGGAGGGAGCCAGCCGAGGAGCAGGGAATCTTTTGGTTTTTACCTTGCTAAAACACCAGTCGACGACTTCTCACATCAGGGAGCAGTGGGTTTTATAGGCGGAATCATCGTGACTAATTGCTGCTGCGCCTGCTCCCGTCAATCAAAAAATTAAAATTCCTGCCACGCCTGCTCCCGTCAATCAAAAAAATAAAATTCCTACCGCACCTGCTCCCGTCAATCAAAAAATTAAAAATCCTACCGCACTCAAATACCAGAGCAACGCCGCGGTGGATATTTAAATTTACCTGCCGGCAAGTAGATAAAAAGGGGTGAGAAAACAAATGTGGCGGCGGCCTAGCTAATCGGTTGAACTAGCCCAACTAGCTAGCCACCGTGCTTCACTGATGTACTCGGCAGGAAAAGTGGTCTTTTGTGATTTGACGACTCATTTACTTGCTCCAGCGAAAATGCGTGGTAGGGCATCCCACGTCAGGAAGAATATATGCGTGCACCACCCAGGAGGACCCCAAAACCGCGCAGTAGGGTGTGCCATGTCTCGGCACGGAGGAAAAATATGCGTGTAAAATTTTACAGTATCAGACGTAGTACCTATGGTTCGACCTCAGGACCCAGGCAGTCGGTCAACACCCCACTAGCCACACAGCTTGATCATGATAACATGGCACGAAGGATAGGTGTGGTTAGCTACATCTCGACCAGCCACAACGTCTCTTGTTCTAGGCGATTCTTCTATTTTCCAAGCCTTTTCTTTTAGTTGTAATAACACCACGGCAAGCTAGCACCGCTCTTCGTGTGTGCCCGTTCAAAGGTTAGACGATGGAGAGAAGAGAGAGATAGTTGACCTGGGACCCACCAGTAAGTGAGTCAACGGTCATGCACGTGTTGACGAGGCACTCCCTCTACTCTACTCAACGTAATACTGTATAAAATCAAGTTATGAGACAAAGCCAACAACCGATGTTGTTTCGGGCTATCGACTTACGCTTTGTAGTCGAGGTTGCCAGTTCCAATCTCGTCTTTCATATTTGTTAGTTTTAGGTCCAAATTTGATTAATCACAAGTGGGACCCCCGTGTGTTGTTCCGATATTTCAGTGTAGGATGGTTTTTTTGAACAAACACTTTGCATGGTTAGACAAGTAACGGCACAAGTTACACGTATTTTGCAAATTTACAAACAAAAATGACAGCGGTATAGAATATCACATCCACCCCGCAGCTTAGATGCTATGGTGATACGAGTTTTTAGACTGTTGGAAGTGAGATCCAATGGCTTGGGAGTAGTCTTAGTAGTTATGCGCAATTTCCAAACTCTCCAAAGGTTTTTTTGCAAATAAAACATTCAGGCCTCGTGTGTGCCGCTGCATCTTAGATCCAACGGCTGCCCGTTGCTCATATTAGGTGCTCCCCGTAGCTTAATTACCCGCTACGATGATTTGAGAATCTAGGTCGTATGATTAGTGATCAGAAGGCACATGCGTAGTACTTGTACTTTCTGCGCAATTCCCAAACTATCTCAGCCGTATATTGCAAAAATATTCAAACCTCCTACCGTGGGCCGTTAGATCTCCGTGAACTCGTATCACCATAGAATCTACGATGCGGGAGCACCTCATATTCTCCCATGCGAGAAAACATAAGGTGCTCTAGCAGCTTGGATGCTACGGTGATACGAGCTTCGAGATCGTTTGATCTGAGTTCCAATGGCATCTGAGCAGTCTTTGTGCTTGTAAGCAGTGGCTAAACTCTTTGGGGGCTTTTCTGCAAAAACCCATTCGAACCACCGAGGTGTTGGGTCACAAATCCAACAGCTGCGAAGATCTTGTATCACCAAAGCATCTAAGGTGTGGTAGAACATGATATTCTTACATACAGGAGAATATGATGTCCTCCTTCATCTTAGATGTTATAGTGATACGAGCTGCGAGGTCGTTTGATCTGAGATCCAATGGCATCTGAGCAGTCTTTGTGCTTGTAAACAGTGGTCGAACTCTTTGGGGGCTTTTCTGCAAAAAACCATTCGAACCACCGAGGAGGTGTTGGGTCACAAATCCAACGGCTCCGAAGAGCTTGTATCACCAAAGCATCTAAGGTGTGGTAGCACATGATATTCTTACATATAGGAGAAGATGATGTCCTTCTTCATCTTAGATGTTACGATGATACGAGCTTCGAGGCCGTTGGATATGGGATCCAAGGGCATCTGAGTAGTTTTTGTACAAATTGTGTGCAATTCTCAAACTCATCAAGGTTTCCTATAAAAATATTAAGACATCATGTGAGCTGCTATATCTCAGATCTACAAGCTCCAAGCAACTCGTATCGTCATATCTAAGGTATGGGGGCACATGATATTCTCCCGGGGAGGAGGGGTGGGGGTGCACAACCAATCGGTGGTTGGGAGGGTGGGGACAAATATAATCTAAACAACCCTAAACAGAGCTTCACCATTTTATCCAAGGTCGAGGGGGTGAACCCCAACAATCATAGCTCCGCCTAATTAAACACAACATTTGCATGTACTATAGTACTAGACCTAATATTCATGTTTCAGTTTCATGTTCGTTTTAAATATTGAATTGAGGACCATGCATGTCTTACATTTTACTCCCTTCGTTCCTAAATTTTAGTCTTTTTAGAGATTTCAAGTGGACTGGCACATACGGATGTATATAGACATATTTTGGAGTGTAGATTCACTCATTTTGTTCCGTATGTAGTCGCTTGTTGAAATCTCTAAAAGACTAATATTTAGGAAAAGAAGGAGTATTTTTGAATTCATGTCATACATGCATGGTTTGGAAAAATAGATGCACTATACTTATTGGATTGTTGTTGTGTTCGTGTGTGGGTGTCTGTGTGTGTGGGGGGGGTCATATGCTTGATACATACAAAGTTTTCTCACCTCCACATTGTTCATCTTTTAAATTTAAATTCGCATTGAAAATCTTACCAGGGATACCATGAAATGTGAAATCCACGTTGAGATCACTATATCACAGACTCACTCTAATTCAACAACTCGTCATAAATCAATTACCATATTGAGATTAGTATTTCCAAGGAAAATACAGGCATTGTAATACACATAGATTAGTTCAGCAATTTAAAAGCTTCCTTTCGTATTCTCGAATGGTAGGACCCAATGGCGTACCAGCCAAACCTTGGCTCGTGTTGATCCTAAAAAAGTAAAAGATATAAAAATGGGCTCATGTCCTTCTTGTGGCGTGCGTGGTATGCACATTAGGCATCCCTAACCAATTGAGCCTCCGCGTTTTGAGTTGAAATATCTGGCGGCCAGAATTCCAGCCCTAGGAAATTCCCCTCATGTCCCCGGTCCATAATGACTACCGATGAACAACGGAGGGTTGCTTTAGTAACTAGACAACGTTACCTAACGTGTCGAGCACGGTTCAATTCCCTCGGTCTCCGCTCACCAAGGTCATCCGTCAACTGCATTGCCTAGTACTACTACTACTACACCATGATGAGCACAAAATTGAGCCCGTTTGTTTGTGCCTAGTACTTGAGTTAATATATCAGGCAATGCACTGGTACGGAGGGATTATCCTTTTTCTCTGCATATATAACTTGTCTGAAGTCTAACTAAGAAAAATGTTTGACCAAATCCTTTCTTAAGAAATACAATAGGACATATGCATGGCTTCAAAATTTATTGCATGACACAGGTTATGATATTGGTTCGAATCCTGGATCTTAAATTTTAGAAAATCCAAAAGTGACCATAAATTCTTGAAACTGAGCATGGTCATGTGATATGACACAAATATTAATTCGTAATTTTTTTCTTCAATTTGAGACAAGTTGCACAAATGAAGAGCTAAGGTATTTTGGAACAGAGACCTGTCACGTTAAAGGCGAACGCTTTCACTATTGCAACCTTAGGCATTTACGTGCCGCCACGAGTCCCGCTTCTCATCGGCACATGCCGTCCGAGCAAGCGTGTGAGTCGACGAGAGGCGTGCGAGCAGACCGCTGCGATGCTTAACAGGGAGGCGTGCGAGCAGACCGCTGTGCAGGCTCACCGGAGGCGAGCCCTTTGACCAGGCTCCACCGCCCACCTTCGTCCCGACTGCTCCCACTTTTAATGTCGCCGGCGCCGTAGTTTAAAATCAATCCCGCACTACCCGGTATCACTACAATCTTCTCTCTTCCTCTCCGATTCTCCTGTCGTCTATCTCCAACCAGCCTGACCTAAACGTACGCCATGCCGCATCACGATGGTCTGCCCTTAGTCTTCTAGTTTCCTGAGGAAGACACCCAGCCAGAGTCTCGAGAACATAAGGCGCTTTGGGACGAGTTTGAACTGGTCTTGCGGGAAGACGCCGCGCATGTCCCCGCTCCTGTTCCGGCTCCCATCGCCCCGACTGTGCCAGCGCTCATCCCCGTGGCATCGATGGGCTAGGAGCCGCACATTGTCGCCGAGCTTGATGCCACGGGGTTCCACGAGGTCCCCACCAACTTTCACGCGCCCGTGCACCTGCCAGCGCATGCGCCTGCACGTGTACTGACGCGTACGCCCGTGCCGGTGCCCGTGCACCTGCCTGCGCCTGCGCCTGCACTGACTTGCGCACCCATGCCGGTTCCCATGCACACGAATGTCTCCTCCGCGCTGTTGACAGCGCATGTTCCTGCGCGGGTGCCAGTGCCCCGCTCAGCGGCATGGATGGCCGCCATCGACCGCTTCCTTGCACCAACTCCAGTCGCCTCCTCCCGCCAGTTGACTCGCTCCGAAGTCTGGAACATCTTGGCCTTCCTTGAAGCTAGGCCAACGTCCAAGAGTACGCCAACAATGGCGCAAGGCGCCGCCGTCGCCGTCGGTTAGTGGCCCGACGACAGACAGACCACGGCAGAGGAGCCGCTTCCCACCGCAAGACGCCCCCGCCACCGCCGCATAATCTAAATTTGCCATGAAAAACATTCGGATTGCCATGCTTAAAATCCGAACGTTTATCATTTCCGTTTATTTTAGATTGATCGTCATATAATTTAAAGTGAGAGTCAGACTGAACGAAATCTATGGTTTGGCCGATTGAATGTTCTGCTAGAGCCGTATCAAATTAAATATAAAACGTCATCAAGCCACATGTATTCCTTGTCATCCAACGACCTAGAGTGCTTCAATGTCGAGCACTCAACACATTTAGCGTGTAGTTAATTTCATGCCAAAAATAGTGCTAATCACATAATAACACGCAAATAATATCCTACTTAATATCCGCATGCACTTAATATACTTCTAGATTAACGTGCATTGCACGTACACACTGAATAGTGCTGCTAGCACGTGAAACTGGTGCCGTAACTTGTGAACGTGTCCAGGTATGGTCGACGGCAACATCGTCCGCGAGTTCTTCATGTTTGCCCGTGCGTCTAAACGCAGAAGGGGAGGAGAGACAGAGAGCACACATGGAACCCACCAGTAAGTCAAGCCGAATAGTACTAAAAATAATATTACATGTTATCAGTTAAATGGGCTGTGGTAATATAAAAACATTATGTGAACAAAGGGAGGTACAACAAACAGTGTTGTTCTACGTATCTTGCCTATTGACGTGCGGCTTGATGGCCCTGGTCGCATGTTCGATCCTCGTCCTTTATTTTTAATTTGTGTATGGGTCAAAATTTGTTTCATGACATGTGGGCCCCTCGGTGTGTAGTTCGTAGCACTTTAATTTGTGGGTCGAATTTTTTTCCATTCCAAGTGGACTATCGGTGTGTAGTTTTGTAGCTTATTTATAATAATTAAAAAGAACAACAAAGTTTTTTGCAATAATACCATGGTGCGACGTTGAAGGCGAGAAAGGACGTGCGAGAGAGCGATGACCGAGCCAGAGGGAAATCAACTAGGGGAGTTGCGGGGGTTGCAACGGTGTTACGAGTAGTTGTGGGCCGAATGCTACGAAAATATAATCTAAACCGACCGGAATAAATGCCTAAACAAATTAATCCAAGGTTGGAGTGCCCCTCGCAATGTAAATAGCTCCGGCTTTGCGAGGGATGGAGAGGTAGCTTGAATGTGTGGAAGATAAGGCGTGAGAAAGCGAGGTCAATCGAGAGACATATAGATAGAGAGACAAAGTGAGTGTGGTCCTACATTCATTGAACAAATATATATGCTCTAGAGAGATATTGTACGACTGAGCTTTGGCAAGGGTGAGGGCTGTAAGATAGAGCTTGAGAGATGACCCAGTCACAAACGTGTAGATATATTTTGTGCGTCGGAGGAAGCAATGTCAAACGATCACATAGGGTCATCGTGCGATCGAAAGAGTGAGACGGGTTGGAGAGAGTGACCTAGATAGACAATGTGCGTGAGAGAGTATACAATGTGAATAAGTCGAATTGGGCTCAAACATGGTGATATATCATTTTTGTCCGAGAAAGAGTGAGGTCAATCGAGACATACAAAGAGAGAGAGAGAGAGAGAGGGAGAGAGAATGAGAGAGAGAGAGAGAGAGAGAGAGAGAGAGAGAGTGGCCCATCATGAGGTCGAAAGTGTGGGGGCGGCTTCGATGGACTGACTTGGATAGACAATCTGCGTGAAAGAGTATACAGTGTGTCGATCGAGGCTCGAACAGGGAGATATATCATTTGTGTGTGAAAGAAACCGAGGTTAAATGAGACTCAGATAAAGAGAGCGAGATTGAGCGAGTGTGGCACGAGAGATGGGGGGCTAGATATGCAACGTGCGCGCATGCGCACGAGAGATTGGGGGGCTAGATAGGCAATGCATGTATTTAGCGCAAGAGGGTGAGAGGGAGAGGGAGAGAAAGAGAGAGCTCGTCATGGGGTGCAATGGCGGGTGTGTGAGGTAAATACATTTCGAAACAGAGTGGAAAAAGGGGGTCGTGTAGTTGAGAGCGTTAGAGATCGAAACATGGACAGAAAGAATGGATGTGTGTTGGAAACCGATAGCTTCCTAAGGTGGTTAGGAGAGGAAGATTGACCGATACAGGAAGTATGTAGCGTGTGTGCGGGGGAGGGGGGGGAGCTAAAAACAACGTTTGAATGTAGATAGTATGAGACTTAATATCGATGTTTCAAATCGGTGTACATTGTAAGATTTGAACTGAGGACAATGCATATGGGTAATTATTTCGAATTCGTGCCATACTAGGTTTCTAAAAGCTGACATTGATTCGATTTGTTGTGCTATTTTTTAGGTCATATGTTTGAATCCATCCAAAAGTTTTCTCACTAGCATGGTGTTCATCATATACATATGAATTTGTATTAAAAAAGTAGCATGGATACAGTGAAATGCGAAATCCACATTAGAATTGAAGATCGCTATGTGACACACACTCTAATTCAAATAACTAATTATGTGACACACACTTTAATCCATGTTAGCGTGGATACCGTTTCGATTTTTTTTCAAATAACTCCTCATTAATTAATTTATAGTATCTCATTTAGAATGACTAATTATTGCAAGGAAAACACGGGCATGGTAATACCTACAGATTCATTTGCAAATGAAAGAAGATTCGTTTGCATTCTCAAATGTAGGCGCACCAGGCAGACCAGGGTGTCGGACGGAAAATAAGTTCGCGCTTCCACGTTTCAGATTGAATTATCTTGCGGCCCCAATTCTAGCCCTGCAAAATCTCCCTTCTCCACCATCCCCTTCCACGCCCAGATTGCTCAAATCTCTAATTGGCCGCCAACCCAAGCAAAGTTTGAATCGTCCCTCGTCTCGTCTCTTTCCCCACCTCTGTGCCGGATGACGATGACGAAGACGAAGGTCGCGATTCACCACCGCACCGGAGCTACCTCATCTACGCCCTCGTCCACCGCACCGGGTGGTCCACCGACAACGTCGGCCGCCGCAACCGACGTGCCTCATAGCCACCGACTTCCACCGCATCAGGTGTGCTTCACCGACGCCGTCTCCCAGCTCACTGGGGCTACTTCACCGAGCACATCGTCGCGCCTCCACCCCCCGAGGCCGCTGGGGCTTCACCAACGGTCTTGTCTACCGCATTGTAGAGCTCTGCTGCCACTCAAGATCTGCATCCGTGCATGGCTAGCCAACACCAGCGCATCATCCTCAACGGCTCTGAAGTGACCCGCACTCTAGCTAGGCACTACTAGGAAAAGGGCTATAGATGATATGGACTCTAATGGCGCACCAGACACATGGTGCGCCACTACTATATAGTAATGGTGCACCATGTGTCGGTGCGCCATTAGAGTGGTAGACACTAATGGCGCACCAGACCTTCGGTGCGCCATAAGTAACAATTTTTTTCCAGAAATACTAATGGCGCACCGTGGCACAGTGCGCCATTCCTAGTTTAACTAGTAATGGCGCACCTCCAACTCAGTGCGCCAGTACTATTTCTTTTTTGCAAAACTACTAATGGCGCACCACTCACTAATGCGCCGTTAGTAACACTGGTTACTACTGGCACATTAGTGAGTGGTGCGCTATTAGTAAACTGGGACCACCTAGATATTTTGGACAGCCACACCTACACACTCACTTTCTCCACTTCATTCTCTCCACCTCCTCCAAGCTTTTGTCGGCTGCCTCCTCCTCCTCACCTCATATGCACCCTAGATTCATCAAAATTAAGTGGTTAAATTACCTTTTTTGATAGGTAAGTAAGGGGGAAGCTATCTTTATGTTGTAGATCATTTTTTCTCCCTCGAGCTCCAACAACCGTGCACATGCACTTTTTATGGCCTAGCTAGATCTATGTATGTTTGTGGTGTTGCATATATGTTTGTGTTTGCAGGTACCGGTATTTGAAATGCGATAGTTGCCAATATTTTGCCGAAATGTTGATTCATTTCCGTTTCGGCGAGAATTTGGGCACTATGCATTCTTTTTGGTCCTATTTTTAGGGAAAGTCATGCCAAATTTTTTCTTGGTTCTAAAATATCGTTCTGCTCTACCCCACATGCGACCATGGTCCGCACGATGACCGAAGGCATCGTGAATAGGTTTTTGAGATCCGTGAAGGCCGAGATGCTTCAAAAGAACGAGACGGAGATAAGATGTCTATGTCGAAGATGCAAGCTGAAGAGCCATATTGCGGACCCGGATTCCGGGCAGGTGCGGGACCACCTGCTCTTGCGTGGTTTCATGGATGGCTATCGGTGGCAAGGTGATGAAGATGACTATGAAGTCATCCATGGTCGGGCAAGAAATGAGGAAGGGCAGCAAGACAACCACCACGGCGAGGGCGGGCGAGAAGACGAAGAATCTCCAGGACATGATCACGACGGTGATGCTATACACAGTCATCATGTAGAAGATGCCAGACATGATGATGAGGAAGATCAAGACGAAGGGCATGATCATGATCTAGATGAAGATGCCGGAAGACAACGATGGAGACTGGGTGCAGGACCCTCATATTCAAGAGCTGCTTCTGAAGCAGACGGATAACGCAAGAGCTACCGCCCGAGGAAAGCCAAGCTATATCAACTGGAGATAGACACGGTTACTCCATTGTATGAAGGATGCAAGCCCGAGGATACCCGCCTGAAAGTAATGCTCATGGCTCTGGAGATGAAGGTAAAACACAAAATGACCGACGCATGCTTCGACGAGAACATGTCATTCCGGCACGAACGTCTTCCCAAGGGGAACAAGTGCCCGACCAGTTTCGAGGAGGTGAAGAAAATCATGTGTCCTCTGGATTTACCGCACGTGAAATACCATGTGTGCATGAACAATTCCATCATTTATCGGGACGAGCACGCGGAGTCTACCATATGTTCGGTGTGCGGCGTCACTCGATACAAGAAGCGGAAGAAAGCTCCTCGAAAAGTGGTGTGGTACTTTCCGATCACTCCTCGTCTGCAGCGGTATTTCGCGGACCCTAAGGTAGCAAAGCTCATGCGTCGGCACGCGGATAGGGAGGAGAAGAAGCGAGAAGATGACGGAAATGATCCGGAGATAAATAAAAAAGACAAGATGTTGAGTCACCCTAAGGATGCAAGCCAGTGGCAAGCGTTGAACTTCGAAGACCTAGAATTTGGGAACGATCCAAGGAACATCATGCTGGGTGCGAGCACCGATGGAGTCAATCCATTTGGCAGCCAGAGAAGCACACATAGCACCTGGCCTGTGTTTGTGTGGATGTACAACCTTCCCCCCTGGTTTTGCATGAAGAGGAAGTACATTCACATGAGTATGCTAATTGAAGGGCTGAAACAACCAGGGAACGACATCAATCTGTATTTGGGGCTGCTGAAAGAGGAGCTAGACACGCTGTGGAAAACGCCGGCCAATAAGTGGGACGCCGCACAGAAAGAATATTTCCCTATGAGAGCGCACTGCTCACGACGGTGCACGACTATCTCGGTTACGGATATGTCGTGGGGCAGATGGTCCACGGATTTTTTGGATGCGTCAGGTGCATGGATGACACAACATATCACTAGCTAGATAGAGATCCTGGGTCATCGAAAACCGTGTTCATGGGACATCGAAGGTGGCTTCGCAAAGATGACCCGTGGAGGAAATGCAAGGATCTGTTCGATGGTGAAACCGAACCCCGAAGACGCCCGTGTACAAGGAATAGACGAGCTGTTGAAAAATTGGAAAGATTGCCCACTGCTGGGAAAGAAGCAAAAGGCGCCAGAGCCGGGAAAGAAGCGAAAGGCGCCAGAGCCGCTGCTGAAAGTATGGAAAACGAGGTCTGTTTTCTGGGACTTGCCGTACTAGAAGATCCACCGTGTGCCTCACAGCCTTGATGTCATGCATATCACGAAGAACGTGTGCGAGAGTCTGCTTGGTACCCTGCTCAACATGCCAGAGAGGACCAAAGATGGGCCGAAAGCAAGGGCAGACTTAAAATCAATGGGCATCAGGCAGGAGCTTCACGCTAATGATTATGATGATGATGATGATGATGATGATGATGATGATGATGATGATGATGATGATGATGATGATGAGGCGAAGCAGGACACGGGAAGTCATCGCAAAGGCAAAAAGGCCAAGAAGACCGGAAATGACTACCCTCCCGCATGCTTCACTCTAAGTCAGGAGGAGATCGAGCAGTTTTTCACCTGCCTCGTAGGAGTAAAACTTCCTTACGGTTACGCGGGGAAGATAAGCAGATACCTAGACCCAGCGAAGCAAAAGTTCAGCGGATGAAGTCTCACGACTGTCACGTGCTGATCACGCAGATACTTCCATTTGCAATCCGTAGGATCATGGACGCGCACGTCCGTGAAACGCTATTTGGCCTATGCAACTTTTTCAGTGTCATCTCTCGGAAGTCGGTTGGCATGAGGCAACTCAGAAGGCTACAAGAAGAGATCGTGGTGATACTATGCGAGCTTGAGATGTACTTCCCGCCCGCATTCTTCGACGTTATGGTGCATCTGCTGGTCCATATCGTGGAGGATATCATCCAACTCGGGCCGACGTTCCTGCACAACATGATGCCATTCGAAAGGATGAATGGTGTCATCAAAGGATATGTTCGCAACATGTCACGTCCAGAGGGAAGCATAGCCAGGGGCTTTCTGACTGAAGAGTGCATCTCCTACTGGACGAATTACCTAGGCATCGAGAACCCCGTTGGTCTGCCCGTCAACAGGCACCTCGGCAGGCTCGCTGGATGGGGTCACCGCGATGGTCGCCGCGAAATGCATGTCGACTTCGAGGGTCGACTCGCCGACTTTGAAAGAGCAAACCTAGTCGTGCTACAACACATAGACGTGGTCGATCCTTGGGGGTAGAGCACAAAACCTTTATTGAGAAGAGGTACAATGACCAAGGCCAACAGAGGACGGACGGAGATATAATCAAAGAGCACAACGCATGTTTCACGCGTTGGTTCAAGCAGAAGCTTCTGTCGTACCCTTTACATGAGGATTCTTCCGCGGAAGAACAACTCATATTCACCTTGTCACAGGGTACCGAGCACAATCTGATGACCTATCAGGCGTACGATATCAACGGCTACACATTCTACACCGAGGACAAGGACATGAAGAGCGATGGTTATCAGAACTCCGGGGGAATGATGGAATCCTGCACCGGTAACGACAAGGATAGATACTACGTAAGGATCGAAGAGATCTGGGAGCTGAGCTACGCTGGAGAGAAGGTCCCGATGTTCCAAGTCAGATGGGCCAAGAGCGTCCTAAAAGAGGACCGGTATTTCACCACCATGGTTATACCCGAAGCCAAATCCAAGACCGCGGGCGCAAACGTCACCGCAAAAAATGAGCCATCTGTACTGGCTTCCCAAGTGGACCAATGCTTCTTCATTACCGACCCGTCAAAGCCCAGTCGTTTTGTCGTGAGGAGAGGCAAAAGGAAGATCATCGGAATGGATGGAGTCGCCAATGAGAAAGACTTCGACAAGTACGGCGACCCGAAGATGAAACATGACGACGACGATGAAGTAGCAGCATACACCACAAGAAGAAGCATGACCACCCTACCTAAAGGACGTCCGTTCCACAGAAGAACTCCATTTACGAAAAAGAAGGGCAAGAAGAAGCAGGACCACCCTACCTAATGAATATTTTTTGAACTCATGAATATTTTTAAATTTCATGGGAACTTTTTGAATTCATGAATATTTTAAAATTTCATGGGCACTTTTTGAATTCATGAATAGTTTTTCAAATTTGATGATATTTTTTCATATTCATAATTTTTTTACCAATTCACAAATGAATGCAACTAAAAATACAAAATAAAGACTAGTTGTGCTTGGTTATATGTTCCTCCCAAAAGCATATAAAGTTTGTCAAATTTGGAGCTATGGATATTTAGTTATGATTTAAACAAGTTTGAACATATTTAAACACAAATATATATCAAATAGCATTTTAAATGTTGTTAACATGGCAACAAACTGCATATTATTTTTCTACATGAAATACTGAGCATCTAGCATATGCGACATGTTATATTTGGATGCATGGATAAAAAGATATGAGCAAAGAAAAAATGGTTAAAAACAAAAATTGGGGAGCCTGGGAAACGAACCCAGGACCTCCTAGTGTGTGCGCTGCGTGCTGACCAGTCGGGCTAGTGTATGTTCTCTGATGCAGATGGGGTTTAGTGGAAGATAACATGTGGGCACGAATAGAAATAAAAAAAATTACTAATGGCGCACCACCAGGAGGTGCGCCATTGCTATCGATGTACTTATGGCGCACCAGGGGGAGGTGCGCCATTAGTAACCCTCCGCCACTCGACTTGAGCCCCTCTCTCCCTCTCTGCGCCAGATCCCCTCGCCCCCACTACGCCAGATCCCCTCGCCCCCCGCCTCTGCTCCGCCACCTCGTCCACTCCTCGGCCTCCACTGCGCTGCCGCCCCGGCCTCCACTGCCGCCCCTCACACGCCGCCCCCTCCACTCTCTCCACTGCGCCGCCGCCCCGGCCTCCCCCTTCCCTCCCCACGAACCCTAGCCGCCCCTCCTGAGCCCGTCGTCGCCGCGCCATAGTCACCATCAAGGCCACCGTCGTCGCCTTCCCGCGGGAGGACGTCCAGGAGGTCCACGCCGGCCGGCTTCATCAAGTCCACCGTCAAGGCCCACGACGTCGTCATCTTCTCCAAGTCCTACTGCCCGTAATCCCCCCTTTCCCTTCTCTCCTCACCCCTCCATCTTAGGATCCGTGTGATGTCCTACTCGTCTAGCTAGATTATCTGCACTTTTTGGGCAAGTGAATTAGTAAATTATTTTGTAAATTAGGAAACTGAAACCATCAAAGTGCACATATATGTAGGAGTTCCTCATTTGAATGTATCATCTGTATGTATTTTATGTATGCGAGTGTAAATTAGGTGTTGATGCAGATGATGGTGGTGGTTCAGAAAAGTATAGACAGTAGAGGGTGAATGGGTTTCTTGTAATGAACCTCTAATTTCTTGCAGCATCAGAGATGTGCTTTGTTGCTTCTACAGACAGTAGCTTAGTCTCACCATTTTAAAAAACTCTATAGTAGCTCTGATCCATTCTTTAAAATCATCTCAGAGGTACTTGTTGCATATTTTTGGCCTACAGTGGGCATAATAATAGATTGCAATGTCCATGTAGTGAGATGGAGATATTGCTATGTTATAATGAAGTGATCAGAATTCAGCAATTCAGATGCCTCTCTGCAACTTCCTACATGCATTGGAATCTACATTTGCAGAGAACATAAGAGTAGGTTAGCGATTACCATGTTTCATCAGATCAAGGCACCTAGCAAGGTTAGCAACTAGCAAGTGTCATCAATGTGCATAAGAGTAGGTGTCTTTTAAATTCGGAATTAATAATGAAATGGCTATTCTTTTTTGTTCGATCCAAAGAATTATTATCCAGTATGTTCACAAATATATTTTTTTCTAAACAAGCATGATCTCGTAGTACAAAATTTTGGTTGAATCAGGATCAAAGCCTCCAATTTATCTAGTGGTACACACTCAACATCAGAAACACTGGCTGCATATATATTATCTCAAACTGCGCATTTGAGGGGGCAGAAAAGATATACTGATACTCCCTCAGATCCAAATGAATCGACACGGTGTTTATAGAACATCTATACAATGTTGTATAGAGGCTGCGTAAGTTAACTAGGATCAGAGGGAGCAGCGGAATCTATTTCAAACCTTGCGGAGGCAGGTGAGGTAGCTTCGAGGCCTCCAACCCATCCGATAGCTACCAACTAGGCACGCATCCATAGTTGGGAAGCATCCAGACAAATAGACATCACCAAAAAGGACCCACGATATCTCTACTTCGCACCGCAGCTGATGCTCCACCTGAGATTGCTTTAGTTGGCTCTTGAAAAGAACTTTCAAAGCCACAATCTGATTACTCTGTTCCCATAGAAAAAATTATTGTAAGGCTTTACTGATCACTGGAGTATTAACGATTCCAGAAGACATGAAAGAGCTTCCACATTTCAATATGTTTGCTATGATCTAGCAAAGTCACTCCTTCCATCTTTTAGAGTACATATATCTCACCATTCGATGGAACTGTACCTTGCTACGCATAAGAGGCACAATTTCTAAAAAAATAGCTTAATGTTACAAAGTCAAAAGTAGGCAATACATATTGCTTCCTCTTCAGATATGAATAGAGTCGACTGCTCAACATGCCAGCAGTTCACGATTCATGGTCCTATAATGTTGCACTTTAGTGTTCCATGTACTCTCACTGGACTTCTACCATGTCCTTCTCAATTGCTAGCATGTGAAAGAATCTGACTGGTAGCATTTATGTAATTTACGATTGTTTAGATGTTGCCAACCCTGTAGCTGCACATGTTAAAATGTTACTGCCGGCATGTTTGGACCTTATAAACCCTGCAAGAATTGGAAAGCAAAATTGCATTCCAAACATGCTCATTACAGATTTTCCAACCATTCTCTTGTATAATAATGTTTTTTGTTTGGTGAGGAATATACATATTTCTCCATGTTATTTTGTTGATGCAGTGGCGAAACTGACGATTATTCATGCACATACAAGAATTTAGTGAGAACCAGGAGTGTGCACTAGTACTTTTGTCAGCTTTAATAGTAGGAAGCATGTGGTAATCTAGTACCGCTTTTATTATCTCTTATACAATGTTGGTGCTTGTTTTTATGAAGCTTCAGTACCAGACAATATATGCTTTTGCAAGCTATACACAGCTATTTGAAATGATATGCTCAAGCCTATGCAAACTGGAATTTGAATAGTCTAAAGTGGAGTTGAAAGCCCGATGCACTCCATCCAGATTTTTGCTGGATTTTGTCTCTGACCATCGTGTCGTGATGATTTTGCAGGTACCCTGAGAGGCCCTTGAGTTTGCTGGAATGCCGATTAACTTCCGTTTCGGCAAATTCGGGTACTCCATATGTCCTATTTTCAGCAAAGGTCATGCTGAAATTTTCCGTGAATTTTAGCATGACTTTGCTAAAAATAGGACATATGGGGTACTTGTGACTAATGCATGGGCCGGGGTATCTTAGTACTTATTTAAGTAGGATCAACTGCCCCTTTATTCTTGCTGCATTAAACCATAGGCGGCAATAGAGCCAAGTGATTAGGCCCAACTTAGAATTCTCCTTCCCAGCTTAGCTTTTAGGAAGCCTCGGTGTCGACAAACCATAAATTATAAAACCTTGGCTTTTAGGGTGCCTCGGTGTCGATAAAAACCAAAATGATGAAAGCTTAGGCTTTTAGGGTGCCTCGGCGTCGAAAAACCCTAAATGATAAAAGCTTAGCTTTTAGGATGCCTCGGTGTCGACAAACCCTAAATGATGAGACCATGATCTTGTTCCTTGACAATAACCAACTTTTTGACCAAACCGTTTTCCTATTTAGAGAGAAACATGGCCCACAACAATGAGGTCGGCGGTTCGGGCGGCAAGACATTCTGGGAGCTGTCCCAGGAGATGGAGGAACAACCTCACTTCTATGAGGACGTTGCGAAAGACACCAAACCTGACACCACTGATGCTGCCGCCGAGGATGACACCACTGATTGTGCCGTCGGGGATGACACCATTGATGGTGCCGCCGAGGATGCCACCACTGATGATGGTGGCGCACGCACAGATGGCAGCCAACCGAAGAGGCAACAGAAGGACCGGCGCCCGACCGTGCTCCGCACCGTCAACGAGGAATTTACTGAAGTGGACTCCGACGGGAATCCTACGGCGCCCAAACAAATAGTCAAGGGGTACACGATTCAGCTCGGGTACATTCTTCGGAGCACCGTCTCGATCAACACCGAGAACCTAAGGCATAAGGACTGAGGGAATTTGCGCAACCTCCTCTTCACGAAGTTGCACGAACGATACAAGTTCCCCGCTCAATTTGAAAACACACGCCTCACAGGGAATAAAGTGAACAATGCCACCCTCATGAGGATGAGCACGACCCTGTCTACTTGGAGAAGGTCGGTGAAGAGAATGATTGACAAAGGTTTTAGTTATGAGAAGATCAAGGAGAAAAATCCTTCGATCAACGAAGATGACTACAAGGAGTTCAAGATCAAGCACGAGAGCAGCGCAACCTCCGAATCAAGTCAGTGGGGGAAAGAAATGCGGCATTTGAACTTAGGGGAACACACACTCGGCCCCAACGGTTACAGAGTGGCGGAGCCTGTATGGGACAAGGAGGACGCGGAGCGTGTCGAGCAAGGCCTACCGCCCCTCTTCGATGAATACTGTGACAAGAAGACCAGGAACTTTGTCAGGGCCCGGTACAAGGAGGACCTGGTAACAAAGGTGCATACCACGGATCCGAAGACTAGGGCCCTTGAGGTTGTTCTGGTAATGAATACACCCCCGCGCAATTAGCTCCATATGGTTGCATTCTAATTAATGAAGCCAAATTTCTAAATGGTTCACATTCCTTCCGCAGGCGACCGAAAGCAGTAGCGCGGGGTCGACTCAGAGCACCCCTTGGGACACCACTCTAAATAGGGCGTTGAATGTAATGAAAAAAAGGATAAGCTCAGTAAGTCGTCGTCAGCTGGTCGTGTGGCCGCAAAGGCTTGTCCACAAAATGGTCGTCATACTATAACGCTGGTGGGCGAAAGGTGAAAAAGACCAGCTCGGAAAGCCAGTCGCGCGAGGTTCAAGAACTCAAGGCACAAGTGGCGCAGATTCCGAAGATTGTCCAAGAGCAAGTGCAACAACAACTGCGATCAACGCTCACCGGCATTATGCCTACCTTGATTCAGGGGCTGACGACGTGGATTGCGGGCGGCCAACAGGGGCCGCCCCCAATTCCCAGCTTCACGGCCAGCAACTCGCAGAACGCGCAGGCGGGGCCATTGGTGTCTCCGGCGGAGGTGGCATTGGTGTCTCCGACGCCGGCACGGCATTGGAGCTTATTGCACCTGGGTGTACGCCGGCCGGCACCTCTGCAGCATGCGGCCCCTCCGTCAATTGCTCGCCCGCCGTTGGCGATGCCTCGACATTAGCCGAGCTCGACGCCATCATCACGGTAACTAATTAAGCCTCTCGGCCGAGGACTTCATCTCCTTGCCTTTGACTGGGCATCCCTGACGCCCTACATATTTTCGCAGGGCGCCGCCGACGTTCCGTGCACTTTCCTGCACTTCGTGAACGACGAGTTGGTCGATGTCGCCAAGGGAAGAATCGTTCAACCGGGCAATCCCATGTTCCACGGTAGTCCGATGCCACCCACCGTGTATAGGGTTCAACTGGTTCGGGTGCTGCCAGGCTGCGACGAGTTGTTACCTCCGATTCGACCCGCCGGGGCCGACGAAGATGATGTGATGACCCTTAGCACCTTCCTAAGTTGGCCCCTGCTTTGGCCGAAGAGCCAGATTCGTTTGGGGGCGGGGGACACCGCCCCAAAGACAACACTGCCAGTCGTGTCAGCGCCAAGCCATGGCAAGACCGCCGCAACGCTGCCGGACATCCCTATGGCACATGATCCGAACATGCATATGGCACAGGATCCGGATGACGACGACGACAACGACGACGATACATTTGCCAACATCGATAAGTACTTTGCCGATCATGGGTACGATGGCGAATTCATGGGGCCTCCTTCCCAAGAACCCAACCCTACAAAAGACGATCGCGATCTAGCTGGTACCGCGGAGAAACCAAGTTGCAACAGGCGTCGTCTAGTGTTCAGTTCTTAGGAAACGCCTCCAGCTACCGACTTCACCGAGCATCAGATAGCCGAGGTGCGAAATATTATCAGCCCCAACACTCTCAAGAAGGCGGTCTGTGAGCAGAACTCGGTCCAATTACAGGAGAAGAAGAAGGGACGGAAAAGAAAGAGTAACAAGGGTGCGAGCCAGCCGGCACCGAGTACGATCCGTGCTCAGGACGGGCCACCTTCACCTAAGGATATAATGAGGAGGGTGCATGTGGCGGGTAGGCCGATGCTACCGACTAATATGCTCAATGCTGCAACCGGTGCTATGCGGAGTCTGCATGACACTATTCTTTCTTTGGAGAAGCGGCGTCTCAGAGAGATGGATGTGGCATACACGGTTTTCGTGGCCAAGGTGACAGAGGGCAAGGGATTTGTGGATAACTCCATCGGGGGTACAATCGTCATGTGGTTTGATGACATCTTCGCTATGTTTAACCTTCATCCGCTGCACTACACCTTCGTTCGGCTATTTTCGCTGAGTATGTAGATGCGGATCATTAGAGACAAGACCCCCGGACATCGTGATAGTCGACCCCTTCTACATGTGTGCCAAGATCTTGGGCAGTGCTGGGGACTGGCAAGTCGTGAGTTCTTACCTCGAAGGCATCATTCTGGCAAACCGAGATAAGGATAACTTCCTCGTGCCTTACTTTCCCGAGTAAGTCGTCCCCTCAACCACCCCGTAACATATGATTTCTTAGATTTCGATCGTTTTTTTAACATTCCATGTTTTGTGCAGTGACACACATTGCACACTCATCCTCCTAAGCCCGAAATATTCCATGGCCACGTATTTTGACTCGGACCGTCAGTCGAAGGTAGACTACACAAATGTCAAGAAAGTTCTTGATGATGTTCTCCCCAACTACGCCAAATCTGGAGGCACCTTCACCAGGCCAGTTCGTAAGTACGGAATGCACGTGTTCGCCCAGAATACGACGTTCTGCTGCGTCAAGCAGCCGCCTGGCGGTCAGAAGGGTACCTACTACGCCATCCATCACATGCGGGCGATCATACGGGACCATAATCACCTTCTGCTACCAGATAAACTCAAAGATTGGGCCGCGAGCTTGTTGGCAATCCAGGACGCGGACATCAGACAAGTATTCTTTCGCATACAGTCAGAGTTTGCGGAAATCATCCATCAAGATGTCCTTCGTACCTTGGGGCCGTTCAACCTCAGAAATCAACCGTCCAAAAGTGACATAAAGACAACGCTACAAATGCAGGCTGACAACGCCCGCGATTTCATGACTCCCATGATAGACGGCGGCTTCATCCATGCTCCGGTCCCTTGAGTCGAGTCGAAAGTAGTGATGCTATGTCTAGTTCTGAAACATCGATTGGCTCATGTTGTAATTACACTTTAATGAACTTGTATGTCTCTTTGGTTTGGACAGTCGTTCAACTTAGATGGAATCGATGCTATTAATGTGTTGCTTTTCTCTTCCGATCCTTTTGTTGCATACTTATATATTGCTTATGTATTGTCTGTGAATTGGTACTAATGTTTCGTTTGGCTAGTGCATAGAGATGTCGTCGTATGTCGTGCACAAGGGTAAGGTTCCCGGAGTCTACGACGACTGGGAGGAGTGTCGGAGACAGGTTCACCGTTTCAGCGGTAACAGTTACAAAGGGTACACCACTAGGGCGGAGGTGGAATCTAGATACGCGCGCTATCTAGCGGGAGAGAGGAGGGAGCGTCGGACGAACCGGATGAAGACGAGTTTCATCGCGATGATGCTCATCGTGATGACCGCAGCTCTCTTCTATGTGATGGTAGTTTAGATGATCGATATCGACTTGTAATGTGAAGACAAACTCGCTACTCGCGGACTCGAGACTTGTAATATAATGTTCTATCTTTGTTCAGTCTTTTGAATTCGGAGACTAATATGATGAATTGTATTCGGAGAGTAATATGATGAATTGTATTCAGAGACTAACCTTCTATTGTATTCGATGAATCTGCTGTTGCTGTGTGGTGTTGTCTAAATTATGTCCAATAATATATTTTGTATTCTGTGAAAATATCAGAAAAGAAAAAAATCCCTAATATTCATACTAGTGACGCACCACTCAAGACACTAATGGCGCACTGTTCAAATGAAACTAATGGCGCATCACCCACCAGTGCGCCATTAGTATGCCAAAGCACATGGGTACATATGTCCCCTTGGGAGGCATACTAATGGCGCACGGTGGGCTATACTAATGGCGCACTGCCTCGTGCGCCATTAGAACACCAGATACTAATGGCGCACCAGGGGTGCGCCATTAGTAATTAATTCTAATGGCGTGGTGCTAGTGGCGCACCACTAGTGCGCCATTAGTAGGAAAAAGTGGTGCACCACTAGCATGCCTTTTCCTAGTAGTGAGGCGAGCATACCCAAACGCCGGCTTGAACTAGGTATCCACACATCACTCCCTTGTGCACTATTCCGACGATGTTTGGATATCCTTTCACTGCTCTCTTAGCTTACACGCCTATCCAACTCTGACTTTAACTCTTATTTCTTCTGGAGATATCATCTGAAACAAGAAAGCCATTTTTTAGCGAAGCATGACGGTGCTACGGGATCTGGTACACATCCTGCACACCCGTATAACCTTGTAAGTATCTGTCCTCCGGTACAACAGCAAGGTCGATTCCTCTTATCTGATCAGCCATTCGCCATGTCAAAAATGCAGAGGGGGATGCAAGGAGCACAAGGCCTGCACATCCAAGCAAGTGGTAACATGGACTTGTACATTGAACATCCCTAGCGCAAGCAGAGCTGTAATGAGCATGTACAACGAGCTAGTGTAAGTCCCTGCATTTCATTTAATTCGTACTGGCTTTCGTGTATGATTTGTGTGAAGTGGCGGATCCATGAATTCAAGTTACCAGGGGCAAACATGTAACTTAAAAAATATGAAGGCACTTGCACTCCGAAAATCAACATAACTTGAGAAATGTGAAGCTACATGCACTTTGAAAACCAGCTAATGATCCAAAGTAGTTCATATTATAAACACTAAATGATGCAAGCACCAAAAAACACAAAATGCAACATGGTGTACAAGGACTACAAACATGGTCTGTACCTGCTTGAATTATTCGTTCTCTGGGTGAAAATATCGAAGTGTAATTGCACCTATAACCAGTGCAAACTGCATATCAATATATCTATCCTGCACAAGTATGCCAATAGTTTCAAACAACAGATTAGAAAAGTATTTATGCTACGTTGTCGTGATACGGGGACTTTCTGGTAGATGGCCTCGACGTTTCCTCAAGCCATGAAAATGCACTATAATTTGCTTGTCATCAATGCCTGCAAATCTCTATGTCTCTCTCAACATAGCAGATCATCATTAGAGACTAAATCCTTCAATGGGAGCTTGCAAAATGCTTGCATTAGATGCCTCATTAGACACTATATGTTCATCACCAGGAGCATGTAAAATGTTTGCATCAAATCCTTCATTACCAGTTTGTTCATTAGACACTTCAGTCTCAAGAACAACATGAGCTTGGATGTTTGCACCGGAAACTTGATTAGATTGATCGGATTTAGTTAGTTCTGTATTGATTGGGGGAGTTATAAAATAAGTAGAAATTGGTTTCATTTCCTCATAGATTCCCTACATACAAGAAGTTTTACAACACCGTCAGGTTTAACTATTGGCCAGAAAATGAAGAGTTGAATTAGATATAATCAGGGATGTGATGTACCTGCTCGTTGCGCATGCTACTCTTGCAAGCTGCGACTGTCCGTTTGTGCAAGCTCGATGCCATGCCCGTGCTGCCGCCGCTGCCTCCCACGCAGGCTACACCTAGGGTTGGATCTTCATCTTCTTGTCCTTCCGTTCGCTTGAAGCCCGGCGACCGCCCTCCAACCATGGCGCGAGGAAGTGTTGTGTCGGTCTGTCCAGCGGCGGCTAGGTTAGGAGCGAACCAGACTGGAGGCTGGAGCGGATGATTGGGATTTTTCCTGCTGTCGATCGATATGGGAGGCGCTCGTTTGGGTCGCAAGCCTGCTATAGGTCCTGCCTTGCACTTATGTTATTGGCCTATCTAAATTCAAACATTTTACTTCATTTTTTACATTGTCTGTTTGTGTGTTGGGACAAACAAAACTAGCCTGGGCCAACCTGGACGACTCAAACTAGGTGCACACTTTCAAGCCACCCGAGGCGGCCGCCCATACCAGCCCCTATGGTGGCGTCGCCCCTTTTTGCGTGTATGATAGGGGTAGTGAAAAATATTCCAGTGGCGCTTTTGATTTTCCCACAGAATGGTTGAATTGCTTGTTTCTATGAACTGAGTTTGCCAATAATGTGAAGGATGCCAGTCTTTTCATCCTATTGTAGATTGCTTAGATCTTGATATGCCAAAAGTAATCGCATGAAATATACAGTAAAGGCCAGTGTGATGTGTGTGGCTACAACTAGTCTGACTACATGTCCTCATATAACATATTAAGGACGCACCATCTTACCAGATTAACCATTCGACTTACCAATGCAGTGTGGGAAGAAAGAAGTATTGGGACTGCGTATCCAAGCAATTGATGCCATGGACTCCTTCGTACAACCTTGTAAGCGAAAAAGAAGTTGCAGTGTGCCTTTACAAAGAACTAGCGTATGTTCAGTTACCTGCTTCTCGGAATTTTAGTTAGCCACTTATTGCAAAATTGTTCAATTACGTTGCTTGGCTTAATTTAGTTTGCTACTGATTACATAATGACACAGCCTGTTAATCCTATTATAGACTGGGCCTCTCTATGTGTTTGATACTTACTATTAATAATTACCCGTTTGCCTGAACTTAAATAGCTACTTGTATGTTTAACTACTTTGTTGCTGCAACAACGGGTTACAATGATGTTAATAACTACTTTTCAGCATCGAATTGAAACACTTTAATTCCTTATTTGTTTAACTGGTTTGCTGTTATAACTCCAAGTTGAGATGTTTTGCTAACTTCAACTTTTCTGAATCCAATCAGAACTTTAATGACAAAACAGGTTAGCCCAAGATCAAAGAGCGAGGTCCAATCATGCATTATGAATTGCCAACTGCTGATGCTCTAGAGGCTAAACTAGTGGTAGAAAGAGATTTTGATTATGCACTTAGATATGAAGTTGACATGTTGAGGAAGCAAACAGCACAATCTGTAGCAGTACTCAAGACAACCATTAAATATTTGGTGGATTTCAAAATGAAGCAAGCTGAGACTGACCACATTGTTAAGGTCCTGAAGGAAAAAACGAAATTAAAGTCCCACTTGGTAAATCATAGGTGAAATGTTCTTTCCATCGTTGAATAACCTTTGTGTTGTTTGTTCATGTAATCAATCAAACCATTTATTGTAGTGATCATGTAATAATTGTTTTTTGTTTTTTGTTTTTTGGTTTGTAATTTTATTTGAGCACAAGTCTGTATTAATTGATAAGACTCGGAGAAATTTCATTTTGATTGTTGTGCCAGACCTACAAATATGCCAATCGGGCTGAATGTGCATTCAACAATGATAGTAGTATAGATGGACCATAAGTGGCACGCATCGGAAAGGGCCAAGATGCTGTAGTCGCTTGGCTAAAAAAATGACGCTGTTGTAGGAAAGAAAAGTACAGCGGCCTGGCTTATGTATGTTAGTTGATATTATTGATCCATATACTCTATAAGTGTTTATATGTTTGTTAGTTCTGTACATTCTTGGTTGATTGACTCGGTATTTGAACCTTGATACATCGCTTGTGTACATATCTAAATGGGAGTACACATTATGCTGCGTGTGACATTTGAGTTGGACATGAAGTGTTCCAAATATTCAAATTCACCTTAAACTGGATTCTAGCTTCTGAATTTCAGTATCGGCATTTGTAAACCATATTCATATATGACAGTGGAATACATCTTTGTCGACCTTTTGAAGATACATAAAAACACATAGAATGATTTATAAAGATTCGTATAGGAATACAAAATGGATTCGAATTTAGTTGCCAGGGTAAACGTGGATGCTTATTGTCCTGAAATTCGAAAGAAGCGGCAAAATGTCCACTCCCACGTCGGCTGCCCGAAGCCAAGTGTTTGGGAGATGGAAATTACTGTCTACCCATTACACGGACAATCCAGTGGCCCGATTTCCACAGCTCTAAATAGGGGTAGGATAGTAACTTCAATTAGATGCGACACGACCGCCTCTGAGCCCATTCCGACACGGTGGGCGCCAAACATGGGCGGCAAAACACATTTGATTCAAGCTCGTCCGAAAGAGCTCTGTTTCTCCCTCCATTTCCCCATTCATACACGGTGGGCGGCAAAACAAACTCGACTCGGCCGAAATCGATGTAGGCAATTATTTTCAATAGGGGCAGGTTTGTAACTTCACACAGATGTGACACAACCGCCCTACCTGTTAGCCCCGTTCATACACCGTGGGCGCCAACCATGGGCGCCAACCACCCTCTCCAACCACCCTCTCCCGCCCGAAATCGCTCTGGGCAAATATTGGCGAGATGCGAGATTACCGTCGTATCCCCAACCGACAAGACGTCCAAATTTTAAACGGGGGCTAAGTTCGTAACTTTCCCATATTTCAGACAGGCGCGTCCCAAAACATGGTTCCCGGTAACTCTCCCTCCATTTTACCAT
The DNA here is from genome assembly GCA_902687465.1 of Secale cereale. Classification (NCBI taxonomy): domain Eukaryota; kingdom Viridiplantae; phylum Streptophyta; class Magnoliopsida; order Poales; family Poaceae; genus Secale; species Secale cereale. The sequence goes on from LR738714.1 coordinate 391,742,504, forward strand.
TCATACACCGTCCGCGCTAGAACACCATCCCCACACCAACCTCCGTCCGCCACCCCATCCATCGCCGCCGTCCTCCACCACATCCATCGCTGCCGTCCTCCACCACATCCGTCGCCACCATCCTCCACCATGCCGGAGCGCCTACCAAGACCGTGTCGTCCACTGCTAGAGATGGACGTTTCTCATCCACGGCGACGGACCAAGAGCCTTGCTTCACGTCCTCTCGCTTCATCGGCGCCGTCGTCCTCTTTGCCGGGGCTGCTCACACAACCTTCTCTTCCACCGCAACGAGACTTATCCCCCGATGCACCCGTCTACCGTCGCAGATCTGCTTCAACGCCACCGACAGCCATCGCACCCCTGATGCCTACACGACGCCGCAAGAGAGGTGGTACTTCATATCTCCTCAACTTTTTGATCTCAACCAGAAAATAGATCTTAACTTGGTTACTCTACTTTCTTTTCAGCTCTTAGAATTTAGTTCTTAGTTCGAAGCAAACAATGGCTGCTAAATACCATTTCTCTGGTTTCCCCATTTTATGATCACTATACGATCAGAATACGTGCTTCGTGTCATAATAGGACTGCTCGACCCATCAAGCTAAACAAGCTTAGTTGTTCAAATACGAATCTGATATTATTAAAATAGATTCGTTTAATAGGTTATATTTGTCGCACATATCTTGCAACTGATGCTTTGAATTGCTTCTACTTTGTTGAACTGCCATTAGCTTAGTATACACATCGTGCATGTGAATACGCCCTGCCTATCCATTTTCAGCACATATTCCATCTGTCATCATACCATACTTATCCATTGAAATGTTGTTCTTGTGTATCAGACGTTCAAAAGGAAGAGGGTGATTGTTGATCGTGGACAAGCACAAGCAAAGTATTTGGAAAAGGTAGTGGCACTTGATAAATCAAATAGCCCATTAGGTGTAGTAGCAATATCACCTGACCCACAAAACACCCCAACTCTAGAAGACTCTAGCCCTACTACACTGGTCATTTCTGATGCCCCAACTCAGCAGACCCCGACTGCAGCAAACATTATGATTATGCCAGTTGACATAGCACCAGCTCTACGACGCAAAACCCCCATTCCAGCAAAGAGTACACCAAATCCAGTTGCCAAATCCCTTTTCAATCCACAGAGAGCCCCAATTGCATCAAATAGGACCCATGTTCCATTCCTTCCCAGTTTAGAAGACAAAGCTTATATTGTTGTCAGGAACTTTGTGCGCATCTTTCCTTCATGGAAATATTATACCACAGACACAGAACAATTTCCCGTCTTCCTCCACAACTTACGCGTAAGTAATGTACTAATGTTATTCATGGTCATTGCTGCATATGTTTCTGCTGACAGAAGACACAAGATTTCATTCTTTCAAATAGGCGAGGACCAAACTAGATTTTGAAGACGAGCAAGGGTTGGTTGCGCTTTTCAAGCACTAGTTGATGAAGTATCGTTCCTACCTGACGCAAGCGCACTTCGATGGCAAGCCTCTAAACGAAATTTATGTAAGGTCTCCGGTGCTACATTTGTCCGGCGGTGACTAGAATAATCTTGTTACACATTGGTCTCGACTGCAGCGTAAGGTACTATCTATGATATCACATCACAATTTGGACTACATTTCTGCATTTGCCTTAACGTCTCACTTGTACGAAAACTGTTAGCAGAAGAACATTCATTCTCAAGGGACCACAGAATCTCGCAACTATACTTCACACTACATTGCTCTTGTGAGTACCTCTTGCCCTGTATGACCATACTTACTTTCATAGTCGTTTGATTATGTAGCATCACTTCACATGTTAGCCTCGTTATCATCCATTTGGTGCACATTATAAGATCCGTATGGACTCTTACATAAATTAGAATCAATCCAATGTTTTTGAAGAGGTTTAGCTATGCAGTCCTCTTGTAAGGACTGAACGTCGTCTATCACTGTACTTACATTAACAGCTACTCCCTCCGTCCCATAATATAAGAACGTTTTGTACAGTACACCAGTGTTCAAAACACTCTTGTATTATGGGAAGAGGGATTGGTTCATTGTGTATCATTCTGCATCTTATCTCCCTCGCCCACCATATACTAAAAAATATTAGATCTATATTTAATCTTACCAAAAAGTAGAATACACAGACATTGCGAGTGCAGAAGTGTAGCCCATTGCTCTTGTTAGTACATTTTGTCATGTAATGCTTGTACTTCCAGGGATTGGTAGTTGATTATGTAGCATCAATATGCATCTTATCTTCATTATCCTCTATCCCTTCTAGTATTATCATACCTATAATTACTCTCTACAAAATGTAGAGTACAGGCAATGCTTATGAAGAAGATTATGTGCTGAAATTCTTGAGTTATCCTTCCCTTGACATGGTGAAGGGCATTCTAAAGCCGGTGTTAACTGTTAATGTAAGTCAGTCCCTCTAAAGACTTTATCCTCAACTACTGTTTAATTTTCTCATACTCCATATTGTTTACTGCTGTTTCTACCAAAATGCATGTTCGCAAGAACCGTAAGTTCTATGTTTTACTTGTAAAACCAAATTCCTTATTCATACCATGCACATTACTCAATACTCCCTATATGTATGCTTGATTTTGTGGATCTATAATCCAGTGTGTGGTGAAGAAGCCCACATTTGCACCTTGTCATCTCCTATTTTATCTTACTGGTGTGGCCGATGATATGAACAACATGCCATGCACATTAACCAAAATAGGTACAATGATTTTCTTTGCCCTTCATCTATGCTTGTTATGTTGACATGGTAATTCAGTAGTGTGGTGAAGCTCCCCGCATTATGAACAATGCCAAATTATTCTATTGATATTTTGAACTTACTCTTTATTTTCGAAATTGAAATTGGATGGAATGGACACCACAGTTATCATCTTTGTTTATACACGTGCAAAACCTGTCATCTCTCTGCTTTGTTTCAGGGTGATATGCCTGATGGCATGCACAAGTCTGCTGAAGGCTGTGAGACAAACCCAACATATATTGCAGCAAAAAAGGCAGAACATCTTGAAGATAGCGAGACAACCCCAAAGTCTTGTCTTGATGCAGTGTTCAAGTTACTTGAGACTAGCAGTCAGACAAGCTCACGGAATTCGTTGTTTGAATCAGTTCGACTTCTTCAGTCCCATGTTCTAGCAGATAGGGATTTTGCAACTCAACTTCGACTTGAAGTCCTATCTCTAAGAAAGATTAGGGAGAACACCAATGAGAACCTCATCGCTAAACAGCTACACCTGGAAGCTATGACCGACATGTTAGGCCGGTCTCACAGCCTTGCTCAGTAGCTTGCGCCGCAATTCCCGCGCAAGGCTAACCTTTCTTGAACTGTCTTGGAAGTGGTCTCGGTTTAGTATTATTTTGTTACCCTGCAATGGTGCCCAGTTTCTGTAATCTGCCTCTTCGTTGCGCGTTATGATCACTGGTGGCGAACTTCGATGCCCAGTGGATGTCATATATCATAAATCCTTTATTGTATAGTGTAGGTTTTCTTAATTCTTACTAGTTACTGCCATCATTCGCTATCTGAAAAAAATCAGATGTAGTCGACCGGGCCGAAACATTCGCCTGTAACGGGCCTGGTGTTTAGCGGGCCACAATTGGGCCAGCATGCATCTTTCTTGGGCCTGAATCATTGGGGCCTTCATACTTTGCGCGAGGCCCACAACTTAAGTCGGCTTATATTTTAGTTGGGCCTTTTGTGGATCCAGCGCTTAGTTTGGCCCAGGTAGCGTTGGGCCATTAACAGGCTGAATATTGTACTGGCCTGTTACGGCCCAGATGAAACCATGGGCCTTTAGCAGGCCAAAATGCATATTGGGCCTTAATTTTGACTAGTCGTCGACGGGCTTTCAGCAGGCTGAAATGTAGACTGGTCCTTTTTGGGCCTAGTTATATCACGGGCAGTTAACAGGCTGAAACATATCTCGGGCTCTAGTTGGCCCACTGATATCATGGGCCTTTAAGAGGCCCAAAGTCACGTTGGGCTTAATTATTGCCACCTTTATCATGGGCCATTAGTGGGCCCGATGTCCTGTCGGACCATATATGGCCCATGGGCAGCACGGACCATTCCCAGGCCAAAAGTCACACCGGGCTGAAATGGGCCCATATCTACATCGGGCCTCTAACAGGCTCAAAGTCACTGTGCTGTATTTGGGCCCAAATATTCAGCGAACAATTAACGGGCCAGATGTGGCTTCGGGCCGTAAATAGGCCCAAATATTCGGCGAACAACTAGCAGGCCAGATCTGGCTCCGGGCCGTAAATGGGCCTTTTTTAAGCAGGCCTTTATTGGGTTGGCCCACTAGTACCTGAGTAAGTACTACGGGCCTTTGACTCGGCCGGCCTTTTTAACCTACATGGGCCTCTGTTGGGCCGTACCATGTGTCAACGTATCATAGGCCAAAAGACGACATGGGCCATACATGGGCCGGAAGTTAAAACGGGCTGGAATTATACTGGACAGCCCAGATGACACTAATGGGCCTAATTCGGATAGGCCATAAATGGGCCCTGGGTTAGCGGGCTGTAAATGGGCTATATGTGAACAGGCCATTAGCAGGCTTGCCGTGGGCCGACCCGCCATCTTTTGACCAAGTCAAATGGGCTGGCCTTTTCATAGGAATGGGCCTCTGTTGGGTCGTGCCACATGTCGACGTATCATAGGCGCTTTGTGTCCAATGAGTGGATGACATCTGTCCCAATGGTGAGCCGACACGTGTTTCCCCCAGCCAATGATGATTTTACACGTGCAAAATCCCCATTGGTCGGGGCTGTTAACGGGTTATCGGATCCAAAACCGGACCCGATAGCTTAATGGCGCTCCATTACGGTGGATACCACGTGTCGGTCACCCTTGACGAAAGCAATTCCGTGACGCGCGATTTATCGTCATGGAAGTGGACACTTCCGTGATGATAATTTTGGTAATGTCATGGAACACTTCTACGACAGCACAGGTATGACTATCTTGATTATGTCATAAAATCGTTATGGATGTACATGCATGACAAAAAACTTGACCTACTGTGACAAACACGTATCATCACGGAAGTGCATTTTTTGTAGTGATTGCACCCACGCATGATAGTCCTATTATCTTTTTTAATTCTCCCAACTACACTATATCGGATAAGTTTGCTCTTATTAAGGATTATATTGATGGGTTTCCTTTTTCCGTTGCACATTATGATTTTAATGAGTATAATACGCATGTGCTTGCTGCTCCTACTTGCAATTATTATGAGAGAGGAACTATATCTCCACCTCTCTACGTGTCCAATAAGATAACATTGCAAGAAACTGTTTATGATATGTATTGGCCTTTACTATGTGTGCATGAATTGTTCTTTTATGAGATGCCGATGCATAGGAAGAGAGTTATACTTCGTTGTTACATGAGATATGTTACTTTGTGCTCACTACTAAATCACAAATCATTGTTAATTAAAATTGGCTTTGATATACCTTGGGATCCGGGTGGATCCATTACTTGAGCACTATATGCCTAGCTTAATGGCTTTAAAGAAAGCACTGCCAGGGAGACTACCCGGAAGTTTTAGGGAGTCATTTATTTCTGTTGTGTGCTTTTTATAAAGTTTAAAAACAAAATAAATAAATAGGGGAACCTAAAACTTTTTCAAAAAGAAAAGTGAAAGTGAGAAAGACGAGCATTGTTAAAGTGGGAGCTAGCCTTGAACTTCGTTCATGCCCATGGAAATTTTGTGAACCTTGATTACAGAAACTTTTTAATAAAAATAAGTATACCCTTGTAAAATTCCATTGTATTGTAAAAATAATGTGCCAAGAGTTTCCTTTAGGATGATTAAACTGCTTGTTGGTAAGTGCGGTGCAAAAACAGAAACTTTGGCTGTAGTGCGCAATTTTACATTTTTTACTGGAACGTCGAAAGGATCTGAAACCTTTTGCAAAGTCTTGCTATAAAAATTGTTAATTTTTCCTAATTTTGCCAGAATTGTTAGAGTTACAGAAGTATGGTTAATGTTCAGATTGCTACAGACTGTCCTGTTTTCACATATTGCTGTTATAGCTTCATTATTTGCATATGTTTGAATTCTTGTTGAAGCCTCCTTGACTTGGGGCCATAGAATTTTGCTAGCATACAGTGGGTAATGTTTGTTCATAATTATATAATAATGTTAGAGCAGTATATTATGGGATTTCATTGATCATATGCACTAACCCCGCCACTAAAAGTTTTGTTAAGTTTTGTGTGGATGAAGTGTTCAAAGATCGAGGAGGTATTGATATGAGAAGAATAAGGAGAGGCAAGAGCTCAAGCTGGGGGATGCTCGAGGCACCCCAAGTAAATATTCAAGGAGACTCAAGCGTCTAAGCTTGGGGATGCCCCGGAAGGCATCCCATCTTTCTTCAACAATTATCGGTATGTTTTCGGATTTCTTTCGTTCACATGATATGCGTAAACTCTTGGAGCGTCGTGTGGTTTTCCTTTTTCCTTTTAATAAATGCACCATGCTAGTATGAGATAATCTTGGTTGATTTATAGAATGCTCTTTGCACTTCACTTATATCTTTTGAGTATGGCTTTATAGAATGCTTCATGTGCTTCACTTATATCATTTGAAGTTTGGATTGCCTGTTTCTCCTCACATAGAAAACTGCCATTTGTAGAATGCTCTTTTGCTTCACTTATATTTGTTAGAACATGGGCATATATTTTGTAGAAATAATTAAAAATTTCTTGCTTCACTTATATCTATTTAGAGAGTTGACAGGAATTGGTCATTCACATGGTTAGTCATAAAATCATGCATAAACTTGTAGATCGCTGAATATGATATGTTTGATTCCTTGCAACAGTTTCACGATATAGATATGCTAATATGTGGGAGGTAATAGTGAGTGATTGTGGTTTAGTAAGAATATTGGTGTTAAGCTTTGTGTTTCCCGAAGCAGGCACGTATGGTCTCCTAACTATGTAACCAATTTGGCGCGCATTGTATTTTGATTGTTTATCTTTGCATGAAGGTCGGGGGCGCGCGATGGTTAACTCCTACCAACCTCCCCCCTAGGAGCATGCGTCGTAGTATTTTCTTCGAGGGCTAATAGATTTTTCGCAATAAGTATGTGCGTTCTTTATGACTAATGTTGAGTCCATGGATTATACGCACTCTCACCCTTCCACCTTGCTAGCCACTCTAGTACCGCGCAATTTTCGCTGGTGCATCAAACCACCTTATACCCTTCCTCAAAACATTCACCATACCTACCTATTATGGCATCTACATAGCCATTCCAAGATATATTGCCATGTAACTCCACCTTTCCGTTTTTTATGACACACACCATCATTGTCATATTGCCTTGCATGATTGTAAGATAGCTAGCATGATGTTTCCATGGCTTGTCCATTTCTTTGATGGCTTTGCTATGCTAGATCATTGCACATCCCAGTACACCATCGGAGGCATTCATATAGACTCATGCTTTGTTCTAGTATTGAGTTGTAATATCAAGTTGTAAGTAAATAAAAGTGTGATGATTATAATTATTAGAGCATTGTCCCAAAAAAAGGCAAAAAAAGGAAAGGCAAAAAAAAGATAAAGGCCAAAAAAGGAAGGCAAAAAAGAAAAGAAAAAAGAAAAAAGAAAAGAAAAAAGGGGACAATGCTACTATCTTTTTTCCACACTTGTGCTTCATCATAGCACCATGTTCTTCATGATAGAGAGTCTCCTATGTTGTCACTTCCATATACTAGTGGGAATTTTAATTATAGAACTTGGCTTGTATATTCCAGCGATGGGCTTCCTCAAATTGCCCTAGATCTTCATGAGCAAGCAAGTTGATGCACACCCACTAGTTTTCCTTTGAGCTTTCATACACTTATAGCTCTAGTGCATCCGTTACATGGCAATCCCTACTCACTCACATTGATATCTATTAATGGGCATCTCCATAGCCCATTGATACGCCTAGTCGATGTGAGACTTTCTCCCTACTTTTGTCTACTACCACCTTCTATTCCACCCATAGTGATATGTCCATGGCTCACGCTCCTGTATTGCGGGAAGAGTTGAAAAGGTTCGAAAAAGTAAAGTATGAAAACAATTGCTTGGCTGACACCGAGATGGGCATGAGGGGTACCTTGTGTTAAGAAAATGGAGCATAAAGACTATATGATTTTGTAGGGATAATATTCTTTAGGATGATATTTTGAAAGACTTAATTGTTTGTTGGGATACCCTAGTATTAAATTCTTTTATGTCAAATGATAGACAATTGCTTTGAATCAGTCATGTCTTAATATTAATGCCATGATTAGATTACATGATCAAGATTACGCTAGCTAGCATTCCACCTCAAAAATTATCTTTTTATCATTTACCTACTCGAGGACGAGCAGGAATTAAGCTTGGGGATGCTGATACCTCTCCGTCGTATCTATAATTTTTTATTGTTCCATGCCAATATTATACAACTTTCATATACTTTTGGCAACATTTTATACTATTTTTGGGACTAACATACTGATCCAGTGCCCAGTGCCAGTTCAAGTTTGTTGCATGTTTTTTGTTTCGCAGAATATACATCAAACGGAGTCCAAATGGGATAAAAACGGACATATATTTAATTGCAATATTTATGAATTTTGGGAAGAAGAATCAACGCGAGACGATGCCCGAGGGGGCCACGAGGCATGGGGCGCGCCCTGGGCCCTCGTGGCCACCCGGTAAGGCGGTTGGTGCCCTTCTTTTGCCGCAAGAAAGCTAATATCCGGATACAAATCGTGTCTGAAATTCAGCCCAATCGGAGTTAAGGATCTCCGGGAATATAAGAAACGGTATAAGGCCAGAATCTGAGAACTCAGAAACAGAGAGAGACAGAGAGACAGATGGATCAGAGGGGAAACCCTTCTCCCATCTAGGGAGAAGGTCAAGGAAAAAGAAGAAGGAGGGGGCTCTCTCCCCCTTGCTTCCGGTGGTGCTGGAGTGCCACCGGGGCCATCATCGTGCGACGGCGATCTACACCAACACCTCCGTCATCTGCACCAACATCTTCATCACCTTCCCCCATCTATCTACAATGGTCCACTCTCCCACAACCCGATGTACCCTCTACTTGAACATGGTGCTTTATGCTTCATATTATTATCCGATGATGTGTTGCCATCCTATGATGTCTGAGTAGATTTTCCTTGTCCTATCAGTAATTGGTGAATTGCTATGATTGGTTTAATTTGCTTGTGGTTATGTTGTTGTCCTTTCTTTCCCATCATATGAGCGCCTGCGTGGATCACACCATAGGGTTAGTTGTATGTTGATAGGACTATGTATTGAGGGCAGGAGTGACAGGAGCTTCAACCTAGCATAGAAATTGATGCATACGGGATTGAAGGGGGACCAATATATCTTAATGCTATGGTTGGGTTTTACCTTAATGAACGTTAGTAGTTGCGGATGCTTGCTAATAGTTCCAATCATAAGTGCATAGAATTCCAAGTCAGGGATGACATGCTAGCAGTTGCCTCTCGCACATAAAACTTGATATCGGTCTAGTAACGTAGTAAATTGCTTAGGGACAATTTCTCAACTCCTACCTCCACTTTTCCAGACTCGCTATACTAACTTTGTTGCTTCTTTACTTAAGACTGTTGGGGAACGTTGCATGGAAAACAAAAATTTTTCTCTACGTTCACCAAGATCAATCTAGTAGATGCAACTACGAGGGGAGAGTAGGATCCACATACCCTTGTAGATCGCTAAGCGGAAGCATTATGAACGCGGATGATGGAGTCGTACTCGCCGCGATTCAGATCGCCGAAGATCCTAGCACCGAAGCAACGGTGCCTCCGCGTTCTTCACACGTACGGCTCGGGGACGTCTCCTCCTTCTTGATCCAGCAAGGGGTGGAGGAGAGGTTGATGGAGAACCGGCAGCACGACGGCGTGGTGGTGATGGTGGAGGAGAATTCCAGCAGGGCTTCGCCTAAGCACCGCGGGAGAAGAAGATGTTGTGGGAGAGGGAGGGCAGCACCGAGGCACGAACTTGTATTTGCTGCCCTCCCTTTACCTCACTATATATAGGGGGGGGTGGAGAGGTGAGGGCGCCCTAGGGTTTCCCCCCTAGGGGGCCGGCGGCCAGGGCAAGGGGGGGCGGCGGCCAAGGCAGGGGGGGCGGCGGCCAGGGCCAGGCCCTAGGGTTTCCCCCCCTAGGTGCCTTGCCCCCCACTCCAAAGGGGTGCGGCTGCCCTAGGGGGTCCCACCCCCTTAGCCGCATGAGGAGAGGGCCCAGGGGGGGGGCGCACAGCCCCCTGAGGGCTGTGGTGTCCCCCCTTGTGGTCCACTAGGCCCAGAACTTCTTCCGGACCCCCCGAAAACCTTTCCGGTACTCCGCCGATTTCCCGATGCTCCCCGGAACACTTCCGGACTCCGAAACCTTTCATCCTATATATCAATCTTCGTCTCCGGACCATTCCGGAGACCCTCGTCATGTCCGGGATCTCATCCGGGACTCCGAACAACCTTCGGTAACCATACACTTTTCTCTCTAACAACCCTAGCGTCACCGAACGTTAAGTGTGTAGACCCTGCGGGTTCGGAAACCATGTAGACATGACCGGGACACTCCCAGGCCAATAACCAATAGCGGGATCTGGATACCCATATTGGTTCCCACATGTTTCTCGATGATCTCATCGGATGAACCACGATGTCAAGGATTCAGGCAATCCCGTATACAGTTCCCTTTGTCTCGTCGGTATGTTACTTGCCCGAGATTCGATCGTCGGTATCTCTATACCTAGTTCAATCTCGTTACCGGCAAGTCTCTTTACTCGTTACCGTAATACATAATCCCGTGACCAACTACTTGATCACTTTGAGCTCATTGAGATGACGTATTACCGAGTGGGCCCGGAGATACCTCTCCGTCACACGGAGTGACAAATCCCAGTCTCGATCCATGTCAACCCAACAGACACCCTCGGAGATACCTGTAGAGTACCTTTATAGTCACCCAGTTACGTTGCGACGTTTGGCACACACAAAGCACTCCTACGGTGTCAGTGAGTTACATGATCTCATGGTCATAGGAACTTATACTTGACATGCAGAAAACTATAGCGATAACTGACACGATCAAAAGCTATGTTAACGTTTGGGTCTCGTCCATCACATCATTCTCCTAATGATGTGATCCCGTTATCAAATGACAACTCATGTCTATGACCTGGAAACCGCGGTCATCTTTGATCAACGAGCTAGTCCTGTAGAGGCACACTAGGGACACAAAGTCTGTCTATTCATCCACACGTGTATCTGAGTTTCCAATCAATACAGTTATAGCATGGATAATAAACGATTATCATGAACAAGGAAATATAATAATAACTCTTTTATTATTGCCTCTAGGGCATATTTCCACTGTTGGGGAACGTTGCATGGGAAACAAAAATTTTTCCTACCGTTCACCAAGATCAATCTAGTAGATGCAACTACGAGGAAGGAGTGTGATCTACGTACCCTTGTAGATCGCTAAGCGGAAGCGTTATGAACGCGGATGATGGAGTCGTACTCGTCGCGATTCAGATCGCCGAAGACCTAGCACCGAAGCAACGGTGCCTCCGCGTTCTTCACACGTACGGCTCGGGGACGTCTCCTCCTTCTTGATCCAGCAAGGGGTGGAGGAGAGGTTGATGGAGAACCGGCAGCACGACGGCGTGGTGGTGATGGTGGAGAAGAACTCCAGCAGGGCTTCGCCTAAGCACCGCGGGAGAAGAAGATATGACGGGAGAGGGAGGGCAGCACCGAGGCACGAACTGTGTTGGCTGCCCTCCCTTTGCCCCACTATATATAGGGGGGGTGGAGAGGCTAGGGCGCCCTAGGGTTTCCCCCTAGGGGCCGGCGGCCAGGGCAAGGGGAGGGGGGCGGCGGCCAGGGCAGGGGGAGGCGCCCAGGCCCTAGGGTTTCCCCCCTAGGTGCCTTGCCCCCCAAGCCCTAAGGGGTGCGGCCAGCCCTAGGGGGTCCCACCCCCTTAGCCGCATGGGGAGAGGGCCCAGGGGGGGCGCACAGCCCCTTGAGGGCTGTGGTGTCCCCCCTTGTGGCCCAATAGGCCCAGAACACCTTCCGGACCCCCCGAAAACCTTCCCGGTACTCCGCCGATTTCCCGATGCTCCCCGGAACACTTCCGGTACTCCGAAACCTTTCATCCTATATATCAATCTTCGTCTCCGGACCATTCCGGAGACCCTCATCATGTCCGGGATCTCATCCGGGACTCCGAACAACCTTCGGTAACCATGCACTCTTCTCACTAACAACCCTAGCGTCACCGAACGTTAAGTGTGTAGACCCTGCGGGTTCGGAAACCATGTAGACATGACCGAGACACTCCCAGGTCAATAACCAATAGCGGGATCTGGATACCCATATTGGCTCCTACATGTTTCTCGATGATCTCATCGGATGAACCACGATGTCAAGGATTCAGGCAATCCCGTATACAGTTCCCTTTGTCTCGTCGGTATGTTACTTGCCCGAGATTCGATCGTCGGTATCTCTATACCTAGTTCAATCTCGTTACCGGCAAGTCTCTTTACTCGTTACTGTAATACATAATCCCGTGACCAACTACTTAGTCACTTTGAGCTCATTGAGATGACGTATTACCGAGTGGGCCCGGAGATACCTCTCCGTCACACGGAGTGACAAATCCCAGTCTTGATCCATGTCAACTCAACAGACACCCTCGGAGATACCTGTAGAGTACCTTTATAGTCACCCAGTTACGTTGTGACGTTTGGTACACACAAAGAACTCCTACGGTGTCAGTGAGTTACATGATCTCATGGTCATAGGAACTTATACTTGACATGCAGAAAACTATAGCGATAACTGACACGATCAAAAGCTATGTTTAACGTTTGGGTCTCGTCCATCACATCATTCTCCTAATGATGTGATCCCGTTATCAAATGACAACTCATGTCTATGACCTGGAAACCGCGGTCATCTTTGATCAACGAGCTAGTCCTGTAGAGGCTCACTAGGGACATAAAGTCTGTCTATTCATCCACACGTGTATTTGAGTTTCCAATCAATACAGTTATAGCATGGACAATAAACGATTATCATGAACAAGGAAATATAATAATAACTCTTTTATTATTGCCTCTAGGGCATATTTCCAACAGTCTCCCACTTGCACTAGAGTCAATAATCTAGCATTACAAGGTAATGAATCTAACACCCATAGAGTCTTGGTGTTGATCGTGATTAGCCCGTGGAAGAGGCTTAGTCAACGGATCTGCAACATTCAAATCCGTGTGTACTTTGCAAATGTTTATGTCCTCCTCCTTGACCGAATCGCGGATGGAATTGAAGCGTCGCTTTATGTGTCTGGTCCTCTTGTGAAACCTTGGTTCCTTGGCTAGAGCAATGGCACCAGTGTTGTCACAGAACAGAGTCATTGGGTTCAGTGCACTAGGCACAACTCCAAGATCTGTCATGAACTCCTTCATCCAGACACCTTCCTTCGCCGCCTCCGATGCAGCTATATACTCCGCTTCACATGTAGAATCAGCTACCACGCTCTGCTTGGAACTGCACCAGCTTACCGCTCCCCCGTTGAGAATATATACGTATCCGGTTTGAGATTTAGAGTCATCCGGATCAGTGTCAAAGCTTGCATCGACGTAACCCTTTACGACGAGCTCTTGATCACCTCCATAAACGAGAAACATATCCTTAGTCCTTTTCAGGTACTTTAGGATATTCTTGACCGCTGTCCAGTGATCCATACCAGGATTACTTTGAAACCTTCCGGCCATACTTATGGCAAGGCTGACATCTGGTCTCGTGCACAGCATCGCATACATGATAGAGCCTATGGCTGAAGCATAGGGGACGACACTCATCTTTTCTCTATCTTCCGCAGTCACTGGGCACTGAGTCTTACTCAACTTTGTACCTTGCAATACCGGCAAGAACCCCTTCTTGGATTGATCCATTTTGAACTTCTTCAAAACTTTATCAAGGTATGTGCTTTGTGAAAGTCCTATCAAGCGTCTTGATCTATCTCTATAGATCTTGATGCCCAATATGAAAGCAGCTTCACCGAGATCTTTCATCGAAAAACTCTTGTTCAAATACCCCTTCACGCTATCCAAAAATTCTATATTGTTTCCAATCAGCAATATGTCATCCACATATAATATTAGAAACGCTATAGAGCTCCCACTCACTTTCTTGTAAATACAAGCTTCATTGTAAACTTGTATAAACCCAAACGCTTTGATCACCTCATCAAAGCGAAGATTCCAACTCCGAGATGCTTGCACCAGCCCATAAATGGAACGCTGGATCTTGCATACTTTGTCAGCATTCTCTGGATCGACAAAACCTTCTGGTTGCATCATATACAACTCTTCCTTAAGAAAACCGTTAAGGAACGCTGTTTTGACATCCATCTGCCAAATTTCATAATCGAAATATGCAGCTATTGCTAACATGATTCGGACGGATTTAAGCATCGCTACGGGTGAGAAAGTCTCATCGTAGTCAATCCCTTGAACTTGTGAAAAACCCTTTGCCACAAGTCGAGCTTTATACACGGTGACATTACCGTCAGCGTCCGTCTTCCTCTTAAAAATCCATTTATTCTGAATGGCCTTCCGCCCTTCAGGTAATACTTCCAAAGTCCATACTTTGTTTTCATACATGGATCCCATCTCGGATTTCATGGCCTCTAACCATTTGTCGGAATCTGGGCCCACCATCGCTTCTCCATAGCTCGTAGGTTCACCGTTGTCTAACAACATGACCTCCAAGACAGGGTTACCGTACCACTCAGGTGCAGTGCGTACCCTTGTCGACCTACGAGGTTCGGTAGTAACTTGATCAGAAGCTTCTTGATCATCATCATTTGCTTCCTCTTCAACCTCTGTAGGCTCCACAAAAACATCTTTCTGCGCTGCGCTACTCTCTGGTTGAAGCAGAGGTTCAATAACCTCATCAAGTTCTACCTTCCTCCCACTCAATTCTTTCGAGAGAAACTCCTTCTCGAGAAAGGACCCGTTCTTAGCGACAAACACTTTGCTCTCGGATCTGAGATAGAAGGTGTACCCAACTGTTTCTTTTGGGTATCCTATGAAGACACATTTGTCCGCTTTGGGTTCGAGCTTTTCTGGCTGAAGCCTTTTGACATAAGCATCGCAACCCCAAACTTTGAGAAAAGACAACTTCGGTTTCTTACCAAACCATAGTTCATACGGTGTTGTCTCAACGGACTTAGATGGAGCCCTATTTAAAGTGAATGCAACTGTCTCTAACGCATATCCCCAAAACGATAGTGGCAAATCGGCAAGAGACATCATAGAACGCACCATATCTAATAGGGTTCGATTACGACGTTCGGACACACCATTACGCTGTGGTGTTCCAGGTGGTGTCAACTGTGAAACAATTCCACATTTTCTTAAGTGATCACCAAACTCATAACTCAGATATTCTCCCCCTCGATCAGATCGTAGGAACTTGATCTTCTTGTTACGATGATTTTCAACTTCACTCTGAAATTGCTTGAACTTTTCAAAAGTTTCAGACTTATGCTTCATCAAGTAAATATACCCATATCTACTTAAGTCGTCAGTGAAGGTGAGAAAATAACGATATCCACCGCGCGCCGTTACACTCATCGGACCGCACACATCAGTATGTATGATTTCCAATAAGTCACTTGCCCGTTCCATTGTCCCTGAAAACGGGGTCCTTGTCATCTTGCCCATGAGGCACGGCTCGCACGTGTCAAGTGATTCAAAATCAAGAGACTCCAGAAGTCCATCAGCATGGAGCTTCCTCATGCGTTTCACGCCGATATGACCGAGACTGCAGTGCCACAAGAAAGTGGTATTATCATTATCTACTCTACATCTTTTGGCATCAATGTTATGAACATGTGTATCATCACTATCGAGATTCAATAAGAATAAACCCCTAACTTCGGGTGCATGACCATAAAAGATATTACTCATATAAATAGAACAACCATTATTCTCTGTCTTAAATGAGTAACCGTCTCGCAATAAACAAGATCCAGATATAATGTTCATGCTTAACGCAGGCACTAAATAACAATTATTCAGGTTCATAACTAATCCTGATGGTAATCGAAGAGCGAGCGTGCCGACGGCGATCACATCAACCTTGGAACCGTTTCCCACGCGCATCGTCACTTCGTCCTTCGCCAGCCTCCGTTTATTCCGCAGTTCCTGTTTAGAGTTGCAAATGTGAGCAACCGAACCGGTATCAAATACCCAGGCACTACAACGAGAGTTGGTAAGGTACACATCAATAACATGTATATCACATATACCTTTGTTGTTGTTGGCCCCCTTCTTGTCCGCCAGATACTTGGGGCAGTTCCGCTTCCAGTGGCCATTCCCCTTGCAATAGAAACACTCAGTCTCTGGCTTGGGCCCAGCCTTGGGTTTCTTCACTGGATTAGCAACTGCTTTGCCACCCTTCTTAGAGTTACCCTTCTTGCCCTTGCCATTCTTCTTGAAACTGGTGGTCTTATTGACCATCAACACTTGATACTCCTTCTGGATGTCTGCCTCAGCGACTTTCAGCATCGAGAACAGCTCGGCGATGGTTTTATTCATCCCTTGCATGTTATACTGCTGCACGAAGCTCTTGTAGCTTGGAGGGAGTGACTGGAGAATTCTGTCAATGATAGCCTCATCCGGGAACACAAGTCCCAGATCAGCTATGCGGGTATAGTACCCAGACATCTTCAGCAAGTGCTCACTGACAGACGAATTCTCCTCCATCTTGCAAGCGAAGAATTTATCGGTGGTCTCATACCTCTCGATCTTAGCATTCTTCTCAAAGATGAATTTCAACTCCGTGTACATCTCATATGCACCATGACGTTCAAAACGCCTTTGGAGTCCTCCTTCCAAGCCATACAACATGGCACACTGCACTATCGAATAGTCATCCGAACGCGTCTGCCAGACGTTCATAACGTCCGCAGAGGCTCCAGGAGCGGGGGGGTCACCTAGCGGTGCATTTAGGACATAAACCTTTTGGGCAGCTGTGAGGATGATCCTCAGATTGCGGAGCCAGTCCACCAAGTTGCTCCCATCATCTTTCAGTTTAGCTTTCTCTAGGAACGCATTAAAATTCAGGGGAACTCCTGCGCGAGCCATCTACAACATAAGATTTGCAAAGACAATTTTTTTTTAGACTATTGTTCATGATAAGTGAGTTATTACCTAATCAAATTAATTATAACTCCCACTCAAATTGACATCCCTCCGGTCATTCGAGCGTGACATGATCCAAATTCACCAACCCAAGTCCGATCATCACGTGAGATGAGGTGGTGTCAATGGTGAACATCAACATGTTGATCATATCTACTATATGACTCATGCTCGACCTTTCGGTCCTCCGTGTTCCGAGGCCATGTCTGTACATGCTAGGCTCGTCAAGTCTAACCCGAGTGTTCTGCACGTGCAAAACTGGCTTGCACCCGTTGTATGCGAACGTAGAGTCTATCACACCCGATCATCACGTGGTGCTTCGAAACGACGAACCTTCGCAACGGCGCACACTCGGGGGGAACACAATTTTATCTTGAAATTTTAGTGAAGGATCATCTTATAATGCTACCGTCGTCCTAAGCAAAATAAGATGCATAAAAGGATTAACATCACATGCAAATCATAAGTGACATGATATGGCCATACACTCGTGCTTTTGATCTCCATCTCCAAAGCACCGGCATGATCTCCATCGTCACCGGCGCCACACCATGATCTCCATCATCATGATCTCCATCATCGTGTCGCCATCGGGGTTGTCGGCGCCCACCATGCTCTTACTACTATTGCTACCGTTTAGCGATAAAGTAAAGCATTACAAAGCGCTTAATGATTGACACGCAGGTCATACAAAAATTAAAGACAACCCTATGGCTCCTGCCGGTTGCCGTATGCATCGACATGCAAGTCGATATTAACTATTACAACATGATCATCTCATACATCAAATATAATTCATCATGTCATTGGCCATATCATATCACATGCATACCCTGCAAAAACAAGTTAGACGTCCTCTAATTTGTTGTTGCATGTTTTACGTGGCTGCTATGGGTATCTAGCAAGAACGCTTCTTACCTACGCAAAACCATAACGGTGATATTCAAGTTGCTATTTAACCTTCTACAAGGACCGCCTTGTTCTATTCCGATTCAACTAAGATAGGAGAGACAGACACACGCCAGCCATCTTATGCAACAAAAGTCACATGTCTGTCGATGGAACCGGTCTCATGTACGTGGACATGTAAAGTTGGTCCGGGCCGCTTCATCCTATAATACCGCTGAATCAAGAAAGACTAAGGAGGGCAGCAATTTAAACATCAACGCCACAAACCCTTTTGTGTTCTACTCGAGAAAGCATCTACGCAAGATCCTAGCTCATGATGCCACTGTTGGGGAACGTTGCATGGAAAACAAAAATTTTTCTCTACGTTCACCAAGATCAATCTAGTAGATGCAACTACGAGGGGAGAGTAGGATCCACATACCCTTGTAGATCGCTAAGCGGAAGCGTTATGAACGCGGATGATGGAGTCGTACTCGCCGCGATTCAGATCGCCGAAGATCCTAGCACCGAAGCAACGGTGCCTCCGCGTTCTTCACACGTACGGCTCGGGGACGTCTCCTCCTTCTTGATCCAGCAAGGGGTGGAGGAGAGGTTGATGGAGAACCGGCAGCACGACGGCGTGGTGGTGATGGTGGAGAAGAACTCCAGCAGGGCTTCGCCTAAGCACCGCGGGAGAAGAAGATATTGTGGGAGAGGGAGGGCAGCACCGAGGCACGAACTTGTGTTTGCTGCCCTCCCTTTGCCTCACTATATATAAGGGGGGTGGAGAGGTGAGGGCGCCCTAGGGTTTCCCCCTAGGGGCCGGCGGCCAGGGCAAGGGGAGGGGGCGGCGGCCAGGGCCAGGCCCTAGGGTTTCCCCCCCTAGGTGCCTTGCCCCCCACTCCAAAGGGGTGCGGCTGCCCTAGGGGGGTCCCACCCCCTTAGCCGCATGAGGAGAGGGCCCAGGGGGGGGGCGCACAGCCCCCTGAGGGCTGTGGTGTTCCCCCTTGTGGCCCATTAGGCCCAGAACTTCTTCCGGACCCCCCGAAAACCTTTCCGGTACTCCGCCGATTTCCCGATGCTCCCCGGAACACTTCCGGACTCCGAAACCTTTCATCCTATATATCAATCTTCGTCTCCGGACCATTCCGGAGACCCTCGTCATGTCCGGGATCTCATCCGGGACTCCGAACAACCTTCGGTAACCATACACTTTTCTCACTAACAACCCTAGCGTCACCGAACGTTAAGTGTGTAGACCCTGCGGGTTCGGAAACCATGTAGACATGACCGAGACACTCCCAGGTCAATAACCAATAGCGGGATCTGGATACCCATATTGGTTCCCACATGTTTCTCGATGATCTCATCGGATGAACCACGATGTCAAGGATTCAGGCAATCCCGTATACAGTTCCCTTTGTCTCGTCGGTATGTTACTTGCCCGAGATTCGATCGTCGGTATCTCTATACCTAGTTCAATCTCGTTACTGGCAAGTCTCTTTTCTCGTTACCGTAATACATAATCCCGTGACCAACTACTTAGTCACTTTGAGCTCATTGAGATGACGTATTACCGAGTGGGCCCGGAGATACCTCTCCGTCACACGGAGTGACAAATCCCAGTCTTGATCCATGTCAACTCAACAGACACCCTCGGAGATACCTGTAGAGTACCTTTATAGTCACCCAGTTACGTTGTGACGTTTGGTACACACAAAGAACTCCTACGGTGTCAGTGAGTTACATGATCTCATGGTCATAGGAACTTATACTTGACATGCAGAAAACTATAGCGATAACTGACACGATCAAAAGCTATGTTTAACGTTTGGGTCTCGTCCATCACATCATTCTCCT
Organism: Secale cereale; assembly: GCA_902687465.1. NCBI lineage: Eukaryota > Viridiplantae > Streptophyta > Magnoliopsida > Poales > Poaceae > Secale > Secale cereale. The sequence goes on from LR738714.1 coordinate 391,762,540, forward strand.
AATGATGTGATCCCGTTATCAAATGACAACTCATGTCTATGACCTGGAAACCGCGGTCATCTTTGATCAACGAGCTAGTCCTATAGAGGCTCACTAGGGACATAAAGTCTGTCTATTCATCCACACGTGTATTTGAGTTTCCAATCAATACAGTTATAGCATGGACAATAAACGATTATCATGAACAAGGAAATATAATAATAACTCTTTTATTATTGCCTCTAGGGCATATTTCCAACAAAGACAGCCCCTAGTTTTTATTTACATGATCTTTATATTCTTGAAAACATATCCCGTTACACCTACAAAGTACTTCTAGTTTTATACTTGTTCTAGGTAAAGTGAATGGCAAGCGTGCGTAGAGTTGTATCAGTGGTTGATAGAACTTGCTGGAATATTTGTTCTACCTTTAGCTCCTCGTTTGGTTCGACACTCTTAATTATTGAAAGAGGCTACAATTGATCCCCTATACTTGTGGGTTATCAATAAGCCCTTCTGACCTAAAAAATAAAGAGAAGACTTTTGAGATGGAGCGCCGCCGTCTCGAGGCGGAACTTGGGCAGGAGCACTTTTGCCCTCCAGCGGAGCGATTCTGCCGGGGGAACCTCCCTCCCGGAGGGGGAAATCATCGTCATCATCATCACCAACAACTCTCCCATCTTTGGGAGGTCTTATCTTCATCAACATCTTCAACAACACCATCTCATCTCAAACCCTAGTTCATCTCTTGTGTTCAATCTTGTTACCGGAACTATAGATTGGTGCTTGTGGGTGACTAGTAGTGTTGCTTACATCTTGTAGTTGATTACTATATGGTTTATTTGGTGGAAGATTATATGTGCAGATCAATTATGCTATTCAATACCCCTCTGATCTTCAGCATGTTTATCACTTGAGAGTAATAACCTTTGTTCTTGAAGTCATGGGAGAAATCATGTTGCAAGTAATCATGTGAATTTGATATGTGTTGGATATTTTGATAGTATGTATGTTGTGATTCCCTTAGTGGTGTCATGTGAACGTAGACTACATGACACTTCACCATATTTGGGCCTAAGGGAATGCATTGTGGAGTAGTAATTAGATGGTGGGTTGCGAGAGTGATAGAAGCTTAAATCCCAGTTTATGCGCTATTCTGTAAGGGACCGATCGGATCGAAAATTTTAATGCTATGGTTAGAATTTATTCTTAATACTTTTCTCGTAGTTGCGGATACTTGCGGGAGGGTTAATCATAAGTAGGAGGTTTGTTCAAGTAAGAACATCACCTAAGCACTGATCCACCCGCATATCAATTTATCAAAGTAGCGAACACAAATTGAACCAACATGATGAAAGTGACTAGATGAAATTCCCGTATACCCTCAAGAACGCTTTGCTTATTATAAGAGACTGTCTTGGCCTATCCTTTGCCTCAAAAGGATTGGGCTAACTTGCTTCACTTTTTCTACTACTATCGTTACTTGCTCGTTAAAAAATTATCTTGCTATCAAACTACTCTGCTACTTACAATTTCAGCACTTGCAGATACTACCTTACTGAAAAACACTTGTCATTTCCTTCTACTCCTCGTCGGGTTCGACACTCTTACTTATCGAAAAGAGCTACAATTGATCCCCTATACTTGTGGGTCATCAAGGAAATTTTATGGTGCCGTTGCCGGGGAGTGAAGCGCTTCTGGTAAGTGGAAATTGGTAAGGAAACATTCGTATACTATGCTGAAATTTATTGTCACGTGTTACTATGGAGAACAATCTTTTGAGGGGTTTGTTCGGGGGATCTTCACGTCGACTGGAAACACAATTAGCTACCCCTCAACCCACTGCACCTACTGAAAATATTCAATTTGAAATCCCTTCGGGTATGATAGAACAACTGCTAGCTAATCCTTATGCAGGAGATGGAACTGAACATCCTGATATGCACTTGATATATGTGGAACAAATTTGTGGATTATTTAAGCTTGCAGGTTTATCCGGAGATCAAGTTACGAAGAAGGTTTTTCCTTTATCCTTGAAGGGAAAAGCATTAGCATGGTATAGGCTATGCGATGATATTGGATCTTGGAACTGGAACCGATTGAAAATGGAGTTTCACCAAAAAAATCATATGCATCTAGTTCATCGTGATCGGAATTACATATATAATTATTGGTCTCATGAAGGAGAAAGTATCGGTCAAGATTGGGGGAGGCTTAAGTCAATGTTATACTCATGCCCCAATCATGAGCTCCCAAGAGAAATTATTATTCAGAATTTTTATGCTCGGCTTTCTCACAATGATCGATCCATGCTTGATACTTCTTGTGCCGGTTCTTTTATGAAGAAAACCATTGAAATCTGTTGGGATCTTTTGGAAAGATTTAAACGGAACTCTGAAGATTGGGAACTCGACGAAGGTAAAGAGTCAGGTTTTAAGCTCAAGTATGATTGTGTTAAATCTTTTATGAATACCGATGCTTTTTCAAAGTTCTAAATATGGACTTGACTCTGAGATAGTAGCCTCCTTTTGTGAATCTTGTGCTACTCATGTTGATCTCCCTAAAGTGAAGTGGTTTAAACATCACCCACCTATTAAAGAATAAATTAAAGAACCGGTACTAGTTAAAGAAGAAACTATACTTTATAATGTTGATCAAGTTGTTCCTACTGCTTATATTGAAAAAAAAATCCCGTTAGGATAAAGGAACATGCTAAAGTTCCAACTGTGGTTAACAAAATTTATATCAGAACACCTAAGTCGGATGAACAAATTAAAGTAGAAGCTAATATTGCTATGGTCAAAGATATCTTGGAAGAAAATGTAGATGGCATGTTATTTGCTTTAATGAAGAAGCTGCTAGAATTACCAGGCCTGATATAAAAGATAAACATAGACCTATTGTTGGCATGCCCGTTGTCTCAGTTAAAATAGGAGATCACTGCTATCATGGTTTATGTGACATAGGTGCTAGCGTGAGTGCTATTCCCTACTCTTTATACCAAGAAATTATGAATGACATAGCACCCACAGAGGTAGAAGACATTGATGTCACTATTAAACTTGCTAATAGAGATACTATATCACCAATTCGGATTTTTAGAGATGTTAAAGTCTTGTGTGGGAAATAAAATACCCTACTAATTTTGTTGTTCTTGGTTCCCCAGAAGACGACTTCTGTCCCATTATCTTTAGTAGACCTTTCTTGAACACCATTAATGCTAAAATAGATTATAAGAAACAAATTGTCGGTGTTAGTTTTGGTGATGAGTCTCATGAATTTAATTTTTCCAAGTTTAATAGAAAGCTTCATGAAAAAGAATTGCCTAGTAAAGATGAAATTGTTGGTCTTGCTTCTATTGTTGTGCCTCCTACTGATCCTTTAGAACAATATTTGCTAGACAATGCAAATGATTTTCATATGGATAAAAGAAATGAAATAGATGATATTTTCCTTGAACAATGTCCTCTGCTTAAACACAGTTTACCTATTGAAACTCTAGGAGGTCCTCCTCCACCTAAAGGTGATCCTGTGTTTGAATTAAAACAATTGCCTGACACTTCGAAATATGCTTATCTTGGTGAAAAGAAGATATATCCTATTATTAGTAGTGCTAACCTTTCAGAACATGAAGAAGAAAGATTATTGAAAGTTCTAAGGAAGCACTGAGCTGCTATTGGATATACTATAGATGATTTAAAGGGCATCAATCCCATTCTATGTCAGCATAAGATTAATATGGAACTTGGTGCTAAACCCGTTGTCGATCATCAATGTCAGTTAAATCCAAAAATGAAAGAAGTGGTAAGAACAAAAATATTAAAACTTCTAGAAGCAGGTATAATCTATCCTATAGCTGATAGTAGATGGGTAAGTCCCATTCATTGTATTCCTAAGAAAGGAGGTATTACTGTTGTTCGTAATGATAAGAATGAACTTATTCCACAAAGAATTGTAACAGGCTATAGAATGGCAATTGATTTTAGAAAATTAAATAAAGCAACTAGAAAAGATCATTACCCTCTACCTTTTATTGATCAAATGCTAGAAAGACTATCGTTGCACACACACTTTTGCTTCCTTGATGGATACTCTGATTTTTCACAAATACTTGTTTCTCAACCTGATCAAGAAAAGACTACTTTTACTTATCCATTTGGAACTTATGCTTATAGACGTATACCTTTCGATTTATGCAATGCACCTGCTACCTTTCAAAGATGTATGACTGCTATATTCTCTCACTTTTGTGAAAAGATTGTGGAAGTTTTCATGGATGATTTCTCTGTTTATGGGAAGTCCTTTGATGATTGTTTAAGCAATCTTGATCGAGTTTTGCACAGATGTGAACAAACAAGTCTTGTCTTGAACTGGGAGAAATGTCACTTTATGGTTAATGAAGGTATTGTCTTGGGCCATAAGATTTCTGAAAAAGGTATTGAAGTGGACAAAGCTAAGGTTGATGAAATTGAGAAAACTCCACGCCCTAAAGATATCAAAGGTATTCGTAGTTTCTTAGGTCATGCTGGTTTCTATATGAGATTTATCAAAGACTTTTCTAAAATTTCTAGGCCTCTCACTAACCTTTTACAAAAGGATGTTCCTTTTGATTTCGATGATGATTTATTTGAAGCCTTTGAAACACTTAAGAAAACCTTAATTTCTGCACCTATAGTTCAACCACCTGATTGGAACTTACCCTTTGAAATTATGTGTGATGCTAGTGATTATGTTGTTGGTGTTGTTCTCGGACAAAGAATTGATAAAAAACTAAATGTTATTCATTATGCTAGTAAAACTCTAGACAGTGCTAATAATAATTATGCTACCACTGAAAAAGAATTCTTAGTAGTTGTGTTTGCTTGTGACAAATTTAGATCTTACATTGTTGATTCAAAAGTAACTGTTCACACTGACCATGCTGCTATGAAATATCTTATGGAAAAGAAAGATGCTAAACCTACACTTATTCAGTGGGTTCTCTTGCTACAGGAATTTGATTTGCATATCACTGATAGAAAAGGAGCTGAGAACCCAGTAGCTCATAACTTGTCTATACTTGAAAATGTGCTTGATGATGCACTACATATTGATGATAGTTTTCCTGATGAGCAATTAGCTACAATAAATATTACTAATAATACTCCTTGGTATGCTGACTATGCTAATTACATTGTACTAAATATTTACCACCTAGTTTTGCTTACCAACAAAAGAAAAAGTTCTTTTATGATTTAAGATATTACTTTTGGGATGACCCACATGTCGGGGAAACCGATCGCCCACGAACACCTATGGGACCGGAGCCCCTTTTCGGTACGGCAAGGGAGCGGAGGATGCACGAAGAGCGGATCGAGGCGAACACGCGAGCAGTTTACCCAGGTTCGGGCCGCACGGATGCGTAAAACCCTACTCCTGCCTTGGTTTGTATTACGTTCTTGGCTCGGGAGCGAGAAGAGCTACAGTACTTATCGCTAGCAACACCGAGCGTGAGAGTGATCGAAAATCGGAACCCCCTCTACGTTGCGCATGCGCCTCCTTTTATAGATCAAAGGGGTCACCGACAGGTGGCAACGCAGGTGAGGGTAAAAACGTAAAAACGATGGTAGTTGGAATAGTGTATGCATAGTGCTCTATACCTAACCCTGACGGCAGGGGACAAGGGCATTAAATGCCCGTCGCCGTCGCCCCAAACAGTGCAAAAAGCGTCCGTCAGGGCGTCTCCGTCCGCCACGAAGGTGGCCTTGTCATCGCAGCTCGCCACCGTGTACCCCAGGCTGCACAGCCTTCCGCCATGCGTGCCTGGAGGGGCCCCAGGGCGACGCGTGGGCGGATGAGCTGGAGCGCGGGTACTTGGTGGAAGTTTGCCGCGGCAGGTGCCTTGCCACGGCTGCCATCTTGTCGCGCCTGGGAGCTTGTCGCTCTCCGGGCCTTGCTGGGACGCGTGGCGCGTCGCGGCAAGTCTCTTGAAATGCCGTGTTTGGCCTTCCCGGCAAGCTCCTCTTGTCAGGGTCTTGTACCAAAGAGGTGGTCTTGAGCCTTGAATGGCCTTCCCGGCAAGCTCCTTTTACCGGGGCCTTGTTTCTTTAGCTTGAATACTTTGTTCTTGAATGGCTCCAAAGGAACCATAGTGGGCCTTGGCGGACGCGCGGTAAGCCCTGCCACGGGACGCTGCTACTGCCCGTGCACAAGTTCAGGATACTAATGCACCCCTACTTTAGTACACCGACAGGAGCCCCCGGGCCTGGGCCACACACGGTGCTGAGCGCTGTTGGGCCAGGCCCAAAACAGTGCATGGGCACACGCGGCCCACGGCGCGCCGTATCCCACTACGTATCCACCGCGCCCCTCCCTAACGGCACGCGTCGATTGCGGCGTTGTGGGAGAGATCGTGGCCTGTTTCTTTAATAGAGAAATGCGGAACGCCCCCCTCTCCCCCCTTAAAAGCAGGGGGAAACAGGGGCAGTTCCTTCCATTCGTCCGCTGCTTCTTCATCCTCCAAAAACCCCCGCTGCTCCCCTCCTCCCCGAAGGTTGAAAGAGAGCAGCGCTCCGCCCTTCCTCCACCGCCGCCAGCATCCCCAGCGCCGTCAACTTCCCTCGCCGTCCCCGCCATGGCCCCGAAGGGCGACAAGGCGAAGGCCGCGAAGACCGCCAAGGCGCTGAAGCTAGCAGCAATGCGGAAGAAGATGGCGGTCTTCCCGCCGAGGCTCAGCGCGGAGGAGCTGAAGGATTCCTTCTACCTCTTCTGGTCGAGGGAGACAAAGGCGCATCCGCGCACCAAGGTACTCCCCGCCGTGGCCTGCGAGATGTTTACGGGAGGCTACGCCTTTTTTGCTTTGTTCTTCTACTGCGAGCTCTGCCCGCCCTACTCAGAGTTCTTCTGCGATATCATGAATACCTACGGGTTTCATCTCCTTGATTTCACCCCAAACGCCGTCTTGACCATGGCCGTTTTCGCACATCTGTGCGAAAACTTTGTCAGAGTCTACCCCAATGTAGCTCTTTTCCGCCATTACTTCACGCCCCGAGTCGAGTCTGGGTCTCCTCTGTTTGGCGGAATTTCTTGGATCTTCAGGCTTCATAAGATAGAGGCTTACTTGACTGGGGAGCTCCGCGGCAAGTGGGAAGAATGGAGGGCCAACTGGTGCTGGATCATGGAGGACGACCCACAGCGGTTCACTTCCCGGCGCCAAGTTGCAGTAGTGCGCGGCAATGGCTGGAGTGACCTGGCCCCTGAGGATGACAAGCTGAAGATAGCCACCACTATGATTCTTCGCCTCCGGCAAGCCAGGCTCACTGTGGGTGCCGTCGGGGCAGACTTCCTTCGCCGCCGCATCGCTCCTTTGCAGGAGAGGAAGAGGCCTGCTTGGGAGTTTGATAACGCGGCAGACATCATGAGGCTGCGCCCGGGCCTCAACTACAATTTCACTGTCTTGGAGCTCAATGCAATGCTCCAAGCGCTATTCAAGTACGACCCCAACCATCCAGAGTGGTTTGCGTTGCCGCAGGGCGTAGTTCCGCTGTGCAACAACGCGTCGCTTAGTGCCATCCGCGCGGTGATGCCGTGGTGTGATTCCCACGGGATCGATCCCACTTGGCGGGAACCTTCTGATGAAGCCGTGCAGACGTTCTTCGACAACCTGGTGGAGCTGCCAATCAAGCCCGACGAGAAGAAGGGCCTTACCCGTGACACCACCGATGAGGAGATGGCGTATATCGCCACCAGGTTGGAGGAGGCAGCTGCAGCCAGGGCCGCGGGCGAGTTTGGATATACCTTGGAGGAGGCAGATGCAGCGGAGGCTGTAAGTCTGGCCGAGGAGGAAGAGTTCCTCAAAGTGGGAAAGCTTGTCGGGCAACCTGCTGGGACAAGCGAGGCCGCCGAGCAAGGCACAGAGTCGAGCGGGCCCGCCGAGCAGGGCGTCGGATCAAGCGATCCCGCCGAAGACTCAGGCGGTTCATTGAACCTCGACTCCTCTTCTTCGTCCTCGGGGAGCTCACCACCACCACCAAGTCCTCCAGTTGCGCCGAAAAGGCGCATCCGCAAGGCCGTAGACGTGATGGGCCGGCAGACGAGCCAGCAGCCGCAGCGCCGCCCGACACGCGCCACCACGACGAGCAAGGCTGCCAAGGGAGCGCCCCGTGCCTCAGTGGCAACAGGAGGGGGATCTTCCCGGACTGGCGCCCCCGTGCCCCCGCCCCTCGAGCTTTGGCGGCAACCGGAGCGGGGTCTTCTCGGACCACCGCCCCGGCCCCCGCCAAGAGGCCAAGGGAGCAGACTCCTCCAGCTCCTCGTACCGGGACGCGCGAGCCAGATTTCGACTTCTCGGCGCTCAGCTCCGACGACGAGGAGGAAGAAGAGTAAGTCTTCGTGATTCTTGTTTCTCGTTGGTCTTTTGTTGATCCTTTGTCTTGTATCTTCTTTGCCTGATTCTGATCTTGTTTTTCTTCCAGGACCCTGGCCCAGAGAGCGGTGAAGATGGCCAAAGTCCCGCTAATCGTTATTGAGGACGAGCCCGCCGCCGCAGCGGGGGGTGCGCCCGCGCCGAGCTTGCCAGACCAGGCAGTTGCTCCCCAGAGCAGCCCCCAGCGCAGCCCCCAGCGCAGCCCTCAGCGTAAGTCTTCTGTCCCCTCTCCGCTCGTCGAGCACGCGCGCGGGCTGCTTATCCTTGTTAACGTTTTGTTTGTTTGTTGACTTGTGCAGAAGCAGAGCAGCAGCCTCAGGAGCGCGAAGAGATTGCTCCCGACGAGCCGTGTGTCTCGACCTCTCCGCCAAGGAGGAGCTCCCCGGCGAGGGAGGATACTCCGCCAAGGGAAGGCACCCCGCCAAGGGAAGGCGCCAGCGGCCCTCCACCGGCGGGAGCTACCACCACGCCGCCGAGGGAGAACTCCCCGGCAAGGAACCCCATCGAAGAGGAGGCCCGCGCAGGTAAACTCCTGAACTTCTCTTTTTTCTGAATTTCTCTTTTTGGATATTTGCTTGACCATTATTTTCTTCTTTCTTCTTCTTTTCTTGTCTTCATACCCGTCCGTAGCCGAGCCCATGGAGACGGAAGTCACCGTCGAGGAGGACGCGCGTGGCGACACCGGCGATGCCGCAGCCACTGAAGGGGCGGTCGGTGCTGACGAGCCCGCCGTTGAAGAGGCAGCCAAGGCCGCCGACGCGGCAGCCGAGGAGGGTACCGATAGTCGCACTGACGGCCCTGAGGCTGCAGGAGCGTCAGACGCTGCGCCGACTGCCGACCCCGCTGCTGCCGCGGCCGAAACAGGCGCCTACCTTGAGGCCGGCAACGGAGTCTTCATCCAGCTCCCGTGGGCGTCCACGTCAAGGGCGCCCGCGGAGGGAGAGGTCTTCGACGGGGAGGTCCTCGCCTCCGCCGGGCTGAAGTTCGTCGATGCGCCCGGCAGCAGTAGCGAGCCCGAGGAGGAGCGGCTTCTGCGGAGGCTTCTGGCCCTGTACCGCGCCAGGCAGGCCAAGTTGGAGTCCCGAGAGGCTCTGGCCGCCAAGGCGGGTACTGACTTGGAGAAGCGCGTTGAAGAGCTTCGGGCCGCCAACCAGGCGGCTCTCCGATCCTTGGCGGAGGAGCTGGCCGAGGCGCATCAGGCGTTTATTCTTGAGAAGGCCAAAGCAGAGGAGCAGCAACGGCTCGCCGCCGAGGAGTTGTCCCGGCGAGAAGGTGAACTGACGCAGCGGAAGGTCGACCTCGATAGCCACGAGGACGAGCTTGCCGCGCGCGAACAGTCTCTTGGCGGGGCTATGCAGGAAGCGAAGGACGCCGCTGCAGCTGCTGAGACCGCCAAGAGAGACTTGGAGGCGAGGGTGGCGCAACTGGAGGTCCACTTGAAGACGAGAAAAGAGAAGGTTGCCACGCTTGTGTCGGAGAGGTAAAGGGACGCCCACAGCCACTCCGAGTTGCAGGTCCGCCTCTCCGACAAGGGCAAGGAGCTTGTCGTTGCCAAGGACTCCATCGCCAATCTGGAGTTGAACCTTTCCACCCTCACCGCATCGCTTGACGGCGCCAAAGAGCGGGAGAAGAAACTGAAAGAGGATCTCAGGGGCGAGAGGGCCCTGTTGGATAGCGCCGCTATCTCCCAAAATAACTTCAGGCAAACCGTCGAGCTCTGGACGGAGGGTCTCGTCCTTGCCGCCACCAACATTGACAAGGAGCTGGAACTGCTGGGGGCGGAGTATCTCGGGTACTCCACCGACGAGAATCTCCACCCCAGCGCCAAGCTTACCTTGTTCCTCCAGGGCGTGGGGACGGCCCTTCAGAAGCTCCGGGAAAAGATTCCCACGCAGCTGGCGAACGAGGCGCGCAGGCTTTGCACGGGCGTCTTGGAGAAGGTGCTGATGAAGATAGTCTTCCGCAACCCAGGACTCAATCTCAATAACGCCCTCAGGACCTTGCCGCCCGACGCCGACCAGGAGACGCTCAAGGCCCTTGTCGCACCTATCGTGGCCAAGGTGGGCAAGATTAAGAGAGTCGAGGGCGATCGCGCAGATTAAGCTATTTTTCGTTCTGCTTCCTTTGTCGCTGCCAACCATGTTATGAACAATAGTCTATTAGAACAGCAACAAGTCATTTTGTAACATAATTTATTTGGGGTAGTTAATGCAATGTTATTTCCTTTACTTGACTTCTTTGCTTTGTATGCTTTTACCCTACGCTTTTAGGGAACTTGCCGGCGAAGGGACCCTTGCCGCGAGCGCTGAGTGCGGAACTTCAGCAGCTTGCTGGCAGTGCCGTTGCCGACAAGAAACCTCGTCGCAGCTAGTCGCAGCGCACTTAGGTTATTGAGCGAACTCGAAAACGAAGTAAGGGCGCGACACTTGTCGCAGCACGCTTAAGCCGTTGAGCGTGCTCGAAACAAAGTAAGGGCGCGGCTAGCCACGAGTTGGTTCCTCCGCGCACAGGTTTTCCATACAAAGTGCGGTCGTTCAAGGAAGATAACTTTAAAATTTAAAAAATTTGATTGCTCAAACTTTGGCGACTTAGCTTTTGTGTCGTCTGCTTCCCGGCAAAGGCAAGGCTTTCTTGAACGGCACTTGGTCCATAACTTTAAAATTTAAAAAAATTGATTGCTCAAACTTTGGTGACTTAGCTTTTGTGTCGTCTGCTTCCCGACAAAGGCAAGGCTTTCTTGAACGGCACTTGGTCCATACCACTGTCTCCTTCCCCCCCGGCAAACTTGTGCGCGAGGGAAACTTCTTCTGCTTGAGAGAAAAAAAGGGAGGAAACATAGACATGGAGCTTTGCGGCTCGTTATTGCTTACCGGGGATGCGTGCTGCACAAAGTGTCAGATAGTACATGCAAGAAAAATGAAAAGGCATGAAATGACAAGTTGTGCGAGGCATATAAGTTTTACTGATGCACGGGGTCTGCGCCCGGCTTTGTACAAAGGTTTACATGCAACAGCGGCAAGACTTGTACAAAAGGTGGTTGCCGGAGCGGATCACGGCAACCGCGCCTCATGGGTAAAACTTGCGAAGGTGCTCAATATTCCAGGAATTGCTCACCGGTAAGCCCTCTTCGGTTTCAAGGCGGACAGCGTCGGGCCTTGTGACTTGTCTCACCCGATAAGGGCCTTCCCACTTCGGCGTCAACTTGTTGGAATTCTTGGCGGACTGAACGCGCCGAAGAACAAGGTCGCCTTCCTCGAGACTTCTGGCTTTAACTTTGCGACTATGGTAGCGGCGCAAAGCTTGCTGGTATCGAGCAGCTCGTACAGCCGCCTGAAGACGGTCCTCCTCAAGGAGCAGTGCGTCATCCTGCCGCAGCTGCTCTTGCTCGAGCTCATCATAAGCGAGCACTCGAGGCGACCCGTATACGAGTTCCGTGGGGAGAACTACCTCTGCTCCATAGACAAGAGCAAAGGGTGTTTGTCCAGTGGCTCGATTTGGTGTCATCCTGATTGACCAAAGAGCCGCCGGCAACTCTTCAATCCAGTTTCTTCCGCATTTGTGCAGCCTGTTGAAAGTTCTTGTCTTGAGTCCGCGTAGCACTTCAGCGTTTGCTCTCTCCGCTTGGCCGTTGCTCCTTGGGTGAGCAACAGAAGCGAAGCAGACCTTGGCGCCAAGGTCTTGGACGTATTGCATGAAGGTGCGACTTGTGAATTGTATGCCATTGTCGGTGATGATCCTGTTAGGGATCCCGAAACGGCAAACAATCGACCTAAAGAACTTGACTGCTGACTGTGCGGTCACCTTTCTCACTGGTTCCACTTCCGGCCACTTTGTGAACATGTTGATGGCGACGTACAAGTACTCAAAGCCCCCGGCTGCGCGGGGAAAGGGGCCGAGGATGTCGAGCCCCCAGACCAAAAATGGCCAGGATAAAGGGATCGTCTAGAGAGCTTGAGCTGGCTGATGTATCTGCTTGGAATGGAACTGACATGCTTCACACTTGGTTACTTGTGAAGTTGCATCCTGGAGGGCTTCTAGCCAAAAGAAACCTTGCCGGAACGCCTTGCCGGCAAGAGCTCTTGCGCCAATGTGGTGACCACATATGCCTCCATGTATCTCTGCCAACAGCTTTTGCCCATCTTCCCTGGGAATGCACTTCAATTTGACACCGTTGAGTCTTCTTTTGTACAGTTCATCGCCGACAAACTGATACATACTTGGCTGCCGGGTTATTCTTTCTTCTTCTTCTGGTTCTTCGGGAAGTTCTCCTATTTGAAGGAAACGGACAATCTGTTGTGCCCATGCTGGAGCCTGAGGCTCAACAACAAGGACTAAAGGCATCAGTGCTGCTGCGGGAACATCAGCTTCTATGGCAAGAACCTGTGGCTCGGCCGGAGCTTGACGCTCCCCGGCAAGCTTGCCGGAGCAAAGCTTGTCGGGAACGCCTGCTTCAACTGTACAAACCCTTGGGTTCGCAGGAGCAGACAGTTCCTCAGCGATCTTATCGTTGACCTTGGGGACCTTGTTGGTGGCGGCTTCAGGAAGCTCTGCCGGCAAGTAGTCACCAGAAACCAACTTTCTCTTCTTACTTTGTCCAGCCGATGGTGTAACGGACGGTTGAGTTAGCTTGAGCACAAAGATCCCCGGTTCCACGGGTAGCTTTAGTGCAGCACACTTAGACAGGCCGTCTGCGATGTCGTTTTGAGCTCTTGGAACGTGCTCCATCTGCAAGCCTTCAAAGTGTTCTTCAAGCTTTCTCACTTCATCAACGTATGCTCCCATCAATGGACTCTGGTAGCTCTTGTTCACTTGTCGGACGACCAACTGCGAGTCACCCCGCACAATAAGCTTCTTGATCCCAAGTTCCGCTGCGATTCTGAGGCCGGCAAGCAAACCTTCATACTCTGCAGTATTGTTCGTTGCTTGTTCCTTGGGGAAGTGTATTTGGACGACGTACTTGAGGTGCTCTCCGGTGGGTGCGATAAACTGCATGCCGGCACCGGCGCCCTGCAGCGAGAAGGCACCATCAAAGTACATTATCCATTCTTTGCTTGCTTCCTTGACGGGGATGCTCGTCTCTGGTTTCTCTTCATCTGGCGTTGGCGTCCATTCTGCTATGAATTCTGCCAATGCTCTGCTCTGGATAGTTGAATTACTTTCAAACTTGAGGCCAATGCTTGACAGCTCCAGTGCCCACTCGACAATCCTGCCTGTCGCTTCTGGATTTTGCAGTATCCTCTTCAGCGGAAAGCGAGTGACCACTGTTATCTCATGTGCTTGGAAGTAATGGCGCAGCTTTCTCGAGGCCATGAGGAGGCCGAAAAGCAGCTTCTGCACCCCAGAGTATCTTGACCTAGCCCCCTGCAAGAGGGAACTGACAAAATAAACTGGGCGCTGCACCATCTTCTTCCGCACCTCTTCCTGCATCTCCGCAGACCCATCCTTGTCGGGACCAGAGCTTGACGGGGAAGCCCCCTGCTTGTCGCTGGATGTGCTTGCCGGGGCATTGGGCTCCTCATCTGCCTCCCTCTCCGCTACCAACGCAGCACTAACCACTTGATTGGTTGCTGCTAAGTATAGCAGCAACTTCTCTTGTGGCTTAGGTGCGACAAGTATTGGAGTGGAGGACAGGTACCTTTTCAAGTCTTGTAGCGCTGCCTCCGCTTCCGTAGTCCATTTCATTGGACCTGCCTTTTTCAAGATTTTGAAAAACGGCAGGGTGCGTTCTGCAGACTTAGAAATGAACCTGCTGAGAGCAGCCACACAGTCGGCAAGCCTTCGTACATCCTTGACGCGCTTCGGTGCTTCGATCTGCTCAATGGCTTTAATCTTGTCTGGATTGGCTTCAATCCCCCTCTGGGACACAAAGAACCCGAGAAGCTTGCCGGAGGGGACTCCGAAGACGCACTTCTCGGGGTTAAGCTTGAGTTGTATCTTGCGCAGATTCGCAAAGGTTTCATCTAGATCTTGAATCAGGGTAGCCCTATCCTTGCTCTTGACCACTATATCATCCATGTAAGCTTCTACATTCCTATGTATCTGTGGCTCAAAAGCAGCGTGGACTACCCTCGCAAACGTTGAACCGGCATTCTTCAATCCAAACGGTATGCGTATGAAGCAATAAGTGCCACATGGAGTAATGAATGCGGTCTTCTCTTCATCTTCTTCAGCCATAAATATCTGGTGGTATCCTGAATAGGCATCAAGAAATGAAAGCAACTCACATCCAGCCGTGGAGTCAACAATCTGGTCAATGCGCGGCAAGGGAAATGGATCTTTGGGACAAGCTTTATTCACATCGGTGAAGTCTATACAAAGCCTCCACTTCCCATTTGCTTTGCGCACGACAACAGGGTTGGCCAGCCACGTGGGATGAAGTACACCTCTGACAAGGCCTGCCGCTTCCAGCTTCTTGATTTCTTCTGCAATAAACTCTTGGCGCTCCACCGCTTGCTTTCTAACCTTTTGCTTGACGGGCCGCGCGTGAGGACAAACGGCAAGCTTGTGCTCAATCACTTTCCTGGGAACACCGGGGATGTCAGACGGTTGCCATGCAAACACGTCGACGTTCGCCCGCAGGAAAGCAACGTGCGCGCTTTCCTATTTAGGATCGAGCGTGGCACTGATGGGGAAAGTACCACCAGTGCCATCCTCCTTGGCGGACACCTTCTTGGTTGTGGGTGGAGCTGCCAGCGCCTTCTTGCACTTGCCGGCGGAGCTCGATGGTGCGTCCTCGACGGCAGCGCAGTACTCCGAGGAGGTGCGTTTGCCGGAGTGGGCCCCAGAGCTCTTGCCGGACTTGGTCTTGTTCTTCCCCCCGGGAGCTTCAGCGGCAAGTGTCTTGCTATCTATTGTGGCTGCTGCGTCGCGGTAGATCTTATCGGCACAGATAAGCGCATCCTTCTTGTCGCCGGGGACAGAGATGACACTTATCGGGCCTGGCATCTTGAGCATGTTGTAGGCATAATGAGAGGCTGCCATGAACTTGGCGAGCGCCGGACGGCCAAGTATCCCATTGTAAGGCAATGGGATATCGACAACTTCAAAGGTGATCCTCTCAGTCCTGAAGTTCAGCTCTCCGCCAAAAGTCACTGGCAGTGTGATTTTCCCCTTTGGCTTGCTCCTTCCCGGGTTGATCCCTTGGAATGTGCCGGTTTCCTCGAGCTCGATGTCGGGGATCTGAAGTTTCCGGACCACAGCAGAGGAGATCAGGTTCAGGCCGGCCCCGCTGTCAACCAACATCTTGGTGGCCTTGAGGTTGCGGATAGTTGGTGAAACCAACATCGGCAAGCACCCGACCGCAGTTGTGCGATCAGGGTGGTCCTCAATGTCAAATATGATGGGCGTGCTGGACCACTTCAGGAGTTTGCGCGACTTGACGGGTGGTTCTGCCACATTGACTTCCCGCACCCATTGTTTGAGTTGGCGGTGGGAACTATGCAGACAAGCTCCACCGTCTATGCACAAAACATCTGTTGCCTTCTGGAACTCCTGCTCGCTGTTATCTCCGTCCTCCATGTCTTCGTCGTCGTCTTCGTCTTCGTCCTTGTCGCGGCCGCGGGGAGGTCTATCTCCTTGCCGCTGCTTGGCTTTGCCGCGGCGTCCTCCCCGGCCATCGAATGGACGCTTCTTGCCGGACTCTCCTCCACCTCCCTGGGCCTTCTCCTTGTCGCGTCGCTCGTACTCAGCTTTTTGCTGCTCGACGAGGTACTCGACCCTTTTGCAGTTCTGGAGGTTGTGGCCCTTGGTGCGGTGGATCTTGCAGTACTGCTTGTCGGAGCCGTCCTGCTTGTCGGCGGACGCCATAGCCTCCTTGCCGGAGCTGCCAGCCTGGGCTTTCTTGGCGCCAGCCTCCTTGTCGGACTGCTCAACGACCAGTATTTCTTTGATCTTCGTTTTCCTGTTGTTCCACCGTCGGTTCTTCCTTGCCGGGGCGGCATCCTCACTATCTGTTCCCCCTGCTCCAGTATCCTCTCCGGGGAGTCTCCTCTCTTCCTCAGCGCGTGCGCACTTGTCGGCCAGGGCATAGAGCTCACTGATGTCTCGGATCTTGCACATCACCATTTCCTCCCTCATCCTGCGGTTACGCACGTTCTTGTGGAATGCGCTAATAACCGCGGCAGGGTGGACATCTGGGATGTTGTGCTGGACGGGGCTGAATCTTTGGATGTACTTTCGCAGGGACTCTCCTTCCTTCTGGGCAAGTATATGAAGATCACTCTCCTGGCCATGGGGCTTGTGGCCGCCCGTGAAGGCGCCGACAAACTGATGGCACAGGTCGGCCCAAGAAGAGATGGAGTTCTCTGGCAAGTACATGAGCCAAGATCTGACGTTCGGCTTGAGCACGAGCGGGAAATAGTTTGCTAGTATCTTCTCGTCTCGTCCCCCGGCAGCCTGCACCACGATGGTGTAGATGCTGAGGAACTCTGACGGATGTGTCTTGCCGTCGTACTTCTCGGGTACGTCGGGCTTGAAGTTCTTCATGCTGGGCCACTGGACTTGCCGCAGCTCACGGGTGAACGCAGGACAACCCGCCGCGTACGGCAAGTCGCCTGGTTCTCCGGGCGCATGCATGTCGACAGCGGGCCCAGGGCGCTGGCCGGATTGTCGCCGCGCTTCTATTCGACGCTCGATGCGAATTCGAGCGTCTTCTTGTCGTCTGTCGTCAAGCACTTGGCGTTGATCGCTGCGAGCTCGTGGATCCAACAACGCCGTGGAGTCGTCGTCGATGTTGATCCGGCGAGTCGGCGATTTCGGCCTTCGGGGCGGGGAGTGCATGATAGTTGCACCCCCAGCGGTCTTGTCGCCATCAGCCCGCGCCTGGCTAACTTGCCGTGGTCGCGACATCGTCGGCTGCTGCGGAGTGCCGTTATTGGCGAAGGCGATGAGGCTTTGGATGGTGGCCCTCCAGTCGTCGGCCTTGTCGGCCGCTTGAGGGAAGTCGAGGAGTAGCTGAGCTCGAGCTAGAGCTTCTGCTGGAGTGGCGGGGAGAGGTGGCGAGCGGTGCGAGGAGCGAGATATGCTCTGACTTCTAACAGCGTTAGAAGGAGCAGCGTCTCGTCCCGGCGACCGCGCCTTGCTCGTGCCAGCACGTTGGCCTTGAGCATCCCGCGTACCGCCAGCTTGACCTTGGCCCAGAAAACGTATGGTACCTTGTGTATCACGTCGCTGCCGATCCGGCGCCTCGTGAGACGGGCGCGGAGCATGCACGGACGCCGAGGTCTTGGAGTGCGCTCGGTCGTCCGTCTTATCCTTCGACTTGGCGGCGCCGTGAGTTTCCTCGCCGGCGTCCGTCCTTCCGCTGGCGTCTACCCCACCAGCCGTTGGCTCCGGCGGTGGTGGGATTGACGCGGACGGGCCTGCTGCCTCTGAAGCCTTTTTCTTCGGCAGCATGTTGATGAAGTCGATGAAGTTGATGGGGTTGGTGGAGATGTCGCCCGCGTGAACGCCGGATCGGGTTCACACAACCTCGACGCCCCCCTACCTGGCGCGCCAAAGATGTCGGGGAAACAGATCGCCCACGAACACCTATGGGACCGGAGCCCCTTTTCGGTACGCCAAGGGAGCGGAGGATGCACGAAGAGCGGATCGAGGCGAACACGCGAGCAGTTTACCCAGGTTCGGGCCGCACGGATGCGTAAAACCCTACTCCTGCCTTGGTTTGTATTACGTTCTTGGCTCGGGAGCGAGAAGAGCTACATTACTTATCGCTAGCAACACCGAGCGTGAGAGTGATCGAAAATCGGAACCCCCTCTACGTTGCGC
The DNA here is from genome assembly GCA_902687465.1 of Secale cereale. Lineage (NCBI taxonomy): Eukaryota > Viridiplantae > Streptophyta > Magnoliopsida > Poales > Poaceae > Secale > Secale cereale. The sequence continues at coordinate 391,780,688 of LR738714.1, forward strand.
ATGGGCCTCCTTTTATAGATCAAAGGGGTCACCGACAGGTGGCAACGCAGGTGAGGGTAAAAACGTAAAAACGATGGTAGTTGGAATAGTGTATGCATAGTGCTCTATACCTAACCCTGACGGCAGGGGACAAGGGCATTAAATGCCCGTCGCCGTCGCCCCAAACAGTGCAAAAAGCGTCCGTCAGGGCGTCTCCGTCCGCCACGAAGGTGGCCTTGTCATCGCAGCTCGCCACCATGTACCCTAGGCTGCACAGCCTTCCGCCACGCGTGCCTGGAGGGGCCCCAGGGCGACGCGTGGGCGGATGAGCTGGAGCGCGGGTACTTGGTGGAAGTTTGCCGCGGCAGGTGCCTTGCCGCGGCCGCCATCTTGTCGCGCCTGGGAGCTTGTCGCTCTCCGGGCCTTGCCGGGACGCGTGGCGCGTCGCGGCAAGTCTCTTGAAATGTCGTGTTTGGCCTTCCCGGCAAGCTCCTCTTGCCAGGGTCTTGTACCAAAGAGGTGGTCTTGAGCCTTGAATGGCCTTCCCGGCAAGCTCCTTTTACCGGGGCCTTGTTTCTTTAGCTTGAATACTTTGTTCTTGAATGGCTCCAAAGGAACCATAGTGGGCCTTGGCGGACGCGTGGCAAGCCCTGCCACGGGACGCTGCTACTGCCCGCGCACAAGTTCGGGATACTAATGTACCCCTACTTTAGTACACCGACACCACATCTTTATGAAGAAGGAGTAGATGGTATTATTAGACATTGTGTACCTGAGCATGAACAGGGACAGATCCTTCGGAAATTTCACTCCGAAGCAAATGGAGGACATCATGCTGGAGATAGAACTTCTCACAAGGTATTGAAGTCTGGAATTTATTAGCCTACTCTTTTCAAAGATGCTCGCAAGTTTGCCTCCTCTTGTGATGAATGTCAAATGATAGGTAATGTTGGTAAGCGTCAAGAAATGTCTATGAATTATTCACTTGTTGTTGAACCATTTGATGTTTGGGGCTTTGATTACATGGGACCTTTCCCTTCCTCTAATGGGCATACACATATTTTGGTTGCTATTGATTATGTTACTAAATGGGTAGAAGCTATTCCAACCAGTAGTGCTGATCACAACACCTCTATTAAAATGCTTAAGGAAGTTATTTTCCAAGGTTTAGAGACCCCAGATATTTAATGACTGATGGTGGTTCACACTTTATTCATGGTGCTTTCCGTAAAATTCTTGATAAATATGATGTTAACCATAGAATTATGTCACCTTATCATCCTCAGTCTAGTGGTCAAGTTCAGCTTAGTAATAGAGAAATAAAATTAATTTTGCAAAAGACTGTCAATAGATCCAGGAAGAATTGGTCTAAAATTAGATGATGCACTTTGGGCTTATAGAACAGCTTATAAAAATCCTATGGGTATGTCTCCTTATAGAATGGTTTATGGTAAAGCTTCTCATTTGCCTCTTGAGTTAGAACATAAAGCTTTTTGGGCAATCAATGAACTTAACTATGATTGTAAACTTGCTGGTGAAAAGAGGCTATTTGATATTAGCTCATTAGATGAATGGATAACCCAAGCTTACAAAAATGCCAAGTTATTTAAAGAAAAGGTTAAAAGATGGCATGATAAAAGAATTAAAAAGCGTGAGTTCAAAGTCAGAGAATATGTTGTTTTCCACAACTCTCATTTCAGGTTCTTTGCAGGCAAGCTCCTCTCTAAATGGGTACCTTCCGCACTCCGTTTTTCTACAGTTTGCTTGTTCCCCAAGATAAAAATTATTTATATACCTCCCGAACCTATTGACCATCATATCGTGGAGAAATCTTCTGTTCTCATTTTCTTGCTATTTTTGGTCAGATCTATCAAGCCCGGCATCATGTATTCTTCCTCCTCCAACCCAAGGGAAGAAGATGCTTGGCTGATGAAGATCGAGCTGAAGAGAGAGGAGGCCGTAAAAGCTACAGAAGGTGACAACGGCAAAGAGGTTATCAGTGATCAAGCACCGGCATTTGAGCAAAGACTACCAGCAGAGGAGGAGGAAGAAGATATCCTTAAACCATATTATGCTCTTCTTAGTCCCACTGAAATTGAAGCCTTTTGTATCATTGAAAAGGTTCGTCTGCAAAATAAATATCTCACTCGTGAAAATATTCTTCATCGATAGCACATCACATTCCTTCGGAGCATCATCTGTTGATTGGAAAACCTCTTGATCTTGAAGGATGAGATCGCGACTTCATCATCACCACCATCTTCTTCACCACCAAAAGAAAATTGATTATCGGGTATGGGCACTCCCCTTGGCTTTCGCCAAGCTTGGGGAGGTGCCCCGGTATCGTATCATCCCCACTATCCTTTTGCATTTACTTATTTTAGTTCAATCTTTTTCTTTAGAATAAATGAAAGTTTAGTTCGATCCCTTCTTTTCGTGAATTTGCTTAGTGATCTATCTTTGTAATCGCGTGTGAGATATATAATAAAGTTTAGTTTTGAGTTTTGTGTTTCTTTACCTTCATGTTGTAACAAAAATAAAGGTTATAATTGAATGAATAAAAGAAAGGAAATAAATTAAGAAGATCATATGCTAATCTTATGGTAGGTGATAGCACCACATAAGGAAAAGTATAAGTAGAAAATTTTATTAGATATGGACAAACATAGCATTGGTCAATGATGCTACTCATGAAAGAATTAATAAGGGAAGAGAAGATTCACATATAAATATACTATCCTAGAAATCTTTTGTGATTGTGAGCCCCCATCGAAATATTATATGCCAAAATTATCGACGCTGGAGAAGGAAGACAAATTAATGATTTATGTTTGTTCATATTCACATAGAAGTCATATTATCATACATCCTTTAACATGTGGTGTTTGCTCAATATCTTTTCTAGCCAAAAATTCCGCACTAAGTAGAGATACTACTTGTGCATCCAAAAACCCTTAAACCCAAACTTTTTTTCGAGAGTCCACCATACCTACCTATGGATTGAGTAAAATCCTTCAAGTAAGTTGTAATCGGTGCAATAAGGTAATAAAAATTGCTTCTAAAAGTGTGAGATCATTTAGTGTAAGAGAAAATTGAGCGTTGCACAAACTTGTGATGGTGAAGAATAAAAGCGACAAACTGCATAATAAAGGTTGCTATCACAAGGGGCAATGCATCGTGATGTTCTTTTGCAATAAGGGATTGAGCATACAAACAAATAAGCGCATGGCAACCTCTGCTTCCCTCTGCAATGGGCCTATCTTTTACTTTTATGCAAAGAGTCAAAGTTTTCTCTCTATTCCTTTTTATTTTATCCTTTGGCAAGCATCATATGGTGAGGAAATATCTAGGCATATATGTCCAGTTGAGTCTGGGTGACATGAGTTATTATTGTTGACATCACCATTGAGGTGAGTACGTTGGGAGGCAAAACTATAAGCCCCTATATTTCTATGTGTCCGGTTGAAACGTTTTGCTCAAGTGTATGCGGTGGGTGTTAGCAATCATCGAAGACTATATGATGGTTAAGTATGTGGAGTTGCCTAAAGGCTCCGATACATGACCCTTCCTAAAAAAGATGATGAATTGTAGTTGCAAAGTAGACTGAGAACATAGTTTGTTGGTTTCCAATAGAGTTTATGCTTTAAACTTCAACTATGTGATGAATTTTTACTTGTTCATGAGAATTCTATGATACAAGTCTTCTGATAAAAGTCTTATGCTTAAATTTGTTGTTGTTATAATAATCAACATGATGCTTCTATATCCGTATTTTGTTTTTATCGACACCTCTCTCTGAAAGCATGTGGACATGTTTTTCGTTTTCGTTTTTCGCTTGAGGACAAGCGAGGTCTAAGCTTGGGGGAGTTCATACGACCATTTTGCATCATGTTTTCTTGCTATTATTTATGTTGTTATTATGAATAATAATGCCTTTTGGAGTAATTCTAATGTCTTTTCTCTCATAATTTGCAAGGAATGCATCAAGGGGGAGAATTCCGGCAGCTGGAAATCTGGACCTGAAAAGACTACGTCAGGCCACCTATTCTACACAACTCCAAACAAAGCTGAAACTCCACAGAGATTTTTTATGAAATATATGAAAAATACTGGAGCTGATAACCACCAGAGGGGGGCCATGTCACACCCTGATTTTCATGCCACATTGCTTAAGCTAATTATCATGCTAAAAATGTGGATTTACAAAAACTTATGAGTGTTTTTGGCTTTGCTTGATTGATTTTCTGTGTGCTGTTTGCTAGTGCTCTAAAAATCAAATCAATCATCCAACTCTTATACTTCATCTCCTTGATCCAAAACCTTTTCCCAATAATCATGCCATGTGTATAGACCAGTATAGTATTTTCTTATAAAAATATGTTGGCCAAATAGTATTTTCTAAAATTAGTTTTCCAAAAACCCCTGAATTGAGGTTTGCACTGCAAATACCTTAATTAGGGTGTGAAAAATCTTTCAAAAAGTATATTTGAACCCTATTAGGTATAGGACTCCCATAAACCACAAAATTATAATTTTAAAAGTTATTTTTATATTTTATTTAAAAGCTTTTTCTTCAGGCTAGAAATGGTCTTTAATAGGGAAAAATTATTTAATTATTTCAAAAATATTTGCCAAAATTCAGGGAAACTCATAGGACATATATTGTCCATATATAAGAGTTTCAACACATGGTCATGTTCAAAATATTGGACAAATCCTTCATTAACCCTTTCTGGATATTTCAAGCTTTTGAAATATTTACAAAGGGAATATTCTCCAAAAATTCCAGGGAAATTATATCATGTCAACTATGAAATATTTGATGATTTTAAAAAGCCTCATGCCTTGAAGATCAAGGAAACATCATCCCCTCAAAACCATTCTGTCCATATCTGAAGTTTGAGCAACTTTACATTGGCAAACTTGTCCAAATGCTCTCAAACTTGGTGCACATGCTAGAATGGTCTAATAAGACATCTAGACCAAATGGCACAAGCTTTGGAGAAGGGTAACTTGATCAGAGTACCCCAAAACCATTTCTATTCAAATTCAAATTTGAACAACTTTACATTATCAACTTTTTACCTGGGGCCTCAAACTTTGTGGGCATGATCATAACCCCAAATGATGACACTACACCAAGTGGTGCATCAAGGGGAGATGGTTAGCTTAACTCAAACATGGTGAAACCATTTCTGTTGATTTCTAGGGTTCACCAAAGTTACATTGGCAAGTTTCTTCAAACAAGCCCAAATTTGGTGAAACACCCTATTTCCATATGCCATTTAATCCTGTTAAGTGTCATAGCCAGTGGAGATCATTTGCTTGCCCAAAACATGATCAAACACCTTCTGCCAATTTACCAAAACCATTGTTTTGACCCCATTTACTATTCCCCTTTACCTCAAATTCTTACCACAGGTAAACCTGATCATCTTCTACCTCCAGTAACTTCCCCATGTCCATAGCTCAATGATTGAGGGGTGAAAACCCCATTTTTACTCTTGTGGGCAGCAACATTCTTCTCCTTTCTCACCTCCCTCCTCACTCCAGTGGCCCTCCAGGGCATCCCAGGGCGTATGTACATTGTTTACTACCCCCTAGCACTGTTGGACATTGGGGGACACGGCCAGGGTGCAAGGGACATGACCATGCCGGCCAAAGACACGCTCTGCAGCGCGCTACAGTGCCTTGCTCGGCCCTCCCGAGGCATCCAGGCGGCATTGGGCAGAGCGAGCGTGTCCATCGAGGTCGCCTCGACGTCCACGACAGGCCTCGCTGTCGGGCCCCTCCTCCCTTGCCTCCCTTGTCCCTCCGAGAGCTCGCCCGAGCGTGTCCATGGACATTGCTCACGGTGCACCGCGGCCACGCCTATTTAAGCCACCCCCGACCCTCTCTCTCGTCTTGGTTAGAACCTCCTCTCTCCCGTGAACCTCCTGGACATGCTCTGCCTCCCCCTCTGGCTCTCCTTGCCTCTCCCTAGCCACCTCGGTCGCCGTCGTCCTCCGCCTGGTTCCGGTGAACCGAGGCTTCCCCTCCTCTCCTTAGACCACCAGGGGAAGGCCCCAGGCCACAGGATCCTCCGCCCCCCCTCTTTCTTCTACTACGGGGCCTACGGCGTCGCACTCGTCTCGACCCGAAGCCGCCCGCCGGCGCCGAGGCTGCCGCCGCCCCCGTTCCCCCTCGGACCGCGTGAGGCCCATGGATGGGCTCGGCTTGATCCCCCGGAGCTCGTCAGTGTGTTGGACGCCGCCGGGGACGACCGGAGTCGCCGGGAAGGGCGCCGGCGCCTGCTCGGCCGGCCTCCCCTGCCCCTCCTCTGATTTAAGCGGGAGGTAGGAGGAGGGCCTGCCAGCAGGGCCCACAGGTAAGAGGCTAAGGCCCCGGGCCCCCAGTTAAGTGAAGACGGCCTTCGGGGAAGGCGCCTATCCTGGCCGAAGGCGTACTCACGGGAGTATGCCAACGACGTCACCTGTGCCCCCCGGGCGGCTGATGCCACTGGGCCGGCCCACGTCCACATCCCGCCTGTGCGTAGGATAAGGGTAAAAAAATCATTTCCCTTTCCTTTTCTTTTTCTGTAAACTTCATAAATCCATTTATAATTCAAATTAACTCCAAATTTGATGATTCAAATTTCTGGTAGTTTCTAGAATCATGATCTACCTGTTGGTGCAACATGCACATTTTTCCAGAAACTTTTCCTTCACAAATAATTATCAAATGTCATTATTCCATTTTCTGTGATGAACTTTAGAAAATCACAGAGGGCTCAAATTTGATCCAAATGCAGTGGTTCAAATTCCTAGGTGCTTGTCATATCCAAACTTAGTTTTGGAACATTTTTATTAATACTTTCTGTACCCCACCAAATAATGAGCCATTTCTTCATATTTATCAACTTTGCAAAATCCTAGGAAATTCATTTGAACTCCAAATCCAGTGAAACCAACTCCTAGATGCTTTTAAAATCATGACTTGATTAATGGGTGCCTTTGCTCATTATTCAAAAATATATTTCTGTACACTTCTTTCAAATCCATAAACCCCTTGATTCCATCATATTGAAATGTGCCAAACCATCCATTGATCATACTCCAATGAAACCACCTTGGTTATTTTTCATATGACCAGAGGTATCCTAGAAAAGTCCAACTCCTATTTTTAGAACACTTTTATTTTTGCTTTGTTGTGTTGCTTATTATGATTGTTTCCATCGATTAGTTGACGAAATAAACGGAGTACTCGGAGATGGACCAGAAGGTTTGAAGACTCGGAAGGATAAGGCAAGCAGCCCTTGACCATGTTCGAGAAACCTTTTTATGCATGCCTCATAGCACCTTATTATCAATGCATCGGAATCATGTAGAGGAGGTGACCACTTTGGTTGGTACCTTTGTTACTTTACTATTGAAACTTGCATCAAACATGACCCTACCTTCCTATGAGGGTTATGTGGATGGGAGTAGATAGATATATGCTATAGTAGTTGGCTACGCAAAATGGGTCAGGGTTATGCATTGAGTGAAACAAGTGTGGTAAGACATACTTGCAGATAACCCAGTGGGTGCCACTAATGCCCCTGGGAGATGATGAGGAACTAGGGCACTACTTGGTGAAGAAGTAGTGTACCGAGGCTTGATGAAAGTGTTGTTTACAGAGATGGATTAGATTTATGTGTGACTACCGTCCCAACCAAACATGTGCAACCACTCTACCCTTATATGGGAAAGGGCATTATTGATTACCTAGGTAGATACTAGCATGGTGCCCGCATTACTAGTGATGGCGGTGACATGAGGTCACTCTCGGGACGGGGTCGTGCTTGGATAGGCGACCATGACTGTTTTCACAGGGCACCGAACACACCGTTGGTACCCCGTGTCAGTGGTATGTGATGAATATGGGAGCAAGGCTCCACAAATTTTTTAAGATGAGAAATGTTTGGCACGGGGCTGTTACCAATCGAGTGGACTCTGTGTTAGTGTCGTCTAGGGAAAGATAACGATCGGGTGCTTACCCCGGGTACTTGAGGTACCGCGGGTCGTGAATGACACGGAAGATCCCCGGATCTTGTGGGTAAAGTATGCAACCTCTGCAGAGTGTAAAACTATTCGAATAGCCGTGTCCACGATCAAGGACAGTTGGGTGGTGCTACTTAGACTATGTCCATAAGTTTCTGGAAAACAACACGGTTTGGTAAATCAGTTGATGTGATTGTGAGAAAGTCACGATGAGCGAGAGCAAGAGTTGTTCATGAGTCTTTCTCAATATTGATGTTTTGAAACCTCTTGATACTTGTTGCAGTCACCTGCATGTCCATGTTATATGTTGATCATACTTGCATATGAAAAACTAGCTTTCCGCAAAACTGCCAATTTAGCAGTAGAGCCTTGCATAATTATTCTGTCATCACACTTGGGTTGCTTGCGAGTACATTCAAAGTACTCATTGGCTTGCCACTGGTTATTTTATTGGCCAGGCATGAGAGAACAGGATATGATGAAGATTCCTTGGTGACGAGCATGCGAGCAAGGACGCCTCCCAGTCATAATGCCTGTAGGGTTAAGGCAAATGGCATGGGTCCAAGTTGTTATTGAAGATTTCCGCTGCGATGATATACTCAAGACTTGACCATTATGGTCCTATTTGTGTAATACGGTATGTATGGATGTAAGACTCTTCTTATTCAGCTTCTGTGTGTTTAGTGAGCATTGATCTCTGGGATCACTGTACACGTGCATTCGGTGATCACGACTTAGGAGTCGGGGTCCCCACAGGCCACCACGTGGGCAAAACCCACCTGGGAGCGCCAGGCCCCCCAGGAGCACCCTGGTCGGTTGTGCTCACCCAGGCCCATCTCCAGTGCCCATCTTCTGGTATATAAGCCCTCTGGCCTAGTAAAAATAAAGAGAAGACTTTCGGGACAGAGCGCCGCCGTCTCGAGGCAGAACTTGGGCAGGGGAACTTTTGCCCTCCGGCGAAGTGATTTCGCCGAGGGAACTC
>LR738714.1:391790383-391809961 GCA_902687465.1 Secale cereale
GGGTTAATCATAAGTAATAGGTTTGTTCAATTAAGAACAACACCTAAGTACCGATCCAGCCACATATCAAATTATCAAAGTAGCGAACACGAATTGAACCAACATGATGAAAGTGACTAGATGAAATTCCCGTGTACCCTCAAGAACGCTTTGCTTATTATAAGAGACCGTCTTGGCCTATCCTTTTCCTCAAAAGGATTGGGCTATCTTGCTTCACTTTTGCTACTACTATTGTTACTTGCTCATTACAAAATTATCTTGCTATCAAACTACTCTACTACATAGAAATTCATCACTTGCAGATACTACCTTACTGAGAAACACTTGTCATTTCCTTCTCCTCCTCGTTGGGTTCGACACTCTTACTTATCTAAAAGAGATACAATTGATCCCCTATAATTATGGGTCATCACGCATTGCCCTCGAGAGCCGATGCAATGGAAAAAAATCAGGGACCCAGACTCCGTAGCACCTATGTTCTCAGATACCCAGTTTCTTCATGCCATAAAGATGTAGTATTTTACTGCTTGGTTGTTCAGATGTGTGGACCAAAGTTGGCTGCACAAACTACTGAAGTGGTGCCAGATAATTTTCTAATGGCACCGCTGTCGGTGTCAAAAATGGCGGATCTCGGGTAGGGGGTCCCGAACTGTGTTCCTAAGGATCGATGGTAACAGGAGACTGGGGACACGATGTTTACCCAGGTTCGGGCCCTCTCTATCGAGGTAATACCCTACTTCCTGCTTGATTAATCTTGATGAATATAGGGTTACAAGAGTTGATCTACCTCGAGATCGTAATGGCTAAACCCTAGATGTCTAGCCTTTAATGTTGTGATTCTGTCTCTACGGACTAAACCCTCTGGTTTATATATGCACCGGAGGGACTTAGGGTTGTACATGATCATCTTGCAGAGGAAGGAAATATTACACCCGGACTCTAAACTTGCCATTCTACACATATAGGAGTCCTATCCGGATACGGGGGATAATCTTAAGCGATAATCATCACGGCCCACCAGTCCGGCCCATAACGAGTAATCCGGCCACCGGAGGACCCCTTAATCCAGGATTCCCTCAGTAGCACCTGAACCAGTCTTCGATGACGATGAGTCCGGCACGCGTACTGTCTTCGGCATTGCAAGGCGGGTTCCTCCTTCCAAACATATTGAAGTGTTATTTCCTGCACAAAGGAACTATGTCCGGCTCTGCATGATTGGTACAACCCTTAGCCCCAAAGGCAATGTGTCGAAAAATGGACACTGGGTCTTTACTGACAATTTTTTAGCGAAGCGTCATGTTTGACCTTTTAATATTTTGAACTGTTTTCTTGGCTCTGGTTTCGCATTTCGAGGCATAGCCCCATTGGCACGTCTTGTCGAAGCAGAGATCATGCCTGCTTAATGTGGGATCCTCATCAATATGACATGGGTAACCCAACCGTGTCTTACGCACGATCACATTGGGAACCGGTGAGTTTTACAGATGGAGTGGGGGATGTTTGGTATTTACCATCTATAAAAGGACACAGATCCTTCCCTTCTCACCTCACGCTCTCCTCAAGCCCTAGCTTCCCAATCACTTTAGCCCCAGCGCCACAGCTCCAGCGCTCACAACTCTCAACTCCTCCACCACCGCCTCCTTCCCAAGAAATGGTTGGATCTGGCTCCAAGGGCAAGTGGGAGGCTTCCACGGTCATAGAGAAGACCGTGAAGAATCTCCGTAGTGCGGGCTACCTTGCAGACGACATAGCGCACCGGATTCCCGATAGGAATAAGGTAATCCCCATCCCTGAGCCGGGTATGAGGGTGGTATTCATCCCTCACTTTATTCAGGGGTTGGGGTTTCTGTTTCATCCCTTTGTCCGGGGCCTCCTATTCTTCTATAGGCTGGATTTCCATGATCTATCCCCGAACTCTATCCTCCACATATCGGATTTTATAGTTGTATGTGAGGCTTTCCTCCGCGTCCCTCCACACTTCGGCTTATGGCTCAAGACCTTCAATCTGAAGCCGAAGGTGGTCGTCGAGTAGCACGCGGACTGCGGGGGGGAGCTATGGTGAACAAGCTCCCGAATGCCACCTGGCCCAAGGGGGCCTTTGTGGACACCAACAAGATATGTCAGCAGGAATGGTTCTACATTATCGAACCCCGCGATGCCAAGTGGGCGGCTTCGCCCGAATCCAGATCCGGACCCTCGGAGAGGCTTACCTCATGGACCACCAAGGGCCTTGAATGGGGGTCTCAGACGAAGGTGAAGACACTCCAAAACCGCATCTCCAACAGGATGGCGAAGGGCACCCACCTCACTGACGTGATATAGGTGATGCTCTTCTGCCGCACTCTTCCCTGCCAACTCTGGGCCTCCCACTTATGGGAGTTCAATCCGGAGGGATCACAGACCTTGAAGCGCTTCTTCGGCACCACACACGAAGATATATGGAAGCAGCTCTTCAAGGCCCAGAAGGAGAGGCCTAAGGAGACAGAAGACAAGGGCTACAATAGTGTGGCCTCGGTCTCAGAGGTAAACACAATTCTGACGAATACGTACCATGTCCATATTTCAATTATAACAGGAGTTAGAACTTTTACGTTCCATTGAGGCTTGGACGAAGAAAGCGGAGCGGATCAAGTGTCCAGTTCCGTTGCTTGAAAACCCAGCCACACCCCAACTGACGGCGACGCTGGTTCCGGCGCCATACAAGGCACCGGAGAAGAAGGCCACGAAGAAGGGCAAGGAGGTCAGGAGCGACCCCCGCCCTAAGGATCCTGCAGACACAGTGTCCGGGGACACCAACACCCACTCCTCCCACGACGAAGAAGAGGAGGAGGAGGAAGAGGAGGAGAGCGACTCCCCCATCAAGGCAAGCGGGAAGAAGAGGGTGACCCCCGTAGATATGGGCAAGGGGGCGCCCAGGAAGAAATTAAACATCTCGGACAGCTCGGATTCAACATCCGAGCATAGTTTCTGAGTACAGCCCAGGATCAAGCCCCTGGCTGAATCGTAAGTATTCAAACTTTTCGCTAATGTAGTCGGTTTTAATCAGTTACCATTGTCTAAGCAACTTTTTTTACAACCCTCCCCGCACCCTCCCCGCACATTCCCTGAGGCTTCACTGTCATCAGGGAATTCTCTGTCAGCTGAGATGGTGGAGAGCGATACATCGCTGTGGGCTCAATCGCCCATTGTCGGTGTCAAAACCGGTAGATCTCGGGTAGGGGTGCCCAAGCTATGCGTCTAAGGATCAATGGTAACAGGAGACTGGGGACACAATGTTTACCCAGGTTCAGGCCCTCTCGATCGAGGTAATACCCTACTTCCTGCTTGATTGATCATGATAAATATGTGTTACAAGAGTTGATCTACCACGAGATTGTAATGGCTAAACCCTAAATCCTAGCCTATGAGGATGTAATGATTTTGTCGTTAGCCTCTACAGACTAAACCCTCCGGCTTATATACACGCCGGAGGAGGACTAGGGTGACAAAGGGGACTTGGGGAGGAAGTAATATCTACATCCGGACATCATGCATGCCTTTCTACGTACATAGGACTCCTGGCCGAATACGGGGGAGAGTATTTTGCTTCTATCTTCCTGGCCCATCAATACGGCCCAGCTTCAACGACCCGGACACCTGAGGACCCCTGAGTCAAGGACTCCCTCAGTAGCCCCCGGACTTGCCTTCAAGGACGAGATTGTGTTTGGCTTCACGGTCTTGCAAGGTGAGACCTTCTACATGATAGTTCGGCTTCATTTAATATTATATTCCGTCAATTCCTCGCCGACATCGCCTTTGCCTCCACGTGTCCAACGAATGCGAACTGTCTGGGTATTTTTGCAATCACCCCCTTGACTGTGTAGGGAAGGCGCCTATATAAGGAGACTATTTCTCAGATGTCGTTCGACTCCATTCCACATGGAAAATCCCCAGTACCTGCCACGAAAAATCTTCAAACATGGCCGGCATTCCCAGCTCTTCCTGGGAAAGTTTCTCTGTATACCATGCACATCTGAGAAAACTTCAAGTGTAGGGATATCTTCCTCCCGTGGATCTAGTCCCCGTCCGGGCTGGATTAACTTCCGTCGACAATCAAGCCCTGGTAGAGAGTTTTCCCAACCCCTCCAGTGGAGAGCGGGTATGTTTCATCTCCTTCCTTCTAAGAGGCGTAGGATTTCCCGTCCACCCCTTCCTTAGGGGGCTCCTGGAGTTCTATGGTCTTCAACTGCATGATTTCACGCCGGGGTCTATCCTTCACATTGCGGGATTCATCACTTTATGCGAATTATTTCTGGGCTGCGAGCCTCGTTTCGAGCTATGGCGGAAGTTCTTCTTCCTTGTCCCTCGCTCCGAGGAGGGATCCATATTTGATGTTGGCGGCGCCGAAGTATGGCGCATAGCAGAGAAGGTTATCTATTCGGTACTCCAAAGAAGGCATCCGAAGAGTGGTCTTCGGAGTGGTTTTATATCGAGGATGTTGCCTTGTCGGATCCAGTTCGGCAGGGCCTCCCCAAATACTCCAATGCTCCTCCAAAGAAGCTTTTCAACTAGAGTCCATGTAGTCCCACAGAAGAAGAAAGTGCGGAGGTAAAAAGACTGGCCAGCAAGATCAGACTGCTTGCCAGTTCGGGGCTGTCAATAATTGAAGTGATGGCGATCTCAATAAAGCGATGCGTGCAGCCGCTCCAAGCTAGAAGATTTCCTGTGAGGCATTATAATGGCCAGGATGATGCCTCACGCTGCTTGCGCCTGGGTCCGGACGACCCTGCCGCTCTAGCGACCATCCTAGCAGATCTGTACAAAGGAGAGAAGCAAGATTTTCTTCGCTTGATGTCAGGACCCCGATCCTAAGTCACACCGATCTAGCTATAACACGTCATATCACTTTGCGGCCTCACGCACGGTAACCCCACGGGTGCCACCTTACCTGGCCCGGGACCGTTTGCGCATTTTGGCACACGTATATGACAGTGTCGCTAGCATCCATATGACAGAGAACCCGGGCCGACATGGCTAGTTATAAACCAAAAGTGGCACTAAATTACAGAGACAGGCATCCATGACCCAGCAACGAACGTGTCGGTCATCAACGTATGAACCCAAGTCGTAGCAAGCTACATGGACTTAAAGGAACAACGCGTGACATTTCCCCTAAGGGACAGACACAGGAACGAAGAAGGACACATGCCGGCCAGCCTACGTGTTCCGAGCAGTAGCAAGCTACCAAGGCTCATTGGAGACACTAGGAGGCATTTCCCTATAAGATAGGCTACCAAAGGAAAACAACTAGGTGTCGGATCCCACACATGCCAAGCATTTCAATCATACACGCAATATGCTCAATATGTGCAAATACAACATTGCATCACAACAGAACTCTATGACTCAAAGTACTTTATTTAAAAGGCTCCAAGAGCCATACATAACATATCCATACAGGTAGGGGTCACATGACCCAACACTCAAGTCATACAGTCATACAAGCACAAGCGGAAGCTACATGTCTGAGTACAGACAACTTAGAAAATAAAACAGGCTTGGTGTAGCCTGACTATCTACAAGGCCCTTCACAAGCTCCAGATCTCCGTCTGGGTGTCAAGCTACTCGTCGACGTCAACGTCTATGTAGAACCCATCAGCAGGGGCAGGGTTCTCCTCTGCAACAGTTATTAAGCAAACATGAGTACAAAGGTACTCAGCATGTCTTACCACAGAACCTATCATACATGCAACATTATCAAAGGGGGTAGTGGAGTTCATAGCAGAATGCCAGCTTTGACCTTGGCTAACCTATACTACAACTCTCAATGGATTGCAAGATGTTATTACGAACACGAGTCCTCTACTCACCACATCAATACACTACCGAGGATCCTCTTCCGTCATCCTACGGAAGGGCCATCCACGGCACTCACACTTATCTTGAGGCTTTTAGTAGTAACCATCAACTTGTTTATGAACTGTAAGAGTAACCAAGTAGTCCGTACCGCGAACAACGGCTATTCGAATAGTTTGATAACCCTGCAGGGGTGTACCTCTTCGCACACGCTTTCACCACTTATCGCCGTTTACTCGGCGTGTACTCGGCAACATTCAAGCGGAAGCCCAGCGGGGGTGTCGGCCACGACCTGACTAACTACTCAAGTCTCTCGTCCAGGTTTATCGCCTATTTGGGTTCCATCCGTGGGGAGATCCGGCCGGGGTGTCGCTCACGGCCCCAAACGATGTGTACAGGGTTCCCGAGTCACCAAACGGGCAACCGGTACACCGTGCCACGTACCTGTCGCATCACAACCCACCCCGAGGGTCAGCGTTGTGCACGACCTCCAGTAAGCTATAAACACCAGAAACTAGTTGCAACTCCTGGACGGAGATCAAGGGTAATTAATAAGCCGAGAGGGTCAATTAAGGATCCCAATGTGTGGTAGTAGCTGTAACTTGAACCACACATACAGATCTCAGGTCCTATGGACGATTCCAATGAAACAACCCACCATGTACTCCTACATGGCCTTTCATCGATACCTTTACCAAGCGTATTCCACACTTCCTTCTCTTTATCGGTATGATCATTTCACTCTGATCCATCACCCAGACGAACCAGACCAGACACAACTCTAAGCATAGCAGGAAACATAAACAAATAGCATGGTGGATCACACATCACATGGCTCAATCAACTCCTACACATGCTAGTGGGTTTCAACTATTTACTGTGGCAATGACAGGTCATTCCAGGGATAGGGTTCAACTACCACAGCAAGTAGCAGTTCACACGCTGTTGCCTTAATGCAGTAAAGAGAGCAGGAGCGAGAAGATTGGGTTTGTATCGGAATGATCAATGATTGCTTGCCTGACAAGGTGGTTGTCGGGTACTGCTCTTCAACTGGATACGCAGCAGTATCCTCGGGAGCAGGACCTAACGCAGAGAATACCGGCGATACAATCATTAACAAACAAATGCAGCAATATGATGCATGCTCATGACATGGCAAGATGCATGTGTGTTGGCTAATGCAACTAAAACCAGAAGGGGTTGAGCTTATTTGAATCAAAGATTCAAATTGAAGTTCAAACTATTATTTAAATAAGTGCATTATCATGTTTTTGATGTATACAGCAAGTTAACTTGTTCAAACATGCATGAAACCAGTGCCATTGGAAAGATTGGATTTTTCTGATCATTTTTCATATATAAATCTTTTCCATCTGAGCTATGGTTGATTTTATATGATTTTTAGAAGTTTTGGGTATTTTCTGGAATTTCCTGAATTATTTTTAAATCTAAAAATCCCAGAAAAACCTTTACTGCGTCGGCATGACATCATGCTGATGTCAGTCAGTCAACAGGAGCTAGTCCAAGTCAAACATGACATGTGGGCCCTGCATGTCAGTGTCACAGCTAATTAACTAAGTTAATTAGAGTTGAACTAAAACTAATTAGCTATCAGTGGGGCCTGGGCCCACGGGTCAGTGACTAAACTAATTAACTAATTAAATTAACAGAAACTTAATTAAACTAACTAATTAGCAAAAGGTGGCCCACACGTCAGTGACCCAGGGGTAGTCAACCCCCTGGTCAAACAGGTCAAACCCGCCGGCGACGTGACGCCGGCGAGGCCAAGTACGGCGGCGTGCTTCGGAAATCGTCTACGGGGCACGGCTCGAGCTGCGGCTAGGCGTGTTGGAAAGCTCTTGCTCTTGCGCGTCGGATGGTGGTGGTCGCCGGACCTGGGGTGGCCGGAGACGACGGCAACAAGCTCGACGGTGGCGACCGGCGTCGGGCGTTTGTGGAGATGCGGCTGCAGGGGCCTAGGCGATGTGTGCGTAGCACCTATCGCATCTACGCGCTGCGGTCAGTGTGATGGACGGGTGCCAGTGATCAAATGGTCACCGGAGCATCACCGGCGGCGAGCACGGCGGCGGTGCGTGCAGGTGAGCTTCGTGTGGTGCGTTCCAGGGCAGAAGAGAGCCAAGGGAGAGGGGGAGGACGAAGCTGGGCTCACAGGGATTGCAGCAGGCGCCGGAGCGAGCTCGGGGGTGGTCGGAGCTGAGCGGGACGACGAGAGGGATCTCCACGGCCGGAGTTGGGGAAGAAGAGGTCGGGGGCGTCTCCAGGGCGGGCGAGCGCTCGGGGCTCGGCCTGTTCGAAGTACTCGAGGACGGCGGAGACGACGGACACCAAGGCGGGGCTCAGGGACGACGGTGGGCGCGGCTTCTACGACGGTGCGAGCACGACGGCGTCGGCCATGGCGCGGGGAGAGCGAGGGAGAGGAGCTGGGGAGAGGGGGAGGTGTCTGCGAGGTCGGGGGCGACGTGTGTGACCGAACCAGGCTTCCAGGACGGCGAGGGGAGGAAGCAGGGCGGCGGGCAGCTGCGTGGCGCGCGGTGCGGTCGCCGTCGAGCACCTGCGTGCCTGCCTGGCCGAGCCAAGCAGCTCGCTGGAGCGGCAGCTGGGCTAGGCCGGTAGGTGGGCCGGGTGGGGCGCCAGGTAAGCTTCTTCTCTCTCTTTTTTCCTATTTTCTTTTCTGTTTCATTTCTTTTGCAGCTTTGTTCAATTAATAAAAATGCCAAAACATTTTTATAACTCATGAAACTTGTCATGCCCACTGTATATAATATGAACAGTAGGAAACATTATAGTTCATGATTATTTGAGCATTTAAAATATTTTAAAGTATTTAAATGCCCAAATACAAATACCATATGATTTAATCCAAAGCCCTTGAGTGTCCTAGAAAAATGTGCACCATTTTTGGCAGAGGTTTAAGACCAACGCAGAAGGGATGAACATTTTTGAAGGGCATTTTGGGTACATTGGAAAATATTTTATCAAACCCTAGTTGTTAGAAGAGGGGTGCTGGGGTTTCTGTTAATCCCATTTCAAGTTTCCTTGAAAAGTAAACATGATGCACACACCAACTAACTCTAATGCAAGTGCTAACTAGGGATGTGACACTTGAAGTGCCGGGAAGGTTTCTCTATGTACAATCCTCCTGACTAGGAAAGTCCTTCTCTTGACCGCTATTCTTGCCCTTTCTTCATTATAAGATGTGTTGGCCGAACTGAATTCAGTTATTCCCAACAGGAGTGGAGGAAGGTGGTCGCGGGGATTAATAGTCCCGCCCCACAGCTAGAGGGCCACTTTCAAAATGTGGGCCCCGGATTCTATGAGGATCCGGATATAGGCACAAAACTAGAAGATGGAGTGTTCTATCAAGCCAACCATGATGGCATTCAAGTGGCTATCATAGCGATTATCCCGGCCTTATTCTTTCCTCTCACGTAAGTACCCAGGACATACCTCCTCAAAGAGATTCCCTGTGCGCCTTACCCATCGCACTTTTTTATGCTCAAAAGGGGCGGCGCTCCTCACGCCCAACTGTGCAAAGACCGTCATCCCAGAGGGTGATGCCTGCATCAGGTGAGGCCTTGAAGCGAAAGAGGACCGTGAACACCACCGAACCTTTGAAGAGGTATGTTTGTTTTAACATATACTGGGTGGTGAAGCCGGTATTACAACTTTCCGCCTTGTTTTTCCTTTTAGGAGGAACATACACCGTACTGTGTCTGGAAATCCTGCAGATCAAGCTCCAACCAATCCGGCATCCGGCATGTCTACGAGGACAAGGGTTAATGCGGATACAGTGCTGGATTGTCCTCTTCAAGAGGATTCGGATGAAATGTCTATCACTAATTCCGAAGCGGAGGTCGCGATGATTCACCGGCAGCGAAAAGCAGCCATGCGTGACCCAGCCTTTTCTGAGGAGGCATTTAACGCCCTTAGTTCTACAGATGCTTATATCCCCGCCGCTGAAGACGGACTCGCTGGAGCAACTCACCAGCTTTCAAAAGATATGCGAGTAAGTGTTAATTTAGTGTTCCCATTCTAATAACCCCCGAGACTTAAAGCAATTGGTCCAACTGATTTGAGGATCGTTGTGTATTGCAGGTGCTCCAAGAAAAGAATAACATCTTATCTAAGGAGCTGAAAGAATGCCGGACCCAGCTGACGACTGTCACCACCGAATTGGAAAATTTGAAGCAATCCGAATAGGATACTAATGGTAAGAACAATGGTGTCCGAACTGTATGATATTAGTGCCGATCAATAGTCTCTAAGTACATACTAATTGAAATGCAGCAACAGGGCCGACCGACCAATGGGTGAAGAAGCTAAGGGCTGCTCTGGTTGATAAAAAATATGCTGAAGGGGAAACAGCTGCTGGTAAGCGTGTATTGACGCAAGCCATAGATAAAAGAAACCAAGCATAGGATAAAAATGTCAGGCTAGAATAGGAGCTAAAGGACGTAAGAGCCCAACTCTCAAATGCCTTGGAAGAGAAACGGAAGCTTAAAGGCGGCATATTTAGTATGTCCTTAAACCTAGCTCTCCTTATAGTCCCTTATTTTCAAAGTTCTTCATACAACTATTCCTGTAGGTTTGTTAACTGGGCAGCTCGAAGGGGAAGTGTCCGGTTTTCAGGGCGATGTGCTGCAAGAGCTTTCCAGAGTACACGAGCGAGCTTGGAAGGCCATGAAGAATATGGCCAAGGCTTTATGGCCGGGTGATTGATACGTCCAAAACGTATCTATAATTTTTGCTTGCTCCATGCCTCTTTTGGGTGATATTGCTATGATATTTATACACTTCCATACACTTTTGATCATATTTGGACTAACCTATTAACTCAGTGCACCCCAGTGCCAGTTTCTGTTTTCGGCTGTTTTTGTATTTCAGGTTTTTCACGTTACGAGAACTGCCAGGAAAAATCCAGAAAAATTATATAAAAAATCAGCGTTCCAGAACCTACCGTGCGCCCGAAGGACAGCCGGGGGGGCACCAGGGCTCCAGGCGCCCTAGCGGCGCCCCCCCCCCTGGGCCGCGCCGGGGGGGGCGCCTGGGCCCCCCGAGGCTCCTCCGATGCCCCCCTTTGGCATATATTTAAAGCGTCTCCCGAAACCCTTGAAACAGGAACTCTTTTCGCGATCCCATCTCTGTTCCACCGCCGCCGCCGCTTCCAAGATCGAGAGCACCAGGAGAACTCTTCCCGACACCCTGCCGGAGGGGAGGATCACCACCTGGAGCTTCTCCACCACCATGGACGCCTCCCGGATGAGTTGTGAGTAGTCTCCCTTGGACCATGAGTCCATGACCAGTAGCTATGTGATGTTCTCCTCCCGTTCTTGTGCTTCACTAATTAGTCCTCGTGAGCTGCCCTACATGATCGAGGCACATATGTAATCCTTATGTTGTTGCTATGATGAGTTTGCTGGGATCCGATGGATTATGAGATTATGTTCAGATTGTGTTTGAGTAATATATTTGATCTACCTCTTTTATATTTATGTTCGTAAGTAATTCTTGCATGTTCTCCGTTGTTATTTATTGCTTTGGCCAAGTAGTAGGTAGTGACTCCAAGAGGGAACATTATGCTTGATTGTGGGTTCATGCCCCTCGATGACTAGTTTGAGTGACAGAAACATGAGTCTAGGGGATGTGCTGTTGCCACAAGGGGGAAACCAACGGTGCTTGTGCCCGCGGGTGCAAGGATTGTTTACTTTACACAAAGTTATTTTAATGCAGCTGTCTGTTGCTTTGAGTTTACACTATGGGTGGGACTCGCAACTTAATACCAGCGAGATGTTCTGGATAGATATGTCAAGGTGGATGATTAGTAGTAGATATTGATGGATTTCGGTCTACTTACTTTGGCGTACCGCCCATGCTTTGAACCTCAACCTTTCTTGCAATGTAGTCAGCATTGGTTTGCGCACATAGTCCTGTCAATTGCCCAGCTGTAATTCGTTTACCTCACATAGTTGTTTTATCGTCTTTTGGGAGAGAGACATCACTAGTGAACATCATGAGACTCCAGACCATATCACCATCATTGATCACGTCCGCTATTTACTTTTCCGCTATTTACTTACTATTGCAATTATACCTATCACTATTATCACTTGCGTTTGATCCTTTGTAAACTACAAGGCCGGAGGGATTGACAACCTCACTGTACTCGTTGGGAGCAAAGTTATTTGTATCTGTGTGCAGGTCCACGTTGATTGCTAATATCCGGCGCCGTTAGCAGTTGACACCTTCTTGTTGAAACTGGGAGTCTCTGGGATATCGATCCTTGGTAATACCAAGGGAAAACTTCTGCTACACTGCATCTCAAACCTTCCACTTGGGGTAACCAACGAGGGGTGAGAAGCCAGCTAGCAAAGCAATTTCTGGCGCCGTTGCCGGGGACTCCACTCTTCAGGATAAGGGAGTTGCACGCTATCTTTTACCTTTGCTTTTAATCTTGTTAGTTTACTTTTCAGTTTTGCTTTAGTATCTTTTATCGAAAATCACAAAAATAGTTATCTTGCTTGCTTGCTACAATGGGTTCCACCGAGAACACCAAGTTGTGTGACTTCACTAGTCACAACAACGATGACTTTATCAGCACACCTATCACTACACCTGCCACTTCAGCACCTTCATATGAAATTATACCTGCTTTACTGAACTTAGTCATGAAAGATCAATTCTCCGGTGCTGGAGATGATGCTGCTTTACACTTGAACAACTTTGTTGAACTTTGTGATATGCAAAAGTACCAAGAAATAGATGGTAATATTGTTAAGCTTAAGCTTTTTCCTTTCTCCTTGAGAGGAGGAGCTAAAATTTGGTTTCAGTCTTTGCCTAGAAATAGCATAGATTCATGGGACAAGTGCAAAGATGCTTTTATCAGAAAATACTATCCACCTGCTAAAATTATCCAACTGAGAAGTAACATAATGAATTTTAAACAATTGAATAATGAACACGTTGCCCAAGCTTGGGAACGTATGAAATCTCTTATCAAGAACTGCCCTACTCATGGTTTGACCACTTGGATGGTTATCCAAACTTTTTATGCAGGCTTGAACTTTACCTCGCGGAACTTGTTAGATTCGGCCGCGGGAGGAACTTTTATGTCAACTACACTTGGTGCTGCCACAATACTTCTCGATGAGATGATGACCAACTATTCCCAATGGCACACCGAACGCGCTCCAACAGGTAGGAAGGTAAACTCTATCGAGGAGATTTCCTCCTTAAATGAAAAAGTTGACTTGATCATGTCTCTACTTTCGAAGCAATCCTCTGTTGATCCTCGTGATGTTCCTTTAAATTCTTTGATTGCTCAAGAACAAGTAGATGTGAACTTTATCTCTAGAAACAATTTTAACAACAATGCTTATAGGAGTAATTTTGGTAGCAATCCTAGACCGTTCCCCTCTAATTCTTATGGGAACAACAATGCTTATCCTAGCACCAGGAACTCCACTACTGAACTAGAGATTATGCTTAAAGATTTCATTACTACCCAAAAAGCTTTTAATAATAGTGTAGAAGAAAAACTAAACAAACTAGGTGATCTCTCTTCAAAGGTAGACAATTTAGCCAATGAGGTAGAATTGCTTAAAATTAGAACTTCTCCTCTTGAGGAGAGGAAGGTCACTCCTATGAATGCTATTCAAGTGCAAATTAATGAAAATATTAGGATGATGGCTAAACTTAAAGAGAGATGAGCTAGAGAAAGGGAGGAAGAGGATAGAATTAAGAGCCTTCCTACCCACCACACTGTTGCTACTATCCAAGTTGTTGAGGATATCCAAACTCTTAGCACCTAATGTACTCCTGGTCCCGATGGACCTATTAATGGTGATGCTATGACTATAGAAACTACCAAACATGTGAACCTAAAAGGACACCACTACCACTTTACTTGATGCTAGTGACCTTGATTTTGATACTTGCACTCTTACCGAAGTTATTGATTTCCTTCACAAGATGTCTAGAGACCCCCGCACTAGCACGATTAACCTTGCCTTCACGTAGCATATCACTAATGCTCTTATCAAAGCTAGGGAGGAGAAACTTAGAGTAGAAGCCTCCATACCTAGAAAGCTAGAAGATGGTTGGGATCCTATGATAAAAATTAAATTGAATGACTTCTCTTGCTATGCATTATGTGATGTTGGAGCTAGTACCTCTGTTATGCCCAAAAGAATATATGATATGCTTAAATTGAAAAAAATTTATTCTTGTTCTTTTGGTGTTCGTCTTGTTGATTCTTCCACATAGAAACCTTTGGGGAGGATCGACGATGTTCTTATCGTTGTCAATGATAATTATGTTCCCGTTGATTTTACTATTATGGATATTGAATGTGATCCTTCTTGTCCAATTATTTTGGGACGTCCCTTTTTACGCACCGTTGGTGCTATCATTGACATGAAAGAAGGTAATATAAAATTTCAGTTTCCTCTCAAGAAAGGGATGGAACACTTCCCTCGAAAGAAGATCAAGTTACCATTTGAGTCCGTTGTACGGGCTAGCTATTCTTTTACTCTTGATAAAACTTGATCTCTATGCATTATGCCTAGCTTAAAGGCATAAAAGAAAGCGCTTTTGGGAGGCAGCCCAATGAATAAATTTATTTTGCTTTTGTTGTGTCTTGATGTTTTTTACTACCGTAGCATCATCATTGTATCTTTAATTTTCATATTTGTGCCAAGTATAGCCTCTGATTGCTAGAAAGTTCAAAAGTTGTGAGGTGCTGTCCAGGAAACAGATTCTGTTCTTGGATAGAAAAATTCGTATAAAATCACCAGATCATCTTTTTGGTATGAATTTTTTCGACAGCGTTCTCTATATAATTGTCTTTCGTGCATCTGTTCTGAGTTTTTTGATTTGAGTTGCAGAAGTGCCCCGAACAAATCAATTACTACCTGCTGTTCTGTTTTTCACAGATTCTGTCCTGTTTTGCTTTTCCTTCATTTTGCAAACCAAGAGCTTGCTTTTTCTTTGCAAAAACCTTTTGGCAATCTTGAGAAACAGTAGACCTTCAAGAATATCTTTATTTCCAGCAAGGTATAATTATTTTATTATGGGTACTAACCTCGCTAATCAGATTATGATGAGTTATGTATGAAGGGAGTTTTCAAGTGTGCGAGGGAAGATGATAAAAGAGATTCAGGAGTGTCAAGCGCTCAAGCTTGGGGATGCCCCCATGCACCCCCAGGAAATATTCAAGGAGACTCAAGCGTCTAAGCTTGGGGATGCCCCCGTGCATCCCCTTCTCCATCAACATTATCAGTTCGTCTTTCGTTCCACTATATTTTAATCACTTCATGTGTTATGTGCTATGCTTGGAGCGTCTTGCTTTTAGTTTCCTTTTTAGTTTTTCATAACGAGTCGGAACTCAGCGTTCTTTATGTGGGAGAGAAACACGCTCCACTTCTACCTAGAACATAACATAGAATTTTCATGTCTATCTTTGTTGTGTGTGTTCTTCGTCTTTTAATAGCTACTATCATGCTCTGCTCTTAGTATTCATGCTTATCTTTTTAAAGAGCTTGTGTTTAGTTGGTTGCTTGAACTCTCTTTAATTATCATGCTTATCTTATTAAGAGAGTTTGCTTCCGATGCATTGGTTAATATGTCTATGATAAAGATGTTGCGTGCATAATGGCGCTTAGTAGTTCAGGTTTTCTTATGGTTAGTCTCAAATAGCTGGGGGATTCCCAATGTGTTATTGGAGTACCAACATGATTTGTTTGCCAATGATGTGGTATGGTTTAGTAATATCTTCCCTCAAGAATTTATTTTGATTGACTTGGCGTATGCTCACGCATATTTAAGACTGTAAGAAAGTCTGTCAAGCCTTGATGATCTTTTATTTCTGAGTAGCGATATAACTTCCATGCCTGATTCAATGTTGCTTTGTCCCTCTGCATGATTATGACCGTCATTGCTCTCTTAGTTGGTCGCTCCCAGTCTTTTGCTAACCTCCACCTGTACTAAGCGGACTGACTGCTTGTGCATCCACATCCTTTTAAACCAGTTATGCCATATGAGTCCACCATACCTATCTATCTGTGGTATTTCACCGCCACTCCAAGTAAATTTAGATGTGCTACCTTTAAAACCTTCAATTACAATATATAGCTCATGGGAAAGTAGCTTAAAAACTATTGTGGTAAAGAATATGTTGCTTATGTATCTTATTTTCTTATAAGTTGCTTGCTGAGAGGTAACCATGTTTCTGGGGACGCCATCAACTGTTACACTTTTGTTAAATATCATGTGAGTTGCTATGCATGCTCGTCTTGTCTAAAGTAAGGGTGATTTGCCATGAGTTGAATGGTTTGAGTATGCATATTGTTAGAGAAGAACATTGGGCCGCCAACCAAAGCCATGTATCATGGTGGAAGTTTTAGCTTGGACATTAATCCTCAATCTCTTATGAGAATATGCTTAAGCATTTAAGAGGAGTCCATTATCTATTTTCTATGTTGTCCCGGTATGGATGTCCTCAAGTTGAGATCTATCAAAAACGAGAAATCAAATGCGATCTATCTCCTTGGACCTTTGTACAGGTGACATAGAGGCACCCCTTTGTGACACTTGGTTGAAACATATGTAATGCAATGACAATCCATGGAAATCCAAGCTAATTAGGACAAGGTGCGAGCACTATTGGTATTCGATGCATGAGGCTTGCAACTTATAGGATGTCTTATGCATAGCACATATGAAGTACTACTACCGTTGACAAAATTGTTTCTATGTTTTCAAAATAAAAAGCTCTAGCACATGATTAATCCCTGCTTCCCTCTGCGAAGGGCCATTCTTTTACTTTTATGTTGAGTCTCCACCTTCTTTTAAAAGCACCAACTACTGAGAGCATGATTGTCATTCTGAGTGTAATGTGCATTGTCCCAAAGTAGCATTGTCTTTTGCATGATTGTGATATCGTTTATTTTGAAATCATTGTATCTAGTCATCACTTAAACCTTGGAGGTGCCCCTGCATTTATGTTTTGCTTCACTAAAGGGGGCAAGCTAGATATCACTTTATCATATTTGCACATCATGTTCATTGCAAATCTATTTGATATTTCAGTATCATATTGTAAAACTTTCAGTTCTTTGTGATTTTCTCATGAGGCAACTTAATTACTACAGATTCATTGTCTCAGTAAGCTTTTGTCATATGACTATGAAAAAGTCCTATATGGTTAATAGCATGTCACCACAGAAATTATTCTTGTTATCATTTACCTACTCGAGGACGAGCAGGAATTAAGCTTGGGGATGTTGATACGTCCAAAACATATCTATAATTTCTGCTTGCTCCATGCCTCTTTTGGGTGATATTGCTATGATATTTATACACTTCCATACACTTTTGATCATATTTGGACTAACCTATTAACTCAGTGCACCCTAGTGCCAGTTTCTGTTTTCGGCTGTTTTTGTATTTCAGGTTTTCACGTTACGAGAACTGCCAGGAAAATCCAGAAAAATTATATAAAAAATCAGCGTTCCAGAACCTACCGTGCGCCCGAAGGACAGCCCGGGGGGGCCACCAGGGCTCCAGGCGCCCTGGCGGCGCCCCCCCCCCCTGGGCCGCGCCGGGGGGCGCCTGGGCCCCCCGAGGCTCCTCCGATGCCCCCCTTTGGCATATATTTAAAGCGTCTCCCGAAACCCTCGAAACAGGAACTCTTTTCGCGATCCCATCTCTGTTCCGCCGCTGCCGCCGCTTCCAAGATCGGGAGCACCAGGAGAACTCTTCCTCGCACCCTACCGGAGGGGAGGATCACCATCGGGAGCTTCTCCACCACCATGGACGCCTCCCGGATGAGTTGTGAGTAGTCTCCCTTGGACCATGAGTCCATGACCAGTAGCTATGTGATGTTCTCCTCCCGTTCTTGTGCTTCACTAATTAGTCCTCGTGAGCTGCCCTACATGATCGTGGCACATATGTAATCCTTATGCTGTTGCTATGATGAGTTTGCTGGGATCCGATGGATTATGAGATTATGTTCAGATTGTGTTTGAGTAATATATTTGATCTACCTCTTTTATATTTATGTTCGTAAGTAATTCTTGCATGTTCTCCGTTGTTATTTATTGCTTTGGCCAAGTAGTAGGTAGTGACTCCAAGAGGGAACGTTATGCTTGATTGTGGGTTCATGCCCCTCGATGACAAGTTTGAGTGACAGAAACATGAGTCTAGGGGATGTGTTGTTGGCACAAGGGGGAAAACAACGGTGCTTGTGCCCGCGGGTGCAAGGATTGTTTACTTTACGCAAAGTTCTTTTAATGCAGTTGTCTGTTGCTTTGAGTTTACACTATGGGTGGGACTCGCAACTTAATACCAGCGAGATGTTCTGGATAGATATCTCAAGGTGGATGATTAGTAGTAGATATTGATGGATTTCGGTCTACTTACTTTGGCGTACCGCCCATGCTTTGAACCTCAACCTTTCTTGCAATGTAGTAAGCATTGGTTTGCGCACATGGTCCTGTCAATTGCCCAGCTGTAATTCGTTTACCTCACATAGCTGTTTTATCGTCTTTTGGGAGAGAGACATCACTAGTGAACATCATGAGACTCCGGTCCATATCACCATCATTGATCACATCCGCTATTTACTTTTCCGCTATTTACTTACTATTGCAATTATACCTATCACTATTATCACTTGCGTTTGATCCTTTGTAAACTACAAGGCCGGAGGGATTGACAACCTCTCTGTACTCGTTGGGAGCAAAGTTATTTGTATCTGTGTGCAAGTCCACGTTGATTGCTAATATCCGGCGCCGTTAGCAGTTGACACCTTCTTGTTGAAACTGGGAGTCTCTGGGAAATCGATCCTTGGTAATACCAAGGGAAAACTTCTGCTACACTGCATCTCAAACCTTCCACTTGGGGTAACCAACGAGGGGTGAGAAGCCACCTAGCAGTGATTCCCCTCTAGAAACTATGGAGAACTTGGCGGACTTGTTCAAAGGGGCTCGACGCCGCTTCGAACTATGGAAAGCGTCAGCATGTCGCATGGGTGCTCGAGAAGCCTGGGCCATGGTAAAGACACGCTACACCAGCCTTGATCCGAATCATATGTGTCACAACCCTAGTTCTGGTATGCACTAGGCTAGTCTTGTTGTTTGCATCATGTTTAAATTTCAAATGAAATTGAATTGAGGACTTGTGAAACCCTCAGAAACCCTTTTTGAAAATGACCCAAATAAAAATTGCTCCAAAAAGGTCCAAGAAAATGTTCATGTGGCCCTCTAAAAATATTGGTTAGAGATAAAAATCAAACCAATATTATTAGGAGCTCATAAGTATTTATTTTGGGCATTTGGAATTAATGCAATAGTTATTTGCTTGGATATATATTTATTGTATATTTTATATATGTCAAAAATTCTAATTCTTTATTTTGAGGGGCTTGGATTAATTCCTAGGTCCCTGCAAAATAAAAAAATGTCAGAAGAAAATAATTGATTTAATTTAGAAACTAAATCAAAACAAATGTCAGAAAAATAGAAAAGAAAATAAAAGGGAAGGACTTACCTGTGCCACCCTGGTAGCCCAACTGCTTGGCCCAGCAGCCGGCCCAGGTGACTGGCAGCGCCAGTCACCCTCAACCTCGCGCCAGGAGGCCGGGGCGCGTGCCCGACGCGTGCTTCGCCGCGCCGCGCCACCTCCTGCTAGCCTGCTTCATCCCCCTCGCCGCCTGGTGGCTTCTGG
>LR738714.1:391810204-391855390 GCA_902687465.1 Secale cereale
CCCTCTATCACTGACCCGCGGGCCCCGCCCGACTAATTATTCCAGTTAGTGTTAATTAACTATTTAGGTTAGTCCTACAGTCACTGACTAGTGGGCCCTGCCTAGTTAGTTAGGGCTAACTAACTCAGTTAGTTTACTGAGCCAGTGACGTGAGGACCCCACACGTCAGGTTTGACCTGAGCCAGCGCTGTTGACTTTCTGACGCAAGCATGATGCAGTGCTGACGCAATAAATATTTTCTGGAATTGTTTTTGTTTAAGAAAATCCAGAAAATTGTTTAAACTTCAAAAAATCACAGAAATTCAACTGTAGCTCAGAATGAAATAATTTATATATGAAAAATGGTCAGAAAAATATAAGGAATCTGTTTATGGCATTTTCATGCATGTTTAACCAACTTATAATTGCTGCATAGGTGAAAACACATAAATGGCACTTTAAATGTTAATTTTGGAATTGCATTTGAACCCTTGGTTCAAATGGACTTCTTTCAAATAGAATGCTAGTTGCATTAACTCAAATAACATCACATCTTCATGCCATGATCATGCACCATATTGTTGCATATGCTTGTGTTTGATTGTCGGCACCGTTCTTCTCGATAGGTCCAGCTCCGGAGACCGATCCAGAGTACCTGTCAGAGGAGCAGTGCTCTGCACGTTGTTTTATCAGGCAAGCAAACCCCCTTGTTCATTCCGATATAACCCCTCTCTCGCTCCTGCTCCCTGTTATTGCATTAGGACAACAACGACTTCAACTGCTACTTTATGCTGCGGTAGTTGAACACATTCCTCTGCATGACCTGTCATTCCACAGTACATAGTTGAAACCCACTAGCATGTGTAGGAGTTGATTGAAGCCATGTTGTGATCTTACCATGCCTTGCTTGCTATTGCTTAGAGTGTGTCAGGTCTGATTCATCGGGAATGAATTGGAGTGCAATGATATGTTCTGATGCTGAGAGTTAAGTGTGTGAACGCGTTTTGGTAAAGGTAGCGGTGAGAGGCCATGTAGGAGTACATGGTGGGTTGTCTCACTGGAACCGTCCCTAAGAACTGAGTTCTGTGTATGTTGTCCAATGACCAGCTACTACCACGCATTGGAATGCTTAAGTGCCCCTCTCGACTTATTAACCGACTTGGTCTCTGTCCAGGAGTTGCAATTAGTTTCTGGTGTTTGTAGGTAGTGCTAGCAGTCTACCAAGTGGCACTTGGCCAGGTGGGCTTGGGACAGACTAGGCACCGTGGCACGGTGTACCAAGCGTAGTTCCACTCGGCGAGGTGGGCTAGGGAACCCTGCGCACATCATTTGGGGCCGTGAGCGACACCCCGGCCGGATCTCCTTACGGATGGAACCCGAATAGGCGATAAACCTGGACTAGAGTCTTGTGTGGTTAGTCAGGTCGTGGCCGACACCCTCGCCAGGCTTCCGCTTGAAGGTTGCCGAGATACACGAGATGTACATGGCGGTAAGTGGCGAGAGCATGTGTGAAGAAGTACACCCCTGCAGGGTTAACATGATCTATTCGAATAGCCGGGTCCACGGTTATGGACTTCTTGGATGCTTACGTGGTACATAGACAACTTGAAGTGGATACTCAAAAATACTCAAGACAAGTGTGAGTGCAATGGATGGCCTTCTCGTAGGGAGACAGGGATGAATCCATAGTGGTGTATTGTGTGGTGCTTAGTGGACTCGTGTGCGCCACCTCAAAGAGTTACCAGCAGTCGTAGAATAGAATAGCCACTGAGTCAAAGCTGGCTTGCTGCAACTAAACCCCACTTTGCCTTCTTGATACAAGTGCATGTATGATAGGATCTGATGTAAGTCTTGCTGAGTACCTTGTACTCATGTTTGCTTAATTTATGTTTTGCAGATGAGATTGATGTCTCACTAGTAGTTCCGCTTGGACTTCGCCAAGTAGCTTTTACCTCAGCTACGATCTTGGATGAGTGTTGTAGATAGTCAGGCTCTTCAGCCTTTTTCATTTGTAGATGTCTGTACCCAGACATATTGTGCTTCCGCTTGTTGCTTGTATGCTCTGAATGTTGGGTCGTGAGGCCCATGTTTGTAATATCTGGCTCCTCGGAGCCTAATGAATAAATACTTTGTTTATTAGAGTCTTGTTGTGATGCCATGTTGTATTTGCACATATTGAGCATATTGTGTGTATGTTATTGAAATGCTTGGTATGTGTGGGATCCGACACCTAGTTGTTTACCCTTGGTAGCCTATCTTACAGGGAAATGTCTCCTAGTGCTTCCACTGAGCCTTGGTAGCCTGCTACTGCTCCGGAACACTTAGGCTGACCGGCATGTGTCCTTCTTCGTTCCTGTGTCTTTCCCTTAGGGGAAATGTCACGCGTTGTTCCTTTAAGTCCTTGTAGCTTGCTACGACTTGGGTTCATACGTTGATGACCGACAC
This sequence comes from Secale cereale, assembly GCA_902687465.1. NCBI lineage: Eukaryota > Viridiplantae > Streptophyta > Magnoliopsida > Poales > Poaceae > Secale > Secale cereale. The sequence continues at coordinate 391,812,629 of LR738714.1, forward strand.
GTTCGTTGTTGGGTCACGTATGCCTGTCTCTGTAATTTAGTGCCACTTTTGGTTTATAACTGGTCATGTCGGCCCGGGTTCTCTGTCATATGGATGCTAGCGACACTATCATATACGTGAGCCAAAATGCGCAAACGGTCCCGGGCCAGGTAAGGTGGCACCCGTGGGGATACCGTGCGTGAGGCCGCAAAGTGATATGGTGTGTTACATGCTAGACCGGGGTGACTTAGGATCGGGGTCCCAACAATATGGCCCACATGGGAACTCGAGGATCAGATGGACAAGAAATTCCCGTGAGATTGGTATATGACCAAGTGAAGATAGCTGCCAAGTTTTCCCAACAGGACTGTAAACTAGACAACCTTATAGAGGGAATAGAGAAAGAGTAGTTGTTAGATTCTATGCATCGATGTACTTTAACATCAAACTTATCCCCGGCCGAAATTATAAAAAGATTGTCATGGCTAACCTTCCGCTTTAACCTCCATAAACCCAAAGGCTGGAGTGTTTCCGAATACTATACATGTGGTAAACACGTGGTATGTTCGGAAACCAAGCAATCCGGTCATAATTGCTTGAACAGACAAACTGTGTTCAGGGAGTTATGTTCTATTACTATTTAACGTAAGAAACATCTTCCAGAGAGAATAGTTCCATTAAGGGTTCCTTTCCCTGGGTCAGCATGCGTACATATGCATGCCTAGGCTTTTGATCCTGTAAAAAGGATTGTAGGATGCCATATCATATGATAGTTCAAAATGTATGCATTATTAGCAATATGTTGTGTATCCACCGACCAATTATTCCCTTAAGAACGCTAGCTTTCGGCTTCACCCAGTCTGAGGTACAGGTTCGGATTACCCGGTCGTAACAATCGCAGAGGTTCTCCCTTTACACCCTAGCCAAACAATCGGGAACGTAGGGGTTAGCACAGGAGCCAGGCAACCCAGCTTGGCCAAAACTTAAGTCATATTGGTGCATATAATGGCAAGGAAAGACTGTATAAACAAACAACATTGTAAGCAAGAAGCTTTTTGATAATGGGCTTCGTCAAATAAGCCCCCAAGTATATTTGAGGTAGATACGATCAACTCGGTAGGACTGTATAAACAAACAACATTGTATAATGGGCTTCCACTCACTCTTCACTCGTGTAGGGAGCCATCAGAACATATCTACACTTCCATCATTCATGTTCTGAGAGAGAACCACCTACTCAAGTGTTGAGATCAAGATATTCCGTCCTACCATATGAATCTTCTTCTCTAGCGTTCCCCAAGATGCTTTCAACTCAAATACTTCCTCCACCATATCCAAATCTGTGAGGAGCTGTTTGAGTGTTGGGGAGACTATCATTTGAAGCATTTGAGCAAGGAGTTCATCATCAACACACCGTTTATTACCTTTTGGAGAGTGGTGTCACCTAGATTGGTTAGGTGCCACTTGGGAGCCTCCGACAAGATTGTGGAGTTGAACCAAGGTGTTTGTAAGGTCAAGGAGATCGTCTACTTCGTGAAGATCTACCGCTAGTAAGGCAAGTCCTTCGTGGGCGATGGCCATGGTGGGATAGACAAGGTTGCTTCTTCGTGGACCCTTCGTGGGTGGAGCCCTCCGTGGACTCGCGCAGCCGTTACCTTCGTGGGTTGAAGTCTCCATCAAATTGGGTGTACGATAGCACCACCTATTGTAACACTCCAAATTTTTGGGTTTGGTTTTTCTTCCAAACTTTTGGTCTTTTGGAAGGGGGTTGTTTAATCTTCTCTTAAGACCCTTCTAAAATATCTTCTGGCCAAAGTTTGTGTGTTATTCTCTAGCTTGATTTTTGGTTTTGAAAGTTTCTTCTTGTGTTAACTCAACATAGGTTGTTTCCATAGGGATTTGTTAAATTCTTCTCCCTTCTTGATTTAAGCATCTTAGGTTTAACCTTGGGCTTATATTTCTCTCCAACTTCCATCTTGCCTTAGCACCCAACAGAAATAATTCTCTCCAAGACCTCCTTTTCACCTTAGGACTAGCCTCACATTAATTCCAGTGAGTTTCAATCTTATTGGAATTTTTCCTCTATTTATTTTACTCCTAAATCAATTTCTGTCCATTAAAGTGGACCTTGGTGTTTTACAAAGGAACCACCATGTCCACCTTCTTATTTGATTCCAAACTAACTTCCCTGGATAGTCCTTAGTACCCACAACCTAGATCCATCTTGTTTCACTGGTCCACAATTCAAAATTTTCAAATTTCACCTGCTGTAAGTTTGGATCAGATTTGCAAATTTTGGTGAAATTCATATTTTTCTTCTTCCAAAAATTCTGTGAAAATTCAGGCAGCCTCTAGATGCATCAAGAGGCCACTTCACCAAATATCAGCCCCAGAAACATTTCCCACATGCCAGAATCATTTCATCGAACACCTGGCATGCACTGTGCTGTCAGTTTCAGAAACTGCTAACTGAAGATCATAGTCGATAGTGCAGTTCGTCAGTTTCGTCACTGTCGCTGCGTCAATGTCGCCAGACCTCGCCTTGGATCGATGCTCACTGCACCTCCCTCTTATCCAGCGCGCCGCACACTTGCTTGGCTGCTTCTTGGCGTCGGTGGCACCCTGGCCCGCCCATGCCGGCGTCTTCTGCGGCGGTAGAACCTCTCGTGGCGGCCGACAGGAGGCATCCTACGGCACAACGCCGTTTGGCACCGCCCAAACCATCCGAGAGCTCCGCGTGGCCTACTCCACTGCCAGCGCACGCCTGCAGCATCGTCGCCGTGGCCTGGAGCACACAGAGCGCGTTCTCTGCCGCCAACGTGCCGCACGGCCGTTCCGTCGAGGGAACCCGTAATCGCCCCTCCCCTGCTGAGTTAGGCACGGGAATGGAACCAATACATCTCCTAGTCTATGCTCAAGCCCCTAAACCCACCGTCCAGCCACTGCGCCGCCGTAATCGCTCGCCGGACTTATCCCGTTCACGTCAACCGCCTCGGGCCGGCTATATAAAGTGCCCCCGAGCTCGCTCTCGAGCCCGCACACCTCCACCATCTCCCTAGACCACGCCTAGCCTCTAGAAGAGCCTCGAGAGGCCCTTCTTGCTCAGCTCCGGCCAACTCCGTCCGCCTCGGGCTACAGCAACGTTCTCTCCGGTGAGGACTCCTCCGCCGCCCTGGACTCGAGCGTAACACCCTGGCACCTACCTGAGTCTAACCCCCACTCCAATTTGACCCCAGAGATCCTCTCCGACGAGGCCCACGACCACCCGAGCCGCCGACCGCTGGAGACAGTGTCGTCGTCGACTTGGGGCTCGCCGACGCTCAATACCACCACCCACCGACGCGGAAGAACACCAGGAAGCTATACGTACCTCTCCCTTCCCCTACCTCGCCGTGGATCGGTGCCGGCGACCACCGCAGCTTCTGGCGCCGGCGCGACTCTGTTTCAGAGTTTAAACCCGACGAGTGGGACCCCCTCGTCAGCCTCTCGTTTTCCCCCGAGACGTTTTTTCTGGAAAGCGCCTTCGGGCAAAGTACGTCTTCGTCTTCAGTTGGCGTACTGCGTACCGGTTCGCTTTTCTATTTTCTATTCTAGCCCCTGGAAACTTTCTGTTTCATTACAGATAAGTCCCTGGACAGAAACTCTAATATCTTTTTAACTAAAGATGATTTTGAGTTGATTCTTTTTTTGTCCTCTTTAGTTTTCTGTCTAGTTTTTTGTCATATTTATGTGATTTTTTTGGAGCAACTTTCTTTGCACGCGCGATATTTATGTTAGTATCCGTTTGTTTGAATACATAGTTACCGAAGGACGTGACGGAGCCGCGAACCTCACCGAGTTAGACTCTGACTACTCCGAACCAGGCAAGCATGTTTGAACCTTTGATATGATGGATGTGTTGCATGTTTGCTCGAGTAGTTCTTTTCATAGCATGGTCATATAAGCATTTGTGTATGGTTATACCTCATGCAAGCAAGCTTCGGGTAAGCCCCGAATGATAATAGTTGGACCACCTCGATCATGTGGTGACATGATGGGTGGTGTACTAGTATTGTTGGAGCATGCCAGTAGATGGTTAACTTAGTATCAGCGTGGATCAAGTCATAATCCCGCTCATCTCCTTTTTGGTACTGTCATATGCCGTCTGTTATGATTACGGTCTAGTCAGTTGCAAACCACTTTCCGAGTACACACCAAGTAGAGGGGCCGGGATGAGAGTTCCATGGCCCTGGATTAAAGCCCGTCATCCGGTCAGGGGGCATGGGTGTTTCCGGTTGGAACCTTGAGGGGGGAACCCCTTAGAGCGCGCATATATAAATTTGATCCCATGCTATTCGAGGTTGTAGCCTCCCCGTGTTAAAGTTTTTCGTGAATGTTGTCACGGGTGATTTTGGACAGCAGGATGTGAAATGGGTGTGTACTGGTCAGTTGGGTTTCTGCTAAAACACCGTAGACGGAACTAGTCCCTGTGGCTAGTAGAAACCATTGGCTATGATTTAATAGTACAAGCTTTGCAGAGTCAAATCTTCCGAGTAGCCATGTTTATGGCCTAGGGTCAATCTTCGTGTCAATCCTGGTGATCGTCTCTAGCAAATTCTTGATAATAACAAGAGTGGTGATTTTGTCAAGTTCATTTTAGGTAGATGAACAAATCAGTTATCTCTGTATTGATTTACTACCTGGAATATTTCACCGTTATACTACTGTTTATATAAGCCCTTTATGTGATGTTGCTCAGATGTCCGACTGTGGCATTATTGTTATTTATATGCCCTTTATGTGATGTCGCTCAGACGTCCGACTGTGGCATTATTGTTATTTATAAGCCCTTTATGTGATGTCGCTCAGACGTCCGACTGTGGCATTATTGTTATTTTGTAAGCCCTTTATGTGATGTCGCTCAGACGTCCGACTGTGGCAATTTTGTTATTTATAAGCCCTTTATGTGATGTCGCTCAGACGTCCGACTGTGGCATTCTTGTCATTTATTTTCTTCAGTATAAGCCCTTTATGTGATGTCGCCCAGACGTCCGGCTGAGGCGTTCTTATCATTTATTTTCTTTATAAGCCCTTTATATGGTGTCGCTCAGACGCCCGACTGTGGCATGTTTCCATTTATTTATTCTCACGAGGCGTCACCCAGACACTCGTTTGGTTTCCTTTTATTTATCTTATGGATTTCGGGAGGATTACCGCCCGACTTCTATTCTTACATGCAGCATAGAAATATTATTATCCGGTTGCATTCTGTTAGAATACTCATACACATCATGTTTGCATTTATTATATCTTAAGTCCGAACTGTCTTGCGAGTACATTCAAAGTACTCACCTGGCTTGTTGATTTGGCCAGATGTGGACGAAGGCGATCTCATGAATGAAGAGTTCGATAGCGAGTCCGACGTCTAGTGGAGTCCCAGTCAGTCTCTTGCGATCCTGGAGTTGAACACTGTTATATAACCGCTTCCGCCAACCACCAAATAAATTCATCGGGTCTCACTCCGACACTCGATGAACTGTAATATATTGGAGCCACGTCACCCACTACACTGTGACATATCCATCACCTTTTTATTACGAGTTAGTAGTATGCCACCCTACCTTTGTGTCATATCCGCCTTTATGTACTATATTGGCGCACTTGTAATAAATTGTTGAGCAACCTCAGCTCAACCTTGTATAATATTCAGTATTCTGGAATTCTGTATCAAGGAATTGTCTATCAGCAAGAAGTAATCTTCCTTCTTGGTTCAATAAAAAGGTCGATCTTTCGGTAATTATTTTACTGAAAAATCGGTCCTGACACCTATCGGAACCAAGACAAAAAACATCGTTGTCTTCACTTCCGTTTGCTCCTTCTAAACTCCTCCCTTTACCTTCATATGCAATTGTTTACTTTCCGCTGCTATACTCTTAGAATTGCAAGTGTAGGTTGATTACTCAACTTGTCTAAGTTGCTAAAATCTGTCAAGAATTAAAATTGGGAAAAGGATAGATTTTTGCTTTAGTCAAGTGCTCAAAGGTGCATGCTTTACTTCACAATACCTATATTATCTTGTCATATATGCTTGTTGTGTATTGTGAAAGTTAAACATGTGCTAAAACTCCAATCCAACATCAAGTATGTTAAAAGTTGTGACTTTTCTTGCAAGAGTCTATTCACCCCCCCCCCTCTAGACACACTCTCTTCTCAATCCTTTCAATTGGTATCAGATCATTGGTCTCCATTGCTTTGGTTTAATCACCATTGGAGGAAGATGGATGAGTCTACGTTGGGGAGTATTAGATGTAGAGTACATATGCTTGATGGAGAGTACTTTCAGGAAGGGAAAAATGAGATGCTTGAGATTTTGAATGAATATCATTTGAACAAGTACATTGATAATCCTTGCATGCCCCCCATTGATTCTTCAAATCCTACTCTCAATGAGAAACTTGACATGATTCGCAATCTTAGAACTATCAATCTTATTATTAGAGGATTTCCCAAAAACTTGATTGCTAGCTTACCTGCTCTAGATTGTGCTTACACTATATGGAGATTTTTACAAGAACGATTTCCAAATTATTCCTTGAAAAATCTTGATGAGATTCTCCATAAGTCTATTGCCTTAAATAAGATGAGTATTAGTGATCCTAAGTTTGGTGATTGTATGTTTGAGCTTCGTGAACTCATGCTTGCCAAAGGAGATGTTGGAATAATTAGCAATATCATTTCCGAAGTCATTAGAATTCATAGAGATGAACATTGTTACGGTCATACTTCTAATGAATCACCCTCTCTAGGTGTTGATCAACCGCATGACGATGAGGAACATGGATACTACGATGAAGATGAACTTGATGAACAAATGAGACATTTTGGTCTTATGGCAAATCTTCATGGTTACACAGCTAGAGGAAAGGAATGGGTGCTTGATAGTAGTTGCACGGATCACATGACCGGAGATAAGGACATGTTTGATGAGATTGCTAGAAATGATGATCCATGAAAGTATGTTACCTTTGGTGACAACTCTAAGGGTAAATTTGTTGTCCTTGGTAAAGTGGCCATATCCAATGATAGCTCAATTAAGAATGTCATGCTTGTAGAATCCCTCGGATATAATCTTCTATTCGTGTATAGATTGGCTGATTTTGGTTTAAATGTGCTATTTACTCATGTTGATTGCCAAGTCTTCCGTAGAGATAATTACAACATGGTCTTTACCGGCATACGTAGAGGTGACATATACATTGTTGAATTCACTAAGAAAGCCCAACCCCGCACTTGCTTAATTGCTAAATACTCTAAAGGTTGGTTGTGGCATGGAAGGTTAGGTCATGTCAGCATGCGAAATCTTGATAAGCTAATTAAAGGTGATCATATCCTTAGTGTTAAAGATGTTATATTTGACAAGGATAGACTTTGTAGTGCTTGTCCAGTAGGAAAACAAGTTGGAGGAAGTCATCCTGTGAAGAACATCATGACAACTAGAAGACCACTTGAGCTACTTCATATGGATCTTTTTGTTCCCAACGCTTACAAAAGCCACGGTGGTAACTCCTTTGTATTAGTCATTGTTGATGACTTTACAAGATTTACGTGGGTGTTCTTTCTTGATGATAAATTGCAGGTCCAAAAGTTCTTCAAGAACTTTGCTAGGAAGGCCAAAAATCAATTTGAAGTGAAGATCAAGATGGTTCACAGCGACAATGGAACGGAGTTCAAGAACGCAAATGTGGATACCTTTCTTGATGAAGAAGGGATTTCACATGAGTTCTCGGCTATGTACACGCCTCAACAAAATGGAGTTGTTGAGAGGAAGAACCGGACACTCATCGAGATGGCAAGAACGATGCTTGATGAATACAAGACGCCAAGACACTTTTGGGCGGAAGCGGTTGAGACAGCTTGTCATGCAACAAATCGCTTGTATCTTCACAAGCTTCTCGGCAAGACGGCATACGAGCTTCTCACCGGTAACAAACCCCAAGTTGGATACTTTCGAGTATTCGGCTCAAAGTGCTACATTCTTGATAAGCATCGTCGTTCTAAATTTGCTCCTAAATCTCATGAAGGTTTCCTACTTGGTTACGCCTCAAACTCTCACACATACCATGTCTACAACAATTTCACCCGGAAGGTTGAAGAGACGGTAGATGTGAAGTTTGATGAATCTAACGGCTTGCAAGTAGAGGAATTTCCAATTGATGTAGGAGATAAAGATCCTTCGGAAGAAATCCAAGACTTGTCCATTGGCAAGATCCGTCCAACGAAGGTAAAAGAGAATACTTCGTCTGTCCATGTGGAAGCTCCTACCTCACGACAAGGTGAACCTCAAGTTGACTTGGAGGCATCCACAAGTGGGACATGCCATGACGAAGGAAACGAGGATGTGCATCAAGATGAACCTCATCAACCTCCTTCTCCACCTCCACAAGGGGACAACAACACCAACAACAATGAAGAAGGACAAGAAGAGGAAGAAGGCGATGAAGAAGATGTTCCACCCCGACCCAAGCAAAAGCTTTCACGAGTTAGAGCAAGAATTGCTAGAGATCATCCTGTAGAGCAAATCTACAATGGTATCCAAACCGGGAGAATCACTCGCTCTAAATCTCGTTTAGCTAATTTTTGTGAACATTACTCTTTCATATCTAACCTTGAACCTATGAAGGTTGAGGATGCTCTTGATGATCCAGATTGGGCGAACGCCATGCACGAAGAGCTACACAACTTCGAGAGAAATCTAGTGTGGACATTGGTTGAAAATCCCGACAACAACCACAACATCATCGGTTCCAAATGGGTGTTTCGCAACAAGAAAGACGAAGATGGTCAAGGTGTCCGCAACAAAGCACATCTCGTCATCCAAGGCTACAATCAAGTCGAAGGTATGGACTATTGTGAGACATACGCCCCCATTGCTAGACTTGAATCCATTCGCATCTTGCTTGCCTATGCTAATCACCATGATATCACCTTGTACCAAGTGGACATTAAAAGTGCTTTTCTCAACTGTGAAATTTAGGAGGAACTTTATGTTAAACAACCTCCCGGCTTTGTTAATCCCAAGAAACCTCATCATGTATACAAACTACACAAAGTCCTATATGGTCTTAAGCAAGCTCCTAGAGCAAGGTATAAATGTTTGACCAAGTTCTTAATTGAAAAAGGTTTTGAAATTGGAAAAATAGATTCCACTCTTTTTACTAAAAGGGTTAATGGTGAATTATTTGTGTGCCAAATTTATGTTGATGATATCATATTTGGTTCTACTAACCCTCATTTTAGTGAAAGGTTTGGAAAGCTAATGTCGGAAAAGTTTGAGATGTCTATGATGAGTGAACTCAAGTTCTTTATTAGTTTGCAAAACAAGCAAACTAAGGAGGGTACCTTTGTTTCTCAAACAAAGTATACCAAGGACTTGTTCAAGAGGTTCAACATGCAAGAATGCAAAGGTATGACTACACCCATGCCTACTAGTGGACATCTTGACTTAACTAAGGATGGCGAATCGGTTGATCAAAAGGTTTATCGCTCTATGATTGGTTCGTTGTTATATCTATGTGCATCCCGTCCCCATAGTAAGCTAAGTGTGTGCATGTGTGCACGATACCAAGCGGCTCCTAAAGAATGTCATCTTAAGGCCGTGAAACGGATATTGAGATACCTAATTCATACACCAAATTTTGGCATTTGGTATCCTAAGAGGTCCTCTTTTGATCTTGTTGGCTACTCCAACTTGGATTATGCCGGTGACAAGGTTGATCGAAAATCTACTTCGGGTAATTGTCGATTTCTTGGTAGATCTCTCGTGTCTTGGTCTTCTAAGAAACAAAACTTGATATCCTTATCCACCGCCGAAGCGGAATACATTGTCGCTAGTTCATGTTGTGCTCAATTGCTTTGGATGAATCAAACTCTTAAACACTATGGAATATGTGTGAAACATGTACCATTGCTTTTCGACAATGAAAGTGCCATGAAGATTGCTCATAATCCTGTGCAACACTCTCGAACTAAACATATTGAAGTTCGGCATCATTTCATTCGAGATCATGTTGCTAAGGGTGATATTAATCTTAAACATGTTCGCACCGATAAGAAATTAGCGGATATTTTTACTAAACCACCTGATGAGAAAGTGTTTTGCAGGTTGAGAGGTGAATTGAACATTATTGATGCCTCAAACTTGGAGTAGGAACTCCATTCGATACATGCAAGGAATAAGCCTTTGACTAATCCTTGATTTTTCCCTTATGAACTTATGTCTTGGATATATTTGTACCCTTGCACGCTATCTAACTCTTGTAGGCAGTTGGATGAATCTAAATCCATGAGATTGCAACTCACTCATATATTGAGCAATCTCCACATCACCAAGCCCCTACACCGTGGTGGTTGAAGACAAGGAAGCATGAAACCCCTCAACATATCCTTTGACAATTTCTATATATATCAAATTTCATTTGGTATCAAACTTTCATGATTGTCATTATGGATACACAAGCGCTCTTCCTTGCAAGACTAACTCATGTAGGTAGATGAACTCAAACTACAAGTGGTGCTCCCAATCCCTGATGAGCTTCATCAACCTTTAGCAACCCACACAAGTTCAACTACATGATCAAGACAAACACCACTACCCGAGGTATGATATTCCATCTTAGAGAAGCTTTGCCACAAGTTATGGGCCAAAGCAGCTCAACAAGATGTGAATACATCAAAAGGCTTAAACAAAAAATTGCAACCCCATTTTGAGCTTAAACGATGAGTATGACCTATGATCAAGTGTCTTCACTTGACTCCTAAGTGAATATACTCTAACATAGTGACTTTGTCGCCGACCAATTCTAGATGAAGTTCTCTAAGATTTTTCTTGTGTTTATTGCATTTGACACTTGCATTTTGTTCCCCTCCCCTTATAAAAAAACAAAAAACAAAACCAAAATAAATTCATCTAGACTTTTCTTTTCTCTGCTTTTATTTGCATTTTCTACATCCAATTCATTGCAAATCTTTCAGTTAATTCCTTGCAAATCCTTATGAGATATTATTTGCCTAAGTGAGCTAAGATAGAAAACGGTTCTCTCAATGTTGAACTTGGATCCACCGATGTTCTTCTTTCAGTCAAACCAAAACATCTCGGTGCCACCGAAGCAAACAACTCGGTGCTTCCGATTTCAACACTGAGGAGACAGTTTGACATTTGCATCCTGCATATATGTTCCAGCTCCACTCAATGATACTTGTCCTCTACCAGCATCTCATGCATATCCAGCTCTGCTTTGTGACTCAATGATCAAACCTATTTTGACTTACACTCCATAAGATCCCTTCTTGGAAATTGATGTCAAAGGGGGAGAGAGAGCTCACATCAAAGCTTCAGGGAGAGAGAGAGCTCAAAGCTTAGGGGAGTAAAATCACTTGCCCGAGATGCCCGGTGTTCAAGAGGAGAGTAGTTACATGTCTCTATGAGGGGAAAGACATGTCTATGTGATTTGTTTTGCTCTGATTCTGTTTCCCTACTTTCTTCCATTATCCAATATAAGATTCAGGGGGAGAAAGACTGCTAGGGAAGAAAGTCTTTGAATTCATTGCATCCCTTTTGCCCTTGGGAACAAGTCTGTATTCAAGAGTATCTTGTACTCACACTCCACATGTTATCCCAATCTTGCTACCCTTGTGGCTCTTTTGTTGTTCTGTCTAGTAGATGTACATGTGTTATCTAACCAGGTTCATCTCATCTTAAGTCAGCTGATCACAAGGTAAGTATATGCATCACACTCATGAGCATGAAGATTTCTTGCTAATGTACATATTGTTTGCAAGAAGGAATCATGAACATGAGGATACACTTCATATATTAATATCATTTGCTCTGATGCATATAGCCAAGATACATGTAACTCTTTGCTTGCTCTGTCATGCCCATGCTTTCATATGCTCTCATATTCATCATTCACATGACTGCATACATGTAGGGGGAGCCTATGCATGTTACATGTCCTTCCAAAGCTTTACTTGTTATTCTTCGTATCTTTATCTAAAGCTTTGATGTATGTTATCATCAATTACCAAAAAGGTGGAGATTGAAAGCACAAGTGCTCCCTGGGTGATTTTGGTAACCAATATCAACATATCTCTTGTTGGACTAATGATTTAATCTAGTATATTTCAGACAAGTTCAACAGATGGAGTGGCATGGACTAGAGGATGTGGAACCCCTTCAAGATGTTAAGGACAAAGGATTGGCTCAAGCTCAAAGCTAAGGACTCTACATTTTCCATTTTAGTGATCCAAGATCACATTGAGTCCATAGGAAAGCCAATACTATTAAAAGGGGATGAGTTGTTACTTAATGGTTTGCTTGCTCATGATGCTTAGTGATATGCTCCAAAAACCCTCAACCACTTTCTCACATTCACATATGTCCCAAACCAAAAGTCAAACTCGGCCCTACCGTAAGTATCTATCCGGAGCCACCGAGTTCATTTGACATAGCCACTGCCAGAAAACCTAATCATTTCGGTCTCACCGAAAGGGATCTCGGTGTCACCGAGATGGGATTCCAAACTCTCTGTTGCATGTTGCATATTTTCGGTCTAACCGAGATGTGCAATCGGTCCGACCGAGTCTGTAATGCAAACTCTCTGTTGCCTCTTCGTAACATTTCGGTCTCACTGAAATGAGCGAATGAGTCCCACCGAGTTTGCCTGACCAACTCTCTGTGTGCTTATTACTAAAATCAGTCTCACCGAGTTTGTGTAATAGGTCCCACCGAGATTACGTTATGCCCTAACCCTAACGAAATCGGTCACACCGAGTTGATCATATCGGTCCCACGGAAATACCTAACGGCCACATTATGAACTAAATCGGTATGACCGAGTTCTTTGAATCGGTCCCACCGAGTTTGGTAAATTGTGTGTAACGGTTAGATTTTGTGTGGAGGCTATATATACCCCTCCACTCACTCTTCACTCGTGGAGAGAGCCATCAGAACATATCTACACTTCCATCATTCATGTTCTGAGAGAGAACCACCTAATCAAGTGTTGAGATCAAGATATTCCATTCCTACCATATGAATCTTCTTCTCTAGCGTTCCTCGAGTTGCTTTCCACTCAAATACTTCCTCCACCATATCCAAATATGTGAGGGGCTGCTTGAGTGTTGGGGAGACTATCACTTGAAGCATTTGAGCAAGGAGTTCATCATCAACACACCGTTTATTACCTTTTGGAGAGTGGTGTCTCCTAGATTGGTTAGGTGTCACTTGGGAGGCTCCGACAAGATTGCGGAGTTGAACCAAGGAATTTGTAAGGGCAAGGAGATCGCCTACTTCATGAAGATCTACCGCTAGTGAGGCAAGTCCTTCGTGGGCGATGGCCATGGTGGGATAGACAAGGTTGCTTCTTCGTGGACCCTTCGTGGGTGGAGCCCTCCGTGGACTCGCGCGGCCGTTACCCTTCGTGGGTTGAAGTCTCCATCAACTTGGAGGTACAATAGCACCACCTATCGGAACCAAGACAAAAAACATCGTTGTCTTCACGTGCGTTTTCTCCTTCTAAACTCCTCCATTTACCTTCATATGCAACTGTTTACTTTCCGCTGCTATACTCTTAGAATTGCATGTGTAGGTTGATTACTTGACTTGTGCTAAGTTACTAAAATCTGCCAAGAATTAAAATTAGGAAAAGGACAAATTTTTGCTTTAGTAAAGTGGTCAAAGGTGCATGCTTTCCTTCACAATACCTATATTCTCTTGTCATATATGCTTGTTGTGTATTGTGAAAGTTAAACATGTGCTAAAACTCCACTCCAACATCAAGTATGTTAAAAGCTGTCACTTTTCTTGCTATAGTCTATTCACCCCCCCCCCCTCTAGACACACTCTCTTCTTGATCCTTTCACCATAGAATCGTCGGAGCCTGGTGTCGTGGATGAACTGATCGACACCTATGGGATCACTGGAATCCCTTCTACGGTTGACGGGCGCGGGGTTGTGCAAAGAGCGGGTCTAGAAGTCAGCACAAGGATCGTTTACCCAGGTTCGGACCGTGAAGATGCATAATACCCTAGTCCTGCTTTGATGTGTATTTGAGTGTTCTTGAACTCTTGAACTAGAAACGGTGCGTGCCTAGTCCAAAAGATCCGAATCCTTCTCCAGTATGCCTCGGGCCTCCTTTTATAGTCAAAAGGGGTTGCCACAGTGGCACATAGGAGGTGGAAATGTATACAGTGTACAAGCTTATCTCCTACCATTACGGGACAAGACGCATTAAATGAGCTACTTAGGTGTCCACTCGCTTTATCGGAGATGGCAAGGAGGCTCGTCTCATCCGTCGCCGCTCCGTCTGGCTGCGACGGGCGTCCAGGCTAACGAGGCATGCAGTGCCATGTAGGTTGGCAGGCAGCTGAGATGGCGCGGTGGTAGGGTCTTCACAAGGATCTGCATTCCACCATGCAGGTGCTTAATTAGCTGGATCAGGAACCACGTACTGTCACATGGGTACTTTCCTGAGCTAGTGGGTCGGCCGTCGAGGTAGGGCGATGATGGGGCGGCAAGGGCTTGCCGCGATCTTGGGTCTGTTCCCGGCAAGTGTCTTGCTGGGGCCTTTGTGAGCGCCCTTGGCAAGAGGCTTACCGGGGCCTTTGTGAGTGCCCTCGGCAAGAGGCTTGCCGGGGCTTCGGGGGTATCGTCGGCAAGGAGCCTTGCCGGGGCCTCGTGGGCATCCTCGGCAAGGAGCCTTGCGGTCGTCTTGTCTTTTGGTTCTCATCTAGGATTCGCAGACCCTTTGTCTTCACAAAGATCTGCATGCCATCACGCAGGCGCTTCCCGAGCCTTGGTTCCAACGTTCTTGATGGTGTCAAAGCTCCTAGGCTCAAGGGTGGCTGCAATGGAGGCGTTGGTGAGTTGCCCCGGCAAGGGTTCTTGCCGAGGTCGTGCAGGCCGCCCTGGCAAGGGTCTTGTCGGGGGAAGCCTATCTTATTGCCTGGCCTTCTTGCTCCACTGTCTTGGCGCTGCTCTGGTAGTCTTGTGCTTCGGTTTCCCTCCTCTACCCTGTTAGGTGTGGCCGCAGGCGTGGCTCTGACTGCCCGTGCACAAGTAAGGGGTACAAAGGAGAGCCCCTACTTTTGTACACCGACAGGAGCCCCAGGGCCTGGGTCATACATAAGTGCGATGCGTTGTTGGGCTAGGCCTAGAACAGTGCGCGGGCAGTCGGGGCCGGATTCTTTTTACTTCCGTAACTCCTCCGGTGGTTGCGCTTCCCCACGATATGCGTTGAACGCATGACGTTGGGGTCATGCATGGGGCGGTTGCTGGACGCCTGTGTCATGTCGCAGTAAATGGTAAAGGGGGCGGCCAACGCCTTCCCCATAAAAAGGGAAAACTACGGGCGCGCCACTCATTTACCTTCTACGCTTCTTCAATCTCGGAGTCGTCATTCCCCCCTTCTTCTTCAAGCGAAAAGCTGAAGCTCTTGCCTCCGCCCACCGCCGTCGCGCTCTCATTGCTTTCGATTCCTCACCTCTTTCCTAGCCGCCATGGCACCCAAGACCGGTAAAGGCAAGGGAGTGGCCGAGGACGCGGGGAGAAGGAGTTACCGGAGAGCGAGTTGGCGGTACTTCGGACATAGCTCGCCAACTTCCCCCTGACGGTCGATGCTGTCGAACTTAGGGACTACTTCAAGCCTCTTTGGGGGAGGCAAACGACGGGGCATCCGTCCACGCGCATCGTCCCCGCCAATTTTTCTCATGCCGGCCTGAATCGATACCCTTCTTCGTTGACTACTTCTCCTGCGGCCTCTGTCCCCCTTTCTCCAAAAAATTTAATGATGTTATGCACACCTAGGGCTTCCATCTTCTTGATTTTATGCCGTATGTCGTGGCGTGTATGGCTTTCTTCCCCCACCTCTGTGAGGGTTTTGCCGGGATGGTTCCAAGTACGGCGCTCTTCCACCACTATTTCAACCCTCGCATCCAGGGGGGCGCCATCTCTGGCAGCGTCAGCTGGATTCCATAGACCCAGGAGAAGGGTACGTATCCGAAGGGTGCGCCGAAGGAGAGGTGGGAGGAGTGGAGGAGTCGGTGGTTATGGATCGAGGGGATGATCCACCAGAGTTATGTCGGGTTCGTCAGAGCCCGCCGGTCCGCCAGAGGGACTGGGGGGATGTCGATGTCAACGACAAGAAGCTCTAGATCGCCGCCACCAGGATCCACCGTCTCGCCAAGGTCGGGCTCACCCTCGAGATGATCGGGGCCGATTTCATCCGCCGGCGAATCGCGCCATTGCACGACAAGGGGAGGCCGGATTGGCTTTTCAGGAACGCGGCCAACGTCATGAGGCTCCGCCCTGGTCTGAAGCACAACTTCACGGTGATGGGGCATGGCCATTTTTGCCAAAGGCTGTTCCAGCTTGAGATGGATCGCGATGGCAGGGCTGATAGGACCGGCAAGGCCGCGAAGGCCGTCAAGGCCGTCAAGGGACCTCTGTTTGGGTTGCCGGCGGGAGTGGTCCCGCTGAGCAACAACTCTCACATGTCTTCCATTATTGCCATGATGCCGGACTTCAACGTGCATGGCCTTGACCCGGCCTGGGCTGAGCCGCCAGCGGATCAGGTGCAGGAGTTTTTTGACACCTTGTTGGAGGGCTATGTTCGCGAAGAGCCGGTGCTCATCCGCGACACCACCATGGAGGAGCTGGATTATATTGCCGCCAGGGCGGCGGAGGCGACGCTTGCCCTGGAGGCTGGCAGCGCCAACCAAGTGGAGGATGAGGCCGATGCGACCACGGAGGATGAGGAGCTAGCCGGATGGACGAAGTCTGCTGGGGAGGCCAGTGGTGCCGATGCCGACGACGACACTCCTATTATTAAAGATGTGGTCGAGGAGTCGACCGAAGAGGAGGTCGAGGCCGTCGACCCTCCGGCCACGGGGAGGCGGCGCGTCCTGTGGTGGGCTAGCTCTGGTGAGCCGGTCCGGCCCGGCAGGATCGCGCAGCGGCAGTAGCCCCAGGAGAAACTCGTGCGTGAGACGAGGGCAATGAAGGCCGCAACAGTGAACGGGGCGGGGAAGACCGCGGTGGTGAAGAGGACGGCGACTGCTTCCTCTTCATCCAAGCATGGCCGGACCCCATCTCCTTCTCCCCCTCCCGCAGATGTCGTCATGGAGGCTGACTTTGATCTTGGGTCTCTCAGCCCAAGGAGGAAGAGGAAACCAGTGGAGGAGGAGGAGGTGGAGAACGAGTATGTATTTTGCTCCCCACATTACCTCCTAACTCCACCTCTGTATTATCTTTCTCTGATTCGATGTTGTCTTTACATGGACATGGAGACGCTGGCCTAGAGGGTAGCAAAGAGGGCCAGGGCCTTAATGGGCGACAAGCCCCCGGCGGGTACTTCGCATACGCCGTTGTGGGTGGAGAGCAGCCCGGACAGCCGCCCCCGACGTAAGTTCATTACTCACTCCTCCATAGATGAACATTGGGGTGTGAATCCTCGATGCTGACCTTGCCGGTTTTGCAGGAGTGGAACGGCAGCAGGGGATCCACTGATGGCCACCCCTAACACGCCGCCCCCCCCGACTAAGCCACCCTGAGGGGCGTCCCCGGCAAGGGCATCCACCACCGAGCCCATGCCTATGGAGCAGGAGGAGATGAACTTGGGCGCCGGTGACTCTACCCCAGCAATGACCATTGGCAGGGAGGGCGCCACTTCTTCCCAGCCTAGTACGGGTAAATTGTTTGTTTCCTGTCCTTGTTCTTTCTTCTTCTTCAAGCTGAGCCTTGACCCTGGCTTCACCTCACTTTTTCTCCTGATCTTTAGATCCTCCCTCGACGGACCAGGTGGACGTCGACTCTATCATAGAGGAGGTCGTCAAGGACACTAGGGCCAAGGCCAATAGGATCGCTGCCGAGGAGGCCGTCAAGACCACTGCTGAGGAGGCTGCCAAGGGGCCCGCTAGAGGGACCAACAAGGCCGCGGACGAGGAGGCCGCCAAGGCGCCTGCCGAAGGAACTGGCGAGGTCACTGCCGAGGAGGCCGACAAGACTGCTGCCGAGGAGGTGGTGGCTGATGACCAACCTCCCTCCTCTGCTGCCTCTAGCTCAGGCCGATGCTTGAAGGTGGGCGACGACCTGTTCGTCCACCTCCCAGGGACGGCAAGCACCAGGGCGCCAACCGAGGGGGAGGTGTTTGATGACGAGGTGCTCGCCTCCGCCGGACATGAGGTTGTTGACGAACCGAGCGCCGGTGGTGACGGTTCTCAAGAAGAGCAACTCCTTCGGGCCATGGGCGCCAACTTTCAGAAGCTCCGAGCGCTTCACCGTGCCCGCCTGGATAAGGCAAAGTCCAGGTTGGCAGCTGTGGATAAGGCAGAGGCCGACTTCCAGGGGCGCGTTGCCCAGACGCAAACTTGGTTTGCCGAGGCCCGGGAGGAGTTGAGGGCTACCCAGGATCAGCTGGACGAGCGCACCCAAGAGCTTATCCTGAAGCAGTCTAATTTTGAGAAGGCCCAGGAGGTGGCAAAGGAGCAAGCCGCCAAGGATGAGGCCGACCACAACCAGTGCCAAGCTCAACTGGATTCCAAGGAGGAAGACCTCGTCTCTCGTGAGCGGGCACTTGCCGCTACACTCCACAACAAGGATGAGGAGGTCGAAAAGCTCGTCGTGCAGCAGACCCAGGAACTAGAGCAGAGGCACAAAGAGGCACTCAATGCTCAAGGTCTGGTCCATGCCGGCAAGTTGAAGGAGCTGGAGGTGGAGCGGGATGGCCTAAATGAACAGGCTCTGGGGCTGGCAAAGGAGAAAGATACGATCAACGCCGCCTTGACGGAGGCGCAGGCCATAGTCCTCGGCAAGGCCGAGCAGCTCTCCACGGCCCATGACTCCATTAAAGACCTGAGAAGAAGCTGGAGGGTCTCAAGGGGATGCTTTAAGAGGTCAGGGCTCGGGAGGAGACCCTGAACAAGGATCTAGAGGAGGAGAGGCAGCTGCAGAAGAACGATGCCGCTAACCACGTGGATTACGTGAAGGGTGAAAACATCTGGATCAGTCGCCTTGTCGACGTCACGGAGAAGCTCACCACGTAGTTGGCCTCCATGGGCATGCCAAACTTCAGGTATTTCCCGAAAGTGAACATCAGCATCAACGCCAGCCTGACCTTGTTCTTCGAGCGTGTCCTCGACGCCTTAGAAAAGCTTCGCTCCGACTGAGCGGTTTATCTGGCCAATGAGTCCCGGAGGCTCTGCCAGGGTGCCTTGACCAAGGTTCTCACCAAGGTGGCATATTGGAACCCCAACCTCGACGTCGACGCCGCGCTGGAGAGCTTGCCGGAGGATGTAGACCTCGCGATGCTCGAGGAGTGTATCGAGCCCATCATCAGCTGCGTCAACGGAGTTTGGAGGATAGAAGGCCAGCGTCGGGATTAGGCATCCTCTCATCGCCGCTACAAGTTCACAACCAAGACAATTTTTATCTTTAGCTAGAACCGCAGCAACAATTGATGTAATATAACTCTGCAGTATTTTGAAGTGATGCACGCTATTTTCATGTTTGATCCCTCTTTGTATGTCCACCCTACGCTTAATTGGATAGGCTTGCCGGCGTGCAAACCCAAGCCGCGGCGCTTTGAGGACGGATCCTCAGTAGCCTGCCGGATGGGCTTGTTGCCAGGTAAACCACCTTACCGTTCTCAGCGCGGTCGTTTGAACTGTTGAGCACACTCGAAACAGGACAAAAGTGTTGCAAGTAACGGAAAGGCTACCCTGCCGTTCTTGACGCGGCCGCTCGAACTATTGAGCGGACTCAAAACAGGACGAAGGCGTTGCCAATAGTGGAAGGGCTTCATTGCGTACAGATTTATCATACAGAGAGAAAGATCTCCGAGGAGAATAACCTTATATAAAGAGGAATTACTCAAAGTTTTGCATGACTTATCTCTTCTGTTGTCGCATGGGCGTCCATTGCACTCGCCGATGATGCCGCACGCCTAGTCATCATCTTCCTTGTAAGCCATGGCGACGAAGAACTGCTAAACTAACTGCTAGACTGGATTTTCACAACTGCGCCCCCGGTAGATGTCGGGGACGAACCGATCAACACCTATGGGATCACTGGAATCCCTCTACGGTTGACGGGCGCGGGGTTGTGCAAACAGCGGGTCTAGGAGTCAGCACAAGGATCGTTTACCCAGGTTTGGGCCGCGAAGATGCGTAATACCCTAGTCCTGCTTGGATGTGTATTTGAGTGTTCTTGAGCGCTCGAACTAGCTATGGTGCGTGCCTAGTCCAAAACATCCGAATCCTTCTACAGTATGCCTCGGGCCTCCTTTTATAGTCAAAAGGGGTTGCCATAGTGGCACACAGGAGGTGAAAAGGTATACAGTGTACAAGCTTATCTCCTGCCATTACGGGACAAGACGCATTAAATGCGCCACTTAGGTGTCCACTCGCTTTATCGGGGACGGCAATGAGGCCCGTCTCGTCCGCCGCCGCTCTGTCTAGCTGCGATGCGCGTCCACGCCAACGAGGCATGCAGCGCCATGTAGGTTGGCAGGCAGCTGAGATGGCGGGGTGGTAGGGTCTTCACGAAGATCTGCATGCAACCACGTAGGTGCTTGACTAGCTGGATCAGGAACCACGTACTGACATGTGGGTACTTGCCTGAGCTAGTGGGTCGGCCGCCGAGCTGGGGCGATGATGGAGCGGTGATACGTCTTCAACGTATCTATAATTTTTTATTGTTCCATGCTATTATATTATCTATTTTGGATGTTTAATGGGCTTTATTATACACTTTTATATTATTTTTGGGACTAACCTACTAACCCAAGGCCCAGTGCAAATTGCTGTTTTTTGCCTATTTCAGTGTTTCACAGAAATGGAATATCAAACGGAGTCCAAACGGAATGAAACCTTCGGGAGAGTTATTTTTGGAACAATATCATCACAGAAGACTTGGAGTACACACCAGGAATCGAGAGAGGCGGCCACAATGGTAGGGGCGCGCCCAGGGGGGTAGGCGCGCCCCCACCCTCGTGGGCCCCCTGTTACTCCCCTAATGTCCCTCTTCCTCCTTTATATACCTACGTACCCTGAAACTGTCGGCGTCCTTTGAACGAGGGTACCCAGACTTGCCTGTCAGCGGGCCGCAACACGCTCCTAAATGTGCCAGGTACGGCAGAGGTGACCAACCTGTTGTCCAAGACCCTCGCGAGGGGGCTAAGCCTCACGAGGAGAACTACGTCAAGCCTCCCTCATGAGCGGCCTCGGCAAGGTGCTCCGGAGGGGCGGAGAGTCCAAGGCCAAGTCTGCCTCAGGAGGAGGCAGAGACGTCAGCAGTGACGCACCGCGCCAGCAGGTGCCAGTGCCCGTCAGCGGCCCAGTTGCCGTTTCGGTGCAAGGGGGACAGCGCAGTCATAGGTTCCCGACAAGCGGGAAAAAGGTTTCCCCTTTGGTACAACAAAACCGAAGACCGCAAAGACGACAAGGAGGATGTCACCGTCGAGCCCACCACTGCGTCACTACCTGATCCTTTTGCAGGCGAAGACCGCTTATGTCAGGATAGGAACGTCCTTGTGTTACCGCTCAAAAATGGCCGTTGTGGGATCCCTGCCTGTCTAAACATTTCGGGGGAAGAGGACCCTGGCCGCCTATATAAGTAGCTAGGACCCCCACTATGGAGGGACAGGTCGAACCAAGCCCAGCCAAGTAGAGCAGGTCCATAAACTCTGCCACCACACAAAGAAGCAAGAACACTTCCCTCCAGACCCTCCTGAGCTCACCTCCTGAGCTCAGGAACCACTGTACTAGCTCATATTCCAGCCCTCCCGAGGCTAATCCACCAAAGCAGGAAGTACGGTTTTACACCACACGGTTGCCCGAACTTGGGTAAACTCTTGCGTGTTCTATCTGTTGTTTGCTTGAATCCCTTCTCCAGACGAGAGCGAGACGCTAGGTAGACGTGAGTGGGAGAGATCTTCGTTCATGCCCCTGTGTTAGAACTTCTTGGGTTTTGCGGAGCACTAAATCCGACATTTGGCGCGCCAGGTAAGGGGCGTGTGGAGATCTCGCCTCTCCGACCCCCACGAATGCCTCATAGTAAAAGGTGAAGAGCGACAGGACGAAGATGAAGCGAGGCTGGCTGTGGAGAGCATGCACCTGGTAATGTTCCAGGATGGCGTAGAAGAACTCGGAAAAAGGTGGCACGAGCCCCACAGAGATGCTGTGGAGGAAGAAGGGGTAGCAGGACTTCGGCAGGATCCGCGTCATGGTGGATCCGGCCCAGATCCCCGTCGGGCCATGCTCGTTGTGGACGCTCGACAAGAAAGGTTGGACCTCTGAGTAGTCCTCCTCCTTGGTGATGGAGGACTCCTCGAGCGCCGCCTCAAGGGAAGAAGCAGAACCAGACGCCAGCACAGCACCATTGTTCCTCTTCGCCATTGCTGAAGGAGCCGGAGGACGCAGGCGATTTAGGAAGGCAAGAGCTGTAGGAGGGAGAAATCTGAGCGGGAAGGAAGGGAGGCGATAACTTCGCCAGCGGAGATGGCCCCTTTTGGTCAAGACGCATAGTTGCCGAGACGGCGTGGGGAGTGGGATCGCCCGCGTCCCATCCAACCGTCACACGCAAACCTGGCCCGCAGCCGTTTTGGGGCCTCCAGCGCTCCGTCCTCGGCTAAGGCTTCGCCCAGAAGCCAACTCCGCGCGCGCCTTGGGCCCGAGGGCTACAGTCGGCGTCCTGAGAAGCAGGGTACCCAGACTTGCCTGTCTGCAGGACGCGACGCGCTCCTACATTGGCCTGGTACGGCCCAGCTGATCAACCCGCTGTCCAAGACCCTCGCGAGGGGGCTAAGCCTCGCGAGGAGAACTACGTCAAGCCCCCCTCATGAGCGGCCTCGGCAAGGTGCTCCGGAGGGGCGGATAGTCCAAGGCCAAGTCTGCCTCAGGAGGAGGCAGAGATGTCAGCAGTGACGCACCACGCCAGCGGGTGCCAGTGCCCGCCAGCAGCCCAGTTGTCGTTTCGGTGCAAGGGGGACAGCGCAGTCGCAGGTTCCCGAGGAGCGAGACAAAGGTTTCCCCTTTGGTGCAACAAGACCGAAGACTGCAAAGACGACAATGAGGGTGTCACCGTCGAGCCCACCGCCGCATCACCGCCTGATCCTTTTGCAGGCGAAGACCGCTTTTGTCAGGATAGGAACGTCCTTGTGTTCCCGCTCAAAAATGGCCGTTGTGGGATCCCTTCCTACCTAAACATTTCGAGGGAAGAGGACCCTGGCTGCCTGTATAAGTAGCTAGGACCCCCACTATGGAGGGACAGGTCGAAGCAAGCCCAGCCACGTAGAGCAGGTCCATAAACTCTGACACCACACAAAGGAGCAAAAACACTTGCCTCCGGACCCTCCTGAGCTCGCCTCTGGAGCTCAGGAACCACTGTACTAACTCATATTCTAGCCCTTCCGAGGCTAATTCACCAAAGCAGGAAGTAGGGTTTTACACCACACAGTGGCCCGAACCTGGGTAAACTCTTGCGTGTTCTATCTGTTGTTTGCTTGAATCCCTTCTCCAGACGAAAGTGAGACGCTAGGTAGACGTGAGTGGGAGAGATATTCGTTCATGCCCCAGTGTTCGAACTTCTTGGGTTTTGCAGAGCCCTAAATCCGACAGAACCCATCAAGGAGGACCACGAAACCCTAATTCCACCGATGTAACCTTCTGTACCAGTGAGATCCCATCTTGGGGCCTTTTCCGGAGCTCCACCAGAGGGGGCATCGATCATGGAGGGCTTCTACATCAACACCATAGCCTCTCCGATGAGTTGTGAGTAGTATACCATAGACCTTCGGGTCCATAGTTATTAGCTAGATGGCTTCTTCTCTCTCTTTGGATCTCAATACAAGGTTCACCTCGATCTTCCAGGAGATCTATTCGATGTAATCTTTTTGCGGTGTGTTTGTCGAGATCCAATGAATTGTGGGTTAATGATCAAGATTATCTATGAACAATATTGGATTCTTTTCTGAAATCTTTTATGTAGGATTTAAATATCCTTGCAAGTCTCTTCGAAATATCGGTTTGATTTGGCCTACTAGATCTCTAGTTCTTGCAATGGGAGAAGTGCTTGGCTTTGGGTTCAATCTTGCGGTGTCCTTTCCCAGTGACAGCAGGGGCAGCAAGGCACGTATTGTATTGTTGCCATCGAGGATAAAAATATGGGGTTTATATCATATTGCTTGAGTTTATCCCTCTACATCATGTCATCTTGCTTAAGGCGTTACTCTGTTCTTATGAACTTAATACTTAATACTCTAGATGCATGCTGGATAGCGGTCGATGTGTGGAGTAATAGTAGTAGATGCAGAATCGTTTCGGTCTACTTATCACGGACGTGATGCCTATATACAATGATCATGCCTAGATATTCTCATAACTATGCGCTTTTCTATCAATTGCTCGACAGTAATTTGTTCACCCACCGTAGAAATCTGCTATCATGAGAGAAGCCACTAGTGAAACCTATGGCCCCCGGGTCTATCTTCATCATATTAATCTTCCATAAACTATTTGTTTTAATTTTCATTATTTACTTCCAATCTTTATACCAAAAATACCAAAAATATTATCTTATCTTATCTATCAGATCTCACTTTTGTAAGTGACAGAGAAGGGATTGACAACCCCTTTAATCACGTTGGCTGCGAGGTTCTTATTTGTTTGTGTAGGTACGAGGGACTCGCGCGGGGTCTGCTACTGGATTGATACCTTGGTTCTCAAAAACTGAGGGAAATACTTACGCCAATGTGATGCATGACCCTTTCCTCTTCGAGGGAATACAATGCAAGATCAAGAAGTAGCAAGAAGAATTTATGGCGCCGTTGCCGGGGAGACTCACGCCAAGTCAAGTCAAGATTTGATCTCCCGTCAACTAGCACAAAGAATTTCTGGCGCCGTTGCCGGGGAGATCTATGCAAAAGTCATATACCAAGTACCTATCACAAACCCTTATCCCTCGCATTACATTATTTGCCTCTCATTTTCCTCTCCCCCACTTCACCCTTGACGTTTTATTTTCCCTTTTTCCGTTCGCTTGCCTCGTGTGTTCTCGTCTTTATTGTGGTTTGTTGCTATCATGTCTGAGATGGGGGAGGATATCGTTGAAAACGGCAGTAACGCTGAGGGCAACTTTGCTTTTGTTGATCCTCCGGATCAAACTACCACTTTACATACTAAGAAATTCTAGGTTGGTAGTGGTAATAATATTGGAAAAGGAGTTCTTCAAGACTTCTTTACTCGTGTCGGTGCTTTACCCACTATGGGTGGATCTATTCCTCATAGAAATAGTAGTCTTGTGGATGCCATATCTATGCTTGTAGTTGAAATTGAAAGGCAATTTATCCATTTGCATCCTTGCATTCAGATAATTTTTCTAGAATTTTCCAATATTGAGCATTCTTCTGTAAATGCACAGCTACTATCTTTTTGGCTCACGAGTTCAGATTCATAATGAAAGAGGCCAAAGAAATCTTTACGCATTATAGGGTGGACGTTGGTTGTCATCCCATAGAAGCTAACTTATTTAATCAAGAGGACATAATGCGTTTGCAATCTTTAGATCATGTTGCTTTTAATGAAAACCTTAGGGAAAAGGTTCTAGATATCTTAATCGATGGAATCTCTGAATTGAATGATGATTTTGCTATTCAAAACAATGGGTTAGGTTTTTCCCTCGAGCGAAGGCTCATGACCTTTTGGCAAAAGAATGCTTAAAATGATGAATTGGTTGTGCAATATGAAGGGCCGAAGGAGGAACCTATACCTCCTGAGCTTGATATTGGGGACTTTTGTCCTATTAAATTTTGCCCTTTTGATTACTTTTGCTTGCCACAAAAAAACTTGCTACTGAACGTAGGAAGTATGAGACGAGTTTTCACGATCTACCTTATCATTATGGCAATACCTAGATCTATCCTTGTATCGTGCCTAGCTAGGGTGTTAAACGGTAGCGCTTGTTGGGAGGCAACCCAATTTTATTTTCTTTGTTTTTGCTTCTGTTTAGGAATAAATAATGCATCTAGCTTCTGCTTAGATGTGGTTGTGTGTTTTAATTAGTGTTTGTGCCAAGTAGAACCTTTGGGAAGACTTGGGTGAAGTTTATGCGATCATGCTGTAAAAAACAAAAACTTTAGCGCTCACAAGATTAGCTACCATGTTTTACTGGATAGTGCTTTTTAGTT
Organism: Secale cereale; assembly: GCA_902687465.1. Classification (NCBI taxonomy): domain Eukaryota; kingdom Viridiplantae; phylum Streptophyta; class Magnoliopsida; order Poales; family Poaceae; genus Secale; species Secale cereale. The sequence goes on from LR738714.1 coordinate 391,838,827, forward strand.
GATTCTTTTTTCCGATGATTAATAGACAAATTCCTCACGTCCACCAATTTATTTTAATTTTTTTGAGTTACAGAAGAATTCGAAAGTTACAGATTGCCACAGACTATTCTGTTTTTGACAGATTCTGTTTTTCGTGTGTTGTTTGCTTATTTTGATGAATCTATGAGTAGTATCGGGGGTATGAATCATATAGAAGTTGGATACAGTAGGTTTAACACCAATATAAACAAAGAATGAGTTCATTATAGTACCTTTGAGTAGTGGTTTGTTTTCTTATACTAACGGAGCTCACGAGATTTTTGGCTAAGTTTTGTGTTGTGAAGTTTTGAAGTTTTGGGTAAGGATTTGATGAACTATGGCACAAAGAGTTGCAAGAGCCTAAGCTTGGGGATGCCCAAGGCACCCCAAGGTAAAATTCAAGGACAACCAAAAGCCTAAGATTGGGGATGCCACGGGAAGGCATCCCCTCTTTCGCCTTCGTCCATTGGTAACTTTACTTGAGACTATATTTTTATTCACCACATGATATGTGTTTTGCTTGGAGCATCATGTATGATTTGAGTCTTTGCTTTTTAGTTTACCACAATCATACTTACTGGACACACCTTTTGAGAGAGATACACATGAATCAGAATTTATTAGAATACTCTATGTGCTTCACTTATATCTTTTGAGCTAGATAGTTTTGCTCTAGTGCTTCACTTATATCTTTTAGATCATGGTGGTTGTTTTATTTTATAGAAATTATGGATCTCTCATGATTCACTTATATTATTTTGAGAGTCTTTTAGAACAGCATGGTAATTTGCTTTGGTTATAAAATTAGTCCTAATATGATAGGCATCCAAGAAGGATATAGTAAAAACTTTCATAAAAGTGCATTGAATACTATGAGAAGTTTGATACTTGATGATTGTTTTGAGCTATGAGGATGGTGATATTAGAGTCATGCTAGTAGAATAGTTGTGAATTTGATAAATACTTGTGTTGAAGTTTGCAAGTCCCGTAGCATGCACGTTTGGTAACCGTTGTGCGACAAATTTGAAGCATGAGATATTTCGTTGAGTGTCATCCTTTGTGTGGAGGTCGGGATCGCGCGATGGTTAACTCCTACCAACCCTTCCCTTAGGAGCATGCGTGTAGTACTTTGTTTTGATGACTTGTAGATTTTTTCAATAAGTATGTGAGTTATTTATGACTAATGTTGAGTCCATGGATTATACGCACTCTCACCCTTCCACCATTGCTACCCTCTCTTGTATGGCGTAACTTTTGCCGGTACCATACACCCACCATATACCTTCCTCAAAACAGCCACCATACCTACCTATCATGGCATTTCCATAGCCATTCCGAGATATATTGCCATGCAACTTTCCACCGTTCCATTTATTATGACACGCTTCATCATTGTCATATTGCTATGCATGATCATGTAGTTGACATCGTATTTTTGGCTAAGCCACCATTCATAATTTTCATACATGTCACTCTTGATTCATTGCACATCCCAGTACACCGTCGGAGGCATTCACATAGAGTCATATTTTGTTCTAGCTTCGAGTTGTAAGTAAATAAAAGTTTGATGATCATCATTATTAGAGCATTGTCCCAAAGAAAGAAAAAAAGGAAAGGCCAAAGAAAAAGAAAGGCCCAAAAAAATAAAAAAATAAAAAAAGAAAAAGAAAAAAAAGGGAAAAGAAAAAAGGGACAATGCTACTATCTTTTTCCACACTTGTGCTTCAAAGTAGCACTATGATCTTCATGACAAAGAGTCTCTTGTTTAGTCACTTTCGTATGGGAATTTTCATTATAGAACTTGGCTTGTATATTCCAACGATGGGCTTTCTCAAATGCCCTAGGTCTTCGTGAGCAAGCAAGTTCAACGATGGGCTTTCTCAAATGCCCTAGGTCTTCATGAGCAAGCAAGTTGGATGCACACCCACTTAGTTTCTTTCGTGGAGCTTTCATACATTTATAGCTCTAGTGCATCCGTTGCATGGCAATCCCTACTCACTCACATTGATATCTATTGATGGGCATCTCCATAGCCTGTTAATATGCCTAGTCGATGTGAGACCATCTTCCTCTTTTGTCTTCTCCACAACCACCACTCTATTCCACCTATAGTGCTATATCCATGGCTCACGCTCATGTATTGCGTGAAAGTTGAAAAGTTTGAAAAAAATTAAGTATGAGACAATTGCTTGGCTGAAACCGGGGTTGCGCATGATTTGAATATTTTGTGTGACGTAGATGGAGCATAGCCAAACTATATGATTTTGTAGGGATGAACTTTCTTTGGCCATGTTATTTTGAGAAGGCATGATTTCTTTGTTAGTATGCTTGAAGTATTATTATTCTTATGTCAATATAGACTTTTGTCCTGAATCTTTTGGATCTGAACATTCATGCCACAATAAAGGAAATTAAATTGAGAATTATGTTGGTTAGCATTCCACATCAAAAATTCTGTTTTTACCATTTACCTACTCGAGGACGAGCAAGAATTAAGCTTGGGGATGCTTGATACATCTCCAACGTATCTATAATTTTTTATTGTTCCATGCTATTATATTATCTATTTTGGATGTTTAATGGGCTATATTATACACTTTTATATTATTTTTGGGACTAACCTACTAACCCAAGGCCCAGTGCAAATTGCTATTTTTTTGCCTATTTCAGTGTTTCGCAGAAAAGGAATATCAAACGGAGTCCAAACGGAATGAATTTTTGGGAGAGTTATTTTTGGAACAATATCAACACAGAAGACTTGGAGTACATGCCACGAAGCGAGAGAGGAGACCATGAGTGTAGGGGCGCGCCTAGGGGGGTAGGCGTGCCCCCCACCCTAGTGGGCCCCCTATTACTCCCCTGACGTCCCTCTTCCTCCTATATATGCCTACGTACCCTGAAACCATCGAGGAGGACCACGAAACCCTAATACCACCGTCGTAACCTTCTGTACCCGTGAGATCCCATCTTGGGGCCTGTTTCGGAGCTCCACCGGAGGGGGCATCGATCACAGAGGGCTTCTACATCAACACGATAGCCTCTCCGATGAGTTGTGAGTAGTTTACCACAGACCTTCGGGTCCATAGTTATTAGCTAGAGGGCTTCTTCTCCCTCTTTGGATCTCAATACAAGGTTCTCCTCGATCTTCGAGGAGATCTACTCGATGTAATCTTTTTGCGGTGTGTTTGTCGAGATCCGATGAATTGCTGGTTAATGATCAAGACTATCTATGAATAATACAGGATTCTTTTCTGAAATCTTTTATGTATGATTTAAATATCCTTGCAAGTCTCTTCTATTTATCGGTTCGGTTCGGCCTACTAGATCTATAGTTCTTGCAATGGGAGAAGTGCTTGGCTTTGGGTTCAAACTTGCGGTGTCCTTTCCCAGTGACAGCAGGGGCAGCAAGGCACGTATTGTATTGTTGCCATCGAGGATAAAAAGATGGGGTTTATATCATATTGCTTGAGTTTATCCCTCTACATCATGTCATCTTGCTTAAGGCATTACTCTGTTCTTATGAACTTAATACTCTAGATGCTTGCTGGATAGCGGTCGATGTGTGGAGTAATAGTAGTAGATGCAGAATCGTTTCGGTCTACATGTCACAGACGTGATGCCTATATACAATGATCATGCCTAGATATTCTCATAACTATGCGTTTTTCTATCAATTGCTCGACAGTAATTTGTTCACCCACCGTAGAAATCTGCTATCGTGAGAGAAGCCACTAGTGAAACCTATGGCCCCCTGGTCTATCTTCATCATATTAATCTTCCATCAACTATTTGCTTTACTTTGCATTATTTACTTTGAATCTTTATACCAGAAAGATTATCTTATCATATCTATCAGATCTCACTTTTGTAAGTGACCGAGAGGGGATTGACAACCCCTTTTATCGCGTTGGCTGCAAGGTTCTTATTTGTTTGTGCAGGTACGAGGGACTCGCGCGTGGTCTCCTACTGGATTGATACCTTGTTCTCAAAAACTGAGGAAAATACTTACGCTACTGTGCTGCGTCAGCCTTTCCTCTTCGAGGGAATACAACGCAAGCTCGAGAAGTAGTAGGTGGCAAGGGCTTGCCGCGGTCTTGCATCTGTTCCCGGCAAGGGTCTTGCCGGGGCCTTTGTGAGCGCCCTTAGCAACAGACTTGTCGGGGCCTTTGTGAGCACCCTCGGCAAGAGGCTTGCCGGGGCTTCGGGGGTATCTTTGGCAAGGAGCCTTGCCAGGGCCTCGTGGGCATCCTCGGCAAGGAGCCTTGTGGTTGTCTTGTCTTCTGGTTCTCATCTAGGATTCGTAGACCCTTTGTCTTCACAAAGATCTGCATGCCATCACGTGGGCGCTTCCCGAGCCTTGGTTACAATGTTGTTGATGGCGTCGGAGCTCCTAGGCTCAAGGGTGGCTGCAATGGAGGCGTTGGGTGAGTTGCCCCGGCAAGGGTTCTTGCATGGGTCGTGTAGGCCACCTCGGCAAGGGTCTTGTCGGGGGAAGCCTATCTTGTTGCCTGGCCTTCTTGCGCCACTGTCTTGGCGCTGCTCTGGTAGTCTTGTGCTTCGGTTTCACTCCTCTGCACTGTTAGGTGTGGCCGCAGGCGTGGCTCTGACTGCACGTGCACAAGTAAGGGGTACAAAGGAGAGCCCCTACTTTTGCACACCGACACCTGACAGCGTTCCACGAGTTCGGCTCCAAGCGGTTGTCTTGCGCATTCCGAAGGCGATAGGCTCCACCGGTGAGTACTTCGTCGATAATGAAGGGGTCCTCCCATTTTGTTTTGAGCTTGTCCTTTTTCTTCTTCGGGAGGCGTAAAACAAGTTCGCCGACATTGTATGTCTTGGCCCGCATTTCTCCGCTCTGGTACCGCCTGGCCTGTTATTGATAAAATGTGGAACGGGCCTGCACTGTATCGCGCTCCACTTCAAGTCCATCTAGGTCATCCTGTCGATCTAGCTCGGCTTCTCGCTCTTCGTACATGCGCACTCGAGGTGAGTCATGAATAATGTCGCAGGGAAGAACAGCCTCTGCGCCGTACACCAAGAAAAAAGGTGTGTATCCGGTCGTCCGATTAGGTGTGGTCCGCAGCCCCCAGAGTACGGAGTCAAGCTCTTCGACCCAGTGTTTATCAGACTCTCGTAGGGAGCGCACTAGTCGGGGTTTAATGCCGCTCATTATCAGACCATTGGCTCTTTCGACTTGACCGTTTGTTTGAGGGTGGTACACGGAGGCGTAATCAAGCTTAGTGCCTAACTTTCGCACTAGTTTTTTACCCCATCAGCTGTAAATTTGGAGCCATTATCTGTGATAATACTGTGCGGGACACCATAACGGTATACCATACCGGATATAAAATATATCACCGTTCCTGCCTCAGCTTTTTTTACTGGCTTGGCTTCTATCCATTTAGTGAATTTATCCACCATCACCAGCAAATATTTCTTTTTATGGCTTCCCCCTTTAAGAGGTCCGACCATATCAAGCCCCCAGACCGCAAAAGGCCAAGTAATGGGGATGGTTCTTTAAGCGGTGGGAGGCATGTGACTTTGATTTGCAAAGAGCTGGCAGCCAACACAATGTTGGACTAAGGTCTGGGCATCTGCTCGGGCGGTTGGCCAGAAAAAGCCAGCTTGAAAAGGTTTGCTCACGAGCGCCCGGGCTGCGGCGTGATGGCCGCCCATTCCAGCGTGTATTTCAGTGAGAAGTTGTCGTCCCTCCTCTTCGGAGATGCACCTTTGGAGAACATGAGTAGTGTTTTTCTTATATAGTTCACCTTCGTGAACTTTGTAGGCTTTAGAACGCTGAATTATCCGGCGGGCCTCGTTTTGTTCATAGGGGAGTTCTCGCCTATTAAGGTAAGCTAAGAAGGGCTCTATCTAGGGGGCTATGACAGCCATGATCTCGTGAGCCGAAGATGTTATCTCCGTGCCTAAGTCACTAATGACGTCTATGTTAAGTTCGGCTGGGGGTGTGTTCGAATCCGAATTAGTATCGCCGCTCTCGTCCTGCCATGTTACTGATGGATTAAACAACCTTTCCACAAAGATGTTAGGTGGGACAGGGTTGCGTTTAGCACCCATATGAGCGAGTATATTTGCTGCCTGGTTATTATCTTAGGCTATATGATGGAATTCCAACCCCTCAAATCGAGCCGATATTTTCAGTATGGCATTGCGATAAGATGCCATCTTTGAATCCTTCGCATCAAAATCTCCGTTTACTTGAGAGATAGCAAGGTTTCAGTCTTCGCGTACCTCGAGAAGTTCGCGATTTGCTCTCTTGCGGTGGTTGTTTGAGAAGAACGTCTCGAAGACAGTGAAGAGACCGACGTCTTTCTCCCCTGATACTGCGGTGACAAGGATTGCTGCACCGCTTTTTGCTACATGTCGGAGTACCCAACATGCCCTAAGGCAGTGGTTTGGGATATTGTCCGGGGCTGCATGTATTTGGCAAGGTTTATCGAGTAGTTCGTTCAGTACGGACCTGCGTACTATAGAAGGTTTGTTCTTCTTGCCGATAGGCATATTATCGGATGACCTACTGGGGTATGTCCATTTATTCCTAACAATGCGTTGTTCGAATATGGACTATTCCAGAGGTGCATTCTGGATTTTCCAAGTGTTTTCCATTGTGCAGTACTTTCGTACTAAGTGTGAAAGGTATGTGAAACTCAGAACACGACGTCGGTTGAGGGTGTTCAAAACTCCCTCATCCGTACAGTTTTCGTGAAATAAGGGGAGCACATCATCGTCACAGTAGTCCTTAATCTTGTTTTTGACGAGAAGGAATCTGGCCCAAAAGTGGTCGACCGTCTCGTCGGGCTGCTGTTGTATGTTCGCAAAATCGTTTATGTCCAGGAATCCAGATTTACTTGGAGAGTTTTTCCTAGGGTGGGTGGGTGTTGGTAATTTTGAATCCCAACCCAACGTGGTATTCGGGGTTTTGACAACCTCCGGTGCGAACGATCTGGGCTCGGCGGGACCTGAATGTTCCGTGGGCCCGGCGTCAATCCCACAGCTCAAAAAATATAAAGTGCCACCCGACAGGGGCATGTTCAGCTCGATGGGTTCGGAGATCCAAACTGTGACGGTCTCCGTCTTAAGAGGGGGAGTATCTTTGGCTCCGTCCTCGACTGTCGCCACTAGATGAGTGATCAGGATGGGATCACTCCCATCCCGAGCGGATTTAGGTCCGATCTGATCTCCTGCCAATGAAAGCCCCGGGGCGGCGATGCTATCCAGCAGCTCGTTTAAGGGCGAGAGATCTGCCGAGGTCGCATCATCGGAGTGGCCAGAGTCAACATAAGGGTGATGCTTGATGACCGCGGGAAGTGGGACCGGCTCGAAGGCCACGCGGGCGCATAAACCGAACCCATCGAGCTAGAGAACCTGGCCGATGGCCAAGTTATTTTCGAGGGTGATCTCATCGTTGATGACAAGACGAGCCATCGATCACTTATTGCGAGCGCACAACGGAGCTCTCAATGAAAGCACCATTGTCGGTGTAAAAAACGGTAGATCTCGGGTAGGGGTGCCAAGCTATGCGTCTAAGGATCGACGGTAGCAGGAGACTGGGGACACGATGTTTACCCAGGTTCAGGCCCTCTCGATTGAGGTAATACCCTACTTTCTGCTTGATTGATCTTGATAAATATGTGTTACAAGAGTTGATCTACCATGAGATCGTAATGGATGAACCCTAAAGCCTAGCCTATGAGGATGTAATGATTCTGCCGTTAGCCTCTACAGACTAAACCCTCCGGCTTATATACACGCTGGAGGAGGCCTAGGGTTACAAACGTGACTCGGGGAGGAAGTAATATCTACATCCAGACATCATGTCTGCCTTTCTAAGTACATAGGAGTCATGACCGAATACGGGGGAGAGTCTTATGCTTCTATCTTCGTGGCCCATCAATACGGCCCAGTTTCATCGACCCGGACGCCTGAGGACCCCTTAATCCAGGACTCCCTCACCCGTCCTAGGGGATACCAAAGTGTCCTCCTTGCTGGCGTCTGCACGAGCAGGTGGGAGCGGGGTGGACGAGAGGGAGCCGGAGGCCAACACCTCGGCCACTATCAGCCAAGGGGGAGCAATCCCTATGGAGACCGACGGTGGGGAGCCCGAGCAATCTAGGCTCTCGCCGAACACTATTTCGGAGGCCAGTACGACCCCAGAATTATGAAGTCAGCCCCCTACGATTGGGGGAGGAGCATCAGCTCCGGCGGCGTCCTCCACTAATCTGGAGGCGCCAAATACAGTGGAGGAAGCACTGCAAGGTGCTTCCATCGTGGTGGAACACCGTACCCTAACGGGTGTGGTGATGGGAAAGATTCAGTCCGCCAAGAATGGACTGGATGACGCTTTCAATAGCCTACTGATAGGCTTCGAGGTACGCGATGTAATATTCTTAAGGCCTCATTTGGTACAAGGGGATTTACGAGGTTTTGGGAGGCGGGGATTCAAGAGGATTTGGTGAATCCCTTCCTTTCACCCAATCCTCTTGAATCCCCTTGAAACCTCCAAACCCCTTCAGCCACAATCCCCTTCATATAGAAAACTTGTTTGATAGGCAAGGATTACCATATTCAGATAAGATAGTGCAAACATCTAAAAATGCAATCTTTTTACAAGTAAAACAATATCATATTAAGAATAGCTTGCTACAAATTTGTAAAGGTCACCTAATAAAAATGTGACCTGATAATCTTGCAGCAATTCCTCACAGTGACAACATAATTTTGCTTGACTTCGTGTCAATATCTCACCAACATCATCATGTAGATGCCAACATTTTAGAACTGGACAAGTAGATGCAGAGTGAAATAGGTAGGTAGTTAACCCACTCAACCATGTCCTGATTGTTTAGTTGCATTATAAAGTAGATCATGCACAGTGAAGAGAAGCAGTGCGGCTATCCAATAGTAGATAATGTAGATGCCAACAAACTGAGATCTAATACAAAAAGGCACCAACATCATCATGAAAAGAAGCTTATTACCCCACGAATCTAGGCATCAAAATCTTCACATGGAGATTATACTTCGTGATAATCTTGTGCACGAGCAAAAGCATGGTGTAGAAAATACTAAACTCATCAAATAGCACACAAACATGCAGTACTAGTACTGTTTGTTTGCTCACATCACAAGTACTGATCGAACAACATATATAGGGTAGGTTCAGCATCAAAAAGTTACTACATCATCTAGTTCGTTCAGCATCAAGAAGTTCTCTTCACTATTTTTTTTATGGACTATCTGCTCATATTGGACATCATGCATGCAAAAGTTAGCTAACGAGCTAGATGAAAAGGTGGATGAATGAGAAGCTAGCAACACTGCCATGAACTTTATTTTTCATTCTGAATAGTCAACTAATCAAGATCGACATCAAATGGATGATTCTTGGTATAATGAAGAAACTACAAACAAAACTTCATCGCACATAGGTGTACTCTGCACTATGGGCATACATGTACAAGCAGGGAAGTGAGATAATCTAAATCATACGATAAATAATTCTGAATGTTGACAAATAACATGAGCGTGATAACCATGTATAGATGTGTGTATGAGTACATCGAAGACGGGCTGTAAGATAATAACCTAGCAATTTTTTATGACAAATCATTACAATCTGAGTTAGTGACACAGAAAATGATGCCTCCTTTGAGTGAGCTCATATAATCACTCATACTGCTGTCAGGGGACTATTTGTTCACCAAAGTGCATAGAAATCAGACTTGTAACTTGTAGTCAATAAACAGGGAGGCAGACAAGTAGTTCAGGTATCCGATGTTGCTTAGGAAATAACTGACGAGAAGAAATGAACAACAGCTCTAGAACTTAATTCTGTCAACTGGCTCTGCACAAAGTTAATCAAGACACCATTGATTTCTACACATTCACAAACCAGATAGCATTTCCACCAAGCAGTTATGATTAGCAGTTTAGCCCACAGGAGCACATGCATGCTTCTGCACCTGGTGTAACTACAAGAAACCATCTAGGTGGTACAGGAATCTGAAACATTGCATCATCAGTGTGAAACAAATGAGTACCAAGGCATTGCTAGTGGATGACAAATGCTAATTGCTACCTAGATTGCATTATCAATGTGAAACACCTGAGCATTACCGCAGAAATCAGTAAATAGAACCAGCAACGCAACATTGTTTTTCAGATCTTCATTTGCCAAAATAATTACTGCACATAATTCAGTTCTTGCAGCTGACGAGCCAACGAAACATTGGCACCGATTCGGCAGTTCAGATCCAGCATTACCACCAAAACTACTACCTGCACATAACCAGAGTGACAGTCAACCACTAAACCAACAATAACCTACTTCTAAATACAGAGGGATCAATCTAAGACGGCCTTGGTGCCCTCGGAGAAAGCGTGCTTGGCGAGCTCGCCTGGGGGGGCGAGACGGCAACCATGGCCGGGCGAATGGAAGAAATCTAGACGAGGAGGGGAAAGGAGGGAAGGCGAGGCGAGGGCTTACCACCGGGAGAAGGCCAGTACGGCGAGAGAGGTACGCCGGCGTCGAGGCATAGGTCGGCGTGTTGAGGAAGAGTCGAGCAACGACACTGTGAGCAAGCGACGGCGCGGTGTCGTTTCCTCCCAAATCCACGAGTCCCCCCTCGAGGGCTCTGAACCGCATGGAAAGGAGGGTAGAGGAGGGGATCGAAATGGGTTGGGTCGTCGAAACCCCGCGTACCAAACGGGCTCTCGAGGATTTTCGGAGTTTCTAGGCCACGCGAGGATACTCGCTTAAAAACCCCTTGACTCCTACAAAACGAGGCCTAAAAGAACTTCATGTTTTATTTGTATAAGGAAACAAACCTGTATACAGACAGTAGCCCCTGATACTTTGTTTGATTCGGAAAAGAATCGGACAGAGGATCCATATAGTGTCAGCTAATAATGTGTTTAATTTTGAACAGGCTTCCCTGGTGGCGGCATCTGCCCAGGCCGCGGAGGTTTCCGAGCTCAATCGGAAGCTTCAATTAGCTGATGAGGAGCTCGGTCGCATCAACAAGCGGTTTGATGAAATGCAAGGTATGCGGACTTTCAAATAATTATTAAGATAATGTGCTTTGATCGTAAGAGTATGAGCTCATTATGCTATGCGATTATATCGCAGTTGGCACTGCCAAGGTCGAAACCCTCAAGGGCGCACTTGCAGAGGCCAAGAAAGAGGCCGAGATAAACAAGGCAGCCGCTAACAAAGCGGTTGCCGATCTGGAGGCCGAACAGGTCTCCCGCCGGCGGCATGAGTCTCGGGTGACCGAAGTCGAACAAGAGCTATGAGACGCTATTCGCAAGTGCGAGGAGCTGGAGCAAAAGAATTCGGATCAAGCATCTGAACTCAACAAGGCTGTCAATGCAGCCAAGGAGGCGCCGATTGAGTCAGGAAGTGCGCACGAGGAGATCAAACAGGCGGGCAGATAGCGGCTGGTAAGGCCTTCCTTCTGCAGAGTATCTTTGGAGGTCAGAGGTATCTTGAGTTGATGCAATTTTGGAGTTCTCCAGGCGCATTTGCAAATCTCCCGAAGAGCATCGCCGACGCCGCCCAATTCTTCCGAGCCCAGGAGGGGAATAGCACGGAGAAGCTGTTCTGGTCGCAATTTCTTGCGCCAGAACGTCCAGTACCTCTGAACGACCAGTGCGTGTGCGGCAATCAGACTATGCGGCTTTATTGCTTTCACTTAGCCATAGGAGCTTGGCTTGTAGGGCTAAGTACTAGCCCCTAGTGCGTGTGCGGCTATCCAATTATGGTGCCCACTTTACGCGGCTAGGCGAAGACCAGCCCCTCATATAACACTGAGTGGATCGCTCTCGATTATAGTATAACACTGAGTCACCAAATCGCAGACCATCTCTCTCTTATCATGACAGTCAGTTTTCGGCTTTCTCTACTGAGGTACTTTACCGAATGAATCAGAAATACAATCGCAGTAGTTCTCCCTTTACAAGCTTAGCCGAACAATGTGGAACGTAAGGTGGTAAGCACAGGAGTCGGGCAACCCAACTATAGACCCAAGACATGATTCGGAGCCGATGCATATAATGCAATATCCGAGATGCCGAACAGTTCCCTATAGGTGTTCGGACTTGGAGGTGTGCCAGGCCGAATACAGCCCCTGGTATTAAGTCTAGATTTAAGGCACATGTGGCAATCTGACGTAGGGAGAGAACACAGGTGGTAATAAAACCAACTCCAATCGAATTGGAACCAAACTTCTTCTTTTATATCCTGTTCAATACGGCGAACCGCGTGGTTACAGATCATGCCGATAACATCCTGGGCATTTTACAAGCCAAATGAAGAAAATAAACTTCAAAAAGGGAAAAGGTTTACATAGAGCCTGACTCTAAGGAAAAAAGAAATTTCGACGTGGGGCCTGCTGCATGTCTGCGCCGTTTTCTCCTTTGTAATATGTCCTTGAAAACGAGAGTTATGATGGACGCCTGCGAAAAAGAAAGGGGAACTCTGGAAAATAATGCCCTGCACAGTCGTAGATAAGGTGGGTTCTTTTAATGAACCTTTTAAAGAAAATATATTTTAGAGTCCGAATAGGGTCAAGCCGAACTATGGACTGTTTTTATGCAGTGTGCCCCCAGCGCCGCCCAAGGTATTTTAAGGGCATAAGTGTGTATGCGAGGTATGTATGCTGCCACCTTGTAAGGCAGTCGGCGAGGGCGTAACTGCTAATCGAGCTCGGTTTCTTGTGCGCTGCCGTATTGTAGTGTAGGCCGGACATGTTTAGCAGTGTCTCTGGTCTTGACGACCCATGAACTGTTTGTTGGGGAACATAGTATTTCCAAAATTCCTATGATCACGCAAGATCTATCTACTAGAAGCATAGCAGCGAGTGGGGAGAGTGTGTCTACGTACCCTCGTAGACCGAAAGCGGAAGTGTCTAGAGACGCGGTTGATGTAGTCGAATGTCTTCGCGATCCAACCGATCCAAGCACCGAACGTACGGCACCTCCGCGTTTAGCACACGTTCAGCTCGATGACGTACCACGAGCTCTTGATCCAATTCAGCGTCGTGGGAGAGTTTCATCAACATGACGGCGTGGTGACGGTGATGATGAAGCTGCAGGGCTTCGCCTAAGAACTGCAACGATATGACCGAGGTGTGTAACTATGGGGAGGGGCACCAATCAACATGTGTGTCCATGGGGTGCCCCCTTCCCACGTATATAAAGGATGGAGGGAGGAGTAGGCCAGCCCTCATAGGGCGCGCCATAGTGTGGAGTCCTACTAGGACTCCCTATTCCTAGTAGGTTTCCTCCTCTCATATGGAATAGGAAAAGGGAAAGGGAGAAGGAGAAGGAAGGAATGGGGCGCCCCCTTTCCCTAGTCCAATTCGGACCAGTCCATGGGGAAGAGGCGCGGCCACCCTTGAGGCCTTTCTCCTTCCCGTATGGCCCATTAAGGCCTAGTAAGAATTTCCGTAACTCTCCCGCACTACGAAAAATACCGAAATCACTCGGAACCTTTTCGATGTCCGAATATAGCCTTACAATATATCAATCTTTACGTCTCGACCATTTCGAGACTGTTCGTCATGTTCGTGATCTCATCCGGGACTCCAAACAAATGTCGGTCATCAAATCACATAACTCATAATATAAATCGTCATCGAACGTTAAGCGTGCGGACCCTACGGGTTCGAGAACTATCACTACAAAAAAAGACACATCTGTGACATTTTGGGCCGAACGAAACATTTTTCTGTCATACTTATGACACTTCTGTGACAATAATTGTGACAAAACACGGTATCATCATAGATGTGGTGGGGTCCTACTTCTATGACAAAAAGTCATGACAGAAAATGGGCTTTTCGTCCTGGGCGGGCCGGAGACGTAGCTGCATGACATTCTTTGGGCAATCCATGACGGAAAAAACCGTTGTAGAAGTGAGGGCGAGGAAAATATCGGGGTGTTCCCGATTACGATGGGTGGTCGGGGCCGAGCGATGCGTGTTTCTCTTGTACACACATGCGCATGGGTGCATGGCACTGGGCTCTAACTGAACCCGAGCGATTGCACTGCAGGCTACACGTTACTGAACCCGAGCGATCGATCGATGGCTTTTAACTGAACCCGATCGAGCGATTCATTCGCTACTGCTTCTAACTGAAGCTGATCGATGCTGCTTCTGCATGAACAGTGAGCGTTGCTGGGGGGTTTGGATGAACAGTTTCCAGTGGGGGTGGCTGAACAGGACCCCGTGGTGTTGCCTCTGCATGAATAGGACCCCGTTCGATCGAGCTGGTTGGGGCTGCATGAACAGGACCCCGTCGAGGGCTGCATGAACAGGACCACCCCATGGAGGGCTGCATGAACAGTAGACGGTGGAGGGCTAGATGAACAGTAGCCCGTGGAGGGGTGGTTGAACAGGAGCCCGTGGAGAGGGCTGGTTGAACAGTAGCCAGTGGAGTAGCGCGTGGTGGAGGCTGAACAGTCGCAGGTGGAGGCTGCAGGAAGTCGATGGTGGATGAACAGTAGCCCGTGGAGGCTGGAGGGGGTCGACGGTGGTGATGAACAGTATCCCGTGGAGTCCCGTTTTGCGGTACGCCACACCCCTCCCAATGAACAGGACCCTGTTTCGACCGTAGCGCTCCAACACAAGTCCGTTTCCTCCGTTTTGCGGTATGCCACACCCCTCTCGATGAACAGGACCCCCGTTTCGACCGTAGCACTCCAACACAAGTCTGTTTCCTCCGTTTTGCGGTATGCCATAACCCTCTCGATCAATAGGACCCCCGTTTCGACCGTAGGAGGTACGTTTCCTCCGTTTTGCGGTACGCCAGACCCCTCCCGATGAACAGGATCCCGTTTTGAATGTGGCCGGTCGGACACAAGGCCGTTTCCTCCGTTCTGCGGTACGCCAAGCCTCATTTCCATTGGCTATTCCGTCCAAGCCCTCCCAATGAAGACGACGACGTATTCTGTTCCGACCCAGCCGGTTGGCTCCCCAGGAACACGATGACGATGATGTTTCTCCGTTCCGACCCAGCCATGTACACGAGCCCTGGCCGTACGTACGCATGAGTAGGCGTTCGAGACCCTGCCCGTATGTACATCCGTGGTCGTATTTTCTTTCTTGCACACTTGCCGCTGTACGTATGTGTAGATGCTACGTGTGCGCCTCTACTATGACACGTGTGCGCCTCTATTATGACACGTGCGCGCCTCTACTATGTACGTACATGTTCGCGACCAGAATGACGACGCTACGTACGCTTCGACCAGGTGGGTCCCGACTGTCAGGCACTTCCTTGCATGCGAAGATGTAGCTGGTGGGTCCCAGCAGTCAGGGGGGCGAATCGTTTTTTTGCCCCGACACACTTCGTTGCGTGCGAAGATGTAGCTAGTGGGTCCCGGCAATCATGGGGTGAATCGTTTTTTTTTTCGAACGCACTTCCTTGCGTGCGAAGATGTAGCTGGTGGGTTCCAGCAGTCAGGGGGAAACATTTTTTTCGCGAAATATGGTGGCCCGTCCGGTGGGTCCCCGCTGTCAGGTGGAGGAATATTTATTTTGCGCGTAATAAGGAGGCACTTCCTTGCTGCGGCCGTGGACCCAGTTGTCAGCCTCTCCACGTACAGTCCACGTCCGATGAAGCCGTTCCTTGACCACGTTGACCACGCCGCACAGAGAGCACCAGGGCGGTGGACGACAGCGAGGCCTAGGAAGGGGGCGACACGGAGATGGGGAAGACGCGGCAGTGGATGCCCAGCATAGAGGAGTACGAGGGTTCACTGGTTCGCTGCGGTGTGAGGCTGCCGTCGCCGCAGAATAACGGGGGGTGTGGGTGAGTAGAGGGATGGCTTGGCCAGTGGTGGGAATAGTAGGGGGCGATGAGGCCTCCTCGGCAGCACAGCTATAGTTCATTTGAAATATCACTTTTTGATGAAATTGATGCTTGCTATGCTTGTGGCCAAGATGCCAATATATATTATAGTAATGGAGATGAACTTGCTATAGTTCCTTATGTTAAACATGAGATAGTTGCTAGTCACTACAAAAAAAAGACACATCCGTGACATTTTGGTCTGAATGAAACTTTTTTCTGGCATACTTATGACACTTCTATGACAATAACTGTGACAAAACACAGTATCATCATAGATGTGGTGGGGTCCTACTTCTATGACAAAAAATCATGACAGAAAATGGGATTTTTGTCCTGGGCGGGCCGAAGATGCAGCTGCATGACATTCTTTGGGCCATCCATGACGGAAAAACCGTGGTAGAAGCGAGGGCGAGGAAAATATCGGGGTGTTCCCAGTTACGGTGGGTGGTCGGGGCCGAGCGATGCGCGTTTCTCTCGTACACGCACGCGCGTGGTTGCAAGGCGTTGGGCTCTAACTGAACCCGAGAGATTGCACTACAGGCTACGCGTTACAGAACCCGAGCGATCGATCGATGGCTGTTAACTGAACCTGATCGAGCGATTCCTTCGCTACTGCTGCTAACTGAAGCCGATCGATGCTGCCTCTGCATGAACAGTGAGCGTTGCTGCGG
>LR738714.1:391855503-391890152 GCA_902687465.1 Secale cereale
CGATGGGGGTGGCTGAACAGGACCCCGTGGTGTTGCCTCTGCATGAATAGGACCCCGTTCGATCGATCGGGTTGGGCTGCATGAACAGGACCCCGTGGAGGGCTGCATGAACAGGACCACCCCGTGGAGGGCTGCATGAACAGTAGATGGTGGAGGGCTGGATGAATAGTAGCCCGTGGAGGGGTGGTGGAACAGGAGCCCGTGGAGAGGGCTGGTTGAACAGTAGCCGATGGAGTAGCGCACGGTGGAGGTTGAACAGTCGCAGGTGGAGGCTGGAGGAGGTCGACGGTGGATGAACAGTAGCCCGTGGAGGCTGGAGGGGGTCGATGGTGGTGATGAACTGTATCCCGTGGAGTCCCGTTTTGCGGTACGCCACACCCCTCCCGATGAACAGGACCCCCGTTTCGACCCTAGCGCTCCAACACAAGTCTGTTCCCTCCGTTTTGCGGTACGCCACACCCCTCCCGATGAACAGGACCCCGTTTCGACTGTAGCATTCCAACACAAGTCCATTTTCTCCAGTTTGCGGTAGGCCACACCCCTCCCAATAAACAGGACCCCCGTTTCGACCGTAGGAGGTCTGTTTCCTCCGTTTTGTGGTACGCAAGACCCCTCCCGATGAACAGGATCCCGTTTTGAACGTGGCCGATCGAACACAAGGCCGCTTCCTCCATTTTGTGGTACGCCAGGCCTCGTTTCCATCGGTTGTTCTGTCCAAGCCCTCCCGATGAACACGACAACGCATTTCGTTCAGACCCAGCCGGGTGGCTCCCCATGAACACGATGATGACGTTGTTTCTTCGTTCCGACTCAGCCATGTACACGAGCACTGGCCGTACGTATGCGCGAGTAGGTGTTCGAGACCCTGGATGTATGTACGTATGTGGCCGTATTTTCTTTCTTGCACACAGGCCACTGTACGTACATGTACATGCTACGTGTGCGCCTCTACTACGACACATGCGCGCCTCTACTTCGACCAGTATGTACGTACACGTTCGCGACCAGAATGACAATGCTACGTACGCTTCGACCAGGTGGGTCCCGACTGTCAGGCACTTCCTTGCGTGCGAATATGTAGCTGGTGGGTCCCAGCAGACAGGGGGGCAAATCGCTTTTTTTTGCCCGGACGCACTTCCTTGCGTGCAAAGATGTAGCTGGTGGGTCCCAGCAATCAGGGGGAAACGTTTTTTCTCGAAATACGATGGCCCGTCCGGTGGGTCCCCGCTGTCAGGTGGAGGAATAATTATTTTGCACGTAATAAGGAGGCACTTCCTTGCTGCGGCCATGGACCCAGCTGTCAGCCTCTCCACGTACAGTCCACGTCCGATGGAATCCGTTCCTTCACCATGTTGCCACGCCGCGCCGAGAGCACCAGGGTGGTGGACGACGGCGAGGCCTAGGAAGGGGACGACGTGGAGCCGGGGAAGACACGGCAGTGGATGCCCACGCGTAGAGGAGTACGAGTGTTCACTGGTTCGCTACGGTGTGAGGCTGCCGTCACCGCAGAATAACACAGGTTGTGGGTGAGTAAAGGGATGGCCTGGCCAGCGGTGTGAATAGTAGGGGCAGTGAGGCCTCCGCGGCAGCACAGTCGGCCACGAGAGGCAGGAGCATGCGGCACGACCGGCGCTGCTTTGGGCGGCTGGAGCAACAAGACCAGAGGTTGAAGAAGCACTATGGCCGTTGGATGGACATCGTACGGTCATTGGAGCTAGAATCGTTCATATTGACTAAGTTGACAAAGCACTTCGTCCCCGTCAACTTAGTAGGCCCACGAGTCAGCCTCCCACCAAGGTGGGCCCCAACCAGTAGTGGGAGTATTCGCTTTTTTGTGCATAATAAGGAGGCACTTCCGGTGGGTCCGAGCTAATAGCGGGGGGAACGTTTTTTTCGCGCAATACGGTGGCCCGTCTGCTGGAACCCAGCAGTAAGGGTGGAAACAATTTTTTCGCGAAATACGGTGGCCCGTCCGATGGGTCCCTGCTGTGAGGTGGAGGAATTATTATTTTGTGCGTAATAAAGAGGCACTTCCTTGCTGCGGACGTGGACCCAGCTGTCATCCTCTCCACGTACAGTCCATGTCTGATGGAAGCCGTTCCTTGACCACGTTGACCACACCGCGCCGAGAGCACCAGGGCGGTGGACGACGGCGAGGACTTGGAAGGGGACGACGCGGAGCCGGGGAAGACACGGCAGTGGATGCCCACGCGTAGAGGGGTACGAGGGTTCACTGGTTCGCTGCAGTGTGAGGCTGCTGTCACCGCAGAATAACAGGCGATGTGGGTGAGTAGAGGGATGGCCTGGCCAGCGGTGGGAATAGTAGGGGGCGGTGAGGCCTCCGCGGTAGCACAGCCGGCCACGGGAGGCAGGAGCATGCGGCACGACCGGCGCTGCTCTGGGCGGCTGGAGTAACAAGACCAGAGGTTGAAGAAGCACTACGGCCGTTGGATGGACATCGCACGGTCACTGGAACTAAAATCGTTCATATTGACTAAGTTGACATAGCACTCCGTCCCCGTCAACTTAGTAGGCCCACAAGTCAGCCAACCACCAAGGTGGGTCCCAACCAGCAGGGGGGATATTCAATTTTTTTGTGCGTAATAAGGAGGCGCTTCTGGTGAGTCCGAGCTGACGGCGGGAGGAACATTTTTTTTTGTGCAATACGGCGGCTCGTCCGTTGGGTCCCAGCAGTCAGGGGGAAACGTTTTTTCGCGAAATACGGTGGCCCGTCCGGTGGGTCCCTGCTGTCAGGTGGAGGAATCATTATTTTCCGCGTAATAAGGAGGCAATTCCTTGCTGCCATCGTGGACCCACTTGTCAGCCTCTCCACGTACATTCCACGTCCAATGGAAGTCGTTCCTTGACCACGTTGACCACACCGCGCCGAGAGCACCAGGGTGGTGGACGACGGCGAGGCCTAGGAAGGGGACGACGCGGAGCCGGGGAAGACGCGGCAGTGGATGCCCACGTGTAGAGGAGTACGAGGGTTCACTGGTTCGCTGCGGTGTGAGGCTGCCGTCGCCGCATAATAACAGGGGGTGTGGGTGAGTAGAGGGATGGCCTGGCCAGCGGTGGGAATAGTAGGGGGTGGTGAGGCTTCCGCAGCAGCACAGCCGGCCACGGGAGGCAGGAGCATGTAGCACGACCGGCACTGCTTTGGGCGCCTCGAGCAACAAGACCAGAGGTTGAAGAAGCACTACGACCGTTGGACGGACAACTTACGGTCACTAGAGCTAGAATCGTTCATATTGACTAAGTTGATAAAGCACTCTGTCCCTGTCAACTTAGTAGGCCCACAAGTCAACCTCCCACCAAGGTGGTACCAACCAGCAGGGGGAGTATTCATTTTTTGTGCGTAATAAGGAGGCGCTTCCGGTGGGTCCGAGCTGATAGCGGGGGGGAACGTTTTTTTTTGCGCAATACGGTGGCCCGTCCACTGGGTCCCAACAGTCAGGGGGGAATGTTTTTTCACAAAATAGGGTGACCCGTCCACTGGGTCCCTGCTGTCAGGTGGAGGAATCATTATTTTTCGCGTAATAAGGAGGCACTTCCTTGCTGCCGTCGTGAACCCAGCTGGCAGCCTCTCCACGTAAAGTCCATGTCCGATGGAAGTCGTTCCTTCACCACGTTGACCACGCCACACCGAGAGCACCATGGCGGTGGACGACGGCGAGTCCTAGGAAGGGGACGACGCGGAGCCGGGGGTGACGCGACAGTGGAAGCCCGCGCGGAGAGGAGTACGAGGGTTCACTGGTTCGGGCGCGGTGTGAGGCTGCCGTCGCCGTGGAATAACAGGGGGTGTGGGTGAGTATAGGGATGGCCTGGCCAGTGGTGGGAGTAGTAGGGGTGGTGAGGCCTCTACGGCATCACAATCGGCAACGGGAGACAGGAGCACGCGGCACGACCGGCGCTGCTTCGGGCGGCTGGAGCAAGAAGACCAGAGGTTGAAGAAGCACTACGGCCGTTGGATGGACATCGTACGGTCACTGCAGCTAGAATCATTTATATTGACTAAGTTGACAAAGCCCTTGGTACGCGTCAACTTAGTAGGCCCGCAGGTCAGCCTCCGAAACGGTGTGCCCCAGATGTCAGGGGGAGGAATCATTTTTTGGGTGGCTGAAGCAAGAATATCCGAGATTGAAGAAGAAGCACGACATCCGTTGGATGGACATCCAACGGCCACAGCTGCGAGAACCGTGTGTTGTTGAGAAAGCCTTGCATACGCGTCAACTTAGTTTTTTTTAGGGGACGCATCAACTTAGAAGGCCCACAAGTATGTGGCAGAGAACATATAGCCCATTTTCTATTTGTAAGAATGTACAGCCCACTTTTTAATTCTAATGAAATTTACTACAACCCATTTACAGTTTGTTAAAAGTACAGCCCGTTTTCTAGCTAGGACAACGATTAATAATTTCAACCAACCGCTCAAAACAGAATTCAAAAAACATTCCCACATTTTTATGGTTTCCGAAATATTTTTATCCGAAATTTCTAGTCAGATTAAATATAATTTCAAAATAAAGTTGTATTACGTTAAAATCCAACGAAATATTGCGCGCGCAACAAGTAATGAAATTAAAATTTTCAAATTCCGAAAATAATATATTTTTTAAACTAATTACACGTTTGGTGCATTTTTTTATAGTTGCTGCCCAGTTATTATAATTACATCCCATTTATTATTTCTTAAAGTCCATTTTCTTGTTAAGCCTAATGCATACCTCCTAGGAAAGTTTGCAGCCGAGCGGGGCGAAGAATAACAAGTTGACACGGATATTGTGTACAACTGTCAGCCCAATTGCATTGCTGATATTGAAAAAAAAAGGCCTGTGCACTACAAAAAAATACACTTCCGTGATGATACGTGTTTGTCACAGTAGGTCACGTCTTCTGTCATGCATGTACATCCATGACAAATTTATGACAGAATCAAGATAGTCATACCTGTGTTGTCGTAGAAGTGTTCCATGACATTACCAAAATTATCATCACGGAAGTGTCCACTTCCATGATGATAAATCGCGCGTCACAGAAGTGCTTTCGTCAAGGGTGACCGACACGTGGCATCCACCGTAATGGAACGTCGTTAAGCTATCGGGTCCGGTTTTGGATCCGATAACCCATTAAGAGCCTCAACCAATGGGGATTTTCCACGTGTAAAATCATCACTGGCTGGAGGAAACATGTGTTGGCTCACCGTTGGGATAGATGTCATCCACTCATTGGACCAAAAGCGCCTATTATACGTCGACACGTGGCACGGCCCAAGAGAGGCCCATTCCTGTGAAAAGGCCGGCCCGTTTGACTTGGTCAAAAGGTGGTGGGCTGGCCCACGGCAAGCATGTTAACAGCTTGTTCGCATATAGCCCATTTACAGCCCGCAAACCAAGGGCCCGTTTACGGCCTATCCGAATTAGGCCCAGTAGCGTCATCTGGGCCGTCCAATATAATTCCAGCCCGTTTTAACTTCCGGCCCATGTATGGCCCATGACGTCTTTCGGCCCATATGAGGCCTTTAGTAACCCTCGGCCCATTAATGGCCCGTGGTAAAACTGGCCCGTACTGAATAGTGGCCAATAGAGGCCCATTCCTGTGAAAAGGCCGTCCCGTTTGACTTGGTCAAAAGGTGATGGGCCGGCCCACGGCAAGCATGTTAACGGCCTGTTCGCATATAGCCCATTTACAGCCCGCTAACCCAGGGCCCGTTTACGGCCTATCCGAATTAGGCCCAGTAGCGTCATCTAGGCCATCCAATATAATTCCAACCTGTTTTAACTTCTGGCCAATGTATGGCCCATGACATCTTTCGGCCCATATGAGGTCCTTAGTAACCCTCGGCCCGTTAATGGCCCGTGGTAAAACTAGCCCG
Organism: Secale cereale; assembly: GCA_902687465.1. NCBI lineage: Eukaryota > Viridiplantae > Streptophyta > Magnoliopsida > Poales > Poaceae > Secale > Secale cereale. The sequence goes on from LR738714.1 coordinate 391,861,379, forward strand.
AAATGAATAGTGTTTTACTTTATACCGATTAACGGCCCATTATTCCGTAGGGCCATTTCCAGCCCATGTTATCTTTCGGCCTTCTCAGGGCCTATTTATTCTTGGGATCATTTCCAGCATTCGTTTACTTTCGGCCCGTTACTGTAATTTTCTGCTTGTGGGCCAAATTCAGCCTGTGGTTACAGTCAGCCCATTTGTGGCCCGTTAATACGTTGGTCGTTTTCATAGCATCATCAAATACGGTCGATTAACGATGGCCCGTTATGGTCGGCCCATGAACGGACGATTTCAACTCTAGCCCATTTACGGCCATAATGTGGTATGTTATTGGCCCATGTTTGGCCAACCGATCATATGGCCCGTAGAAGGCCCATTGTGTCTACGACCCATATAAGGCCCATTGTTTCTACGCCCCATAGAAGGCCCATTGTTTCTACGGCCCTTAGAAGGCCCATTGTTTCTACGGCCCGTAAGAGGCCCATGTTAACTACAGTAAATATGTAGCCCATGGTTAATGTGGCCTAGTTTTAAAAAATAGGCTATTGCGGCCACTAGCAAACCGTGGAAAAAGAACTGCACTGACTACAAGAAAACAAATAAACAAGACAATAAGGAAATAAATAGGCAAGCAACTTACGCTAGGCTATCACGGCTATTACACATATTACATCCACTGGGCACCAAAGTTCGTCACCAGTGCAAATATAGGGAACAAAGCAGCATATAAACGCCCCAGCAAAGCAAGTCCAGAACCGAAACCACTTCAGAAGAGCTCAAGAAACAATATCCTGGGTACCCATAATGTTGGCAAGATGCTTAGCAAGCTTATTAACTTTCTCTTGTTTGGCGCTTAAATCCTCCAGCACTTGCCGTTGCACCAGAAAGTATGCATCTGAATTCTGCAGGGACTTCCTTAGTCTTTCGGCTTCCTGTCGCATAACATCTGATCGATGTCTTTCAACTTGAAGTTGAGACTCAAGAAGCCGAACTGATTCAGGCAGCGAGTTCGAAGAGCTGGTGCCAGCAGTAGTAGCCAGTAAATCGAACACTACATCAAGATAGGACTTTGGGGGCTGTCTCAGTGTCTTCAATATAGTTTTTATGAGCTTTCTTTAAGAACAATAGGGATGTCTCACTATCTTGAACCTGATATGCATTACTTCCTTTACCATTGCATAACGGGGTACTCTTCTCCAATATTGTATCTGCATTCTAAAGAAGAAACAAACAAACACATCACAGATTTACAATGTAGTATATGAAACTCATTTTGGTAAACCAGTTCAGTAGTAAGGTGGACAGGATAACAGCATGAAACAAACATATATCTATGTAGTATGGTCACTGTATGGTCTATATCATTCTAGTTTATGTTGCCAAAGCAAGATAGATACAATTCGAATCATATCTATTTAAGACAAAGCAGCATAGATAGAATATAAGTGTGGGAAACTACACAACAATAACAACACTTGTAATGTGCATGGCATGAGAACATAACTGTTTATTCAATTGAAAATGAAATCAACATAGAGCAAGTTACAACAGCAAACACGTTAAAGAAACAGGTTTAAAACATACATGTTGCACCATTGGAGTTTCAATTGCATCCTTCAAATTTGAAATTAGTTGGTATGAGTAAATACAGTGATGCAAGAGCAAAGTAGTATGAACCATAGCTATGGAACCTGACCTAAGAACAATTCTTCTTCTGCTTTAAGCGTTAACTTGGGGTTCGGAGTGGTGGTCCTCGTGCTTTGGGCACTGCCTTACTAACTGCCTGTGTTTGGGTGCTCTGTGGTGGAGACGGTGTTGTGTCAACGGGAACTGGGTTACTATCTACTGGGGTTGGGGTTAGAAGGGGTGTAGCTAGTTCTCTGTCCAACTAGGTAGGGGTACAATCTGCGTGAGTCTGGGTTATGCGTGGTGGGGCTGGTTCTTGGGCAAGTACAACTATGGTTCTATCTCTATCGACAGGTAGCACGATCTTTTCGGAAGACCGTGTTTTTACTCCCACAGATACCGCCATCACCCCCTCCAATTGAAATGGCTGATAAACAAGAAAAGTAATTGAATGTACATACATTGTAAGATAGACATGTGCAATGGATAGTAGGGAAGAAAACAGGGCATGAAATAATTCACATTTATGTTGTCTAACCAAACAGAATAGCAGGACATAATTTCAAATATATGATGGCTAATTAAACATGATAGCATGACATAATTTCACATGTATGATGGCTAACTAAACAGGATAGAATGACATACTTCACAATTTGACTATGTAAACAGGATGACATTATATAACTATATGATGTGTCTATTAAAGTGGTTGGCATGCCATAAATCACAAACATGCCGTCGATGGAAACATGATGGCATGATAATTCACGGATAGAATGACATAATTCAAAATATGACGACTATGTGAACAGGATGAGATGATATAACTATATTATGTCTTTAGAAAATGGGTTGGCATGCCATAATTCAGATACATGTTGTGTATGTAAACATCATGGCATGATATAATTAAAATATATGATTTATATACTAAGGAACTGAGCATAGGGCAATCGCATATATGATGTGTCAACTAAGGAGATGGCATTCAATATCGTGTATATGATGTAAAAACTAAGCATTGCAATACAACATATGCATGATATGAGTAATATAACCCTGCCAAGTTTGAGCATACACCTCAGGGGGATAATAGGACTGGTCATCTGCCTCTGAATCCTCCTCTAAAGAGCTATCTGTAACCAGCAACATATATGCTTCACCAAGTAGCATTGTCTGCTATGAAGACCTTGTTTTCACTCCAAATTTCTCCGTCACCAATTCAAATGGCTGATGCACAGTAAGAGCAATTGAATATACAAACATTGTCGACAAAAGCAATGAGAAATACCAAAAAAGGACGGCATGATATAATTCACATATATGACGCTTGGCTAAACAGCATGGCATTGCATAATTCAAATATATAATGCCTTGCAACAAGGTAGCATTGCATAATTCACATATATAATGTCTTACAAAAAGATGGCATTGCATAATTCACATATATGGTAATTAGACACTAAATAGGTGGCATTCACACAAATCATGTCTAAACTAAGCAAATGACATACCAATGCAAGATACCATACGCACGATATGCGCAACATAACCCTGCCAAGTTAGAGCATGCACCTCGGGGGGGAATAGGACTGGTCATCTGTCTCTGAATCCTCCTCTGAGAAGTTATCCTCCTCTTGATTACGATCCAAAATGGGTGGAGGGGGGCTGCCTTTGCGCCCACCATGGAGCGACGTTTGCATGAATTTATTGCCACGCAAGGCTCGTCTCTTTTGCTCTACATGTTCAGCTCCATTGTGTACAATAACTGACATGCATAGGAATAAAACACAGTGAGATTATGTAAGGAGTGCATGCACAAATCCAGAGTGAAGGTAGCAAACTGTGGATAGACCCAAAACCAATGATAGCATGCAGATAATAGCTTTAGTTAAAAAATACGGATAATGGCTCCTTTAATGTTTGTTTGCACCCAACATGAAACTCATAGTAGACACCCGAGATTAACCAGATAGTAGACAGATAGTACTGATTGTTGCCCCAATATGTACCCCACAACCATTTAAAAACTCAAGCTCAGCATAAGTTTGGACCTGAGTCGGAGTCTAATAGGTGAACACGACGATAAAGTAGCATGTCATCATATTAAGCGATGCATAACATAAGCAGACACGGAAGAGTGCGACCGCTCTTGCGGACCCGTGTAGTCCTCAAGGTCATCTGCTCAGTTGATGATGGTAATGCAGTTGTCGTGGCTGCCGGCGGCGGGGAAGAAGATCTGAAGCGGCGAAAGATAGTCTGGAGAGCGGATCCCTGCTTTGGTGAACCCTTCCGTCGTTGGAGCACCTAAGCTAGGGTGGAACACAGCATCGCAGGAGCAGGACAAACTAAACAAGGTTTTCTTTGACACATATCTGTAATAGAAGTAATTGTGTAAGGGCTTGTTTGAATTTGAGGATTCTAACAATGCATGGATAGGAAATAGACAGGAATAGGATAGGAATGCACATGAAAAACAAAGAATTTAAAAACACAGGATTTCTGCCAATCTGGATGTTTGATTCACAAGAATTGGAAGATCACAGGATGCAAAGAAGCATGGTGAGATTAAGTCAAACCACAAGAAGTGTACAACCTCTTTGGCGAAGCCATGTTGATCTCAGCGTGATTGGGTTGGCCGGTGAGGATGCTCCGGCTGACTTGGCTGTCGGAGGAGGGGAAGAAGATGTTAGGCGTCTGGAGATGGAGCCCGGGGTACTGCTCTGCTGTGATGGAGGGTTTCGTCGTTGGAGCCGCTCCGATGAGTTGTACGACGCCAAGGCTGAAGCAGGACAAGAGAGACAATGTTAACCTCAGTGGAATTCTAATAGCATCTCCAATAGATGACGTAAAATACATAACCACAAAGTGTTAGATGTATACATCAGCCGCTCATCTTTGAACTTAACTGTCGAAACTGAATTTAACTATCAAAACTGAACTTAACTGTCAAAACTGAATTTTGCTGTCGAAACTGAATTTAACTGTCGAAACTGAACTTAACTGTCGAAACCGAATTTTACTGTCGAAACTAAACTTAACTGTCGAAACTGAATTTTACTGTCGAATCTGAACGCACTAGAGGTGAGGCTACACGTCAGTCGACTGACTTTTTTATCTCTGGTCAGTCAGTTTTGCAGCCGTTGGATATGAAATCAAGGTCCTGCAGTTCATCTTCAACCTCCACGCCCATGAGACGCCAACCACCACCGGCCAAACAGCCGCCCCCCGCAGCCCGCCCGGAAAACACTCCCCACCGCCGGTCCGCCGCCACCCCGGCCATCCCTGTAGGCCCCTCGTGCCGAGCTTTTTCTCCGACGATCCCCACGCCACCGCCCCACCACCGCCGGTGACCACCGCCCCCACCCTGAACCCTAAGATAGATAGTGGGGTACCTCTCCGGCGAGCCCCCCTCTCCGATGCGGCTGGTTCTTCCTTAACTCCGGTGAGCCCCCCACCCCCTGAAAATCAACTGACCCAAAAGTCGATTCAGTCGACTAAAGTGTAGCTAAATCGGAACAGCATCGCAAGCAAGAGCAAGAGAGAGAGCAGCAGCGCGAGCAAGAGCAAGAGCAAGAGCAGACTAGGCAGGGGACCGAGAACAAGAGCACAGCAGCAGCGCGAGCGAGAGCTAAAGCAGCAGCAGCTCCTACTGATGTAGACGTCGCCGCAGAGGGAGCGACGCCGTGGAGGAAGTAGTCGGCGACGCCGCCGTGGATGGAGCCGCGCCGTGTCGGCTCGGGACTGAGCGTCGGCAACACCGTGAGATCGAATCAAGAAGAAAATGCAGCGATTAATGTACAACCTCTTTGGTGGCACCGATTAGGCCGCAGCTTCATCCGAGGAAATGGTGATGATGATGCTCTTCCGGTGGTGCAGGTGAAGACGGCGGTGTGGGAATGGAGGTGGCGCGAAAGACGAGGGGGACGTCGGGGAAGCTCCTTTGAGGTGGAGGATGGGGTGGCTGAACCGGCGGGACGACCAGATCGACGATGGATCCTCATCCGGTACGGTGGATGAGGGACGTCGAGGTGTTGTTGTGGACGACGTAGTCGGGGAAGAGGCTCCGGCTAGGTGGCGGACGGAGGAGGGTGTGGGGCTTCACGGGTTTGGCCGGCCTCGGTGTATGAATGGGTGGGCGTATGGGATGGGAGTGAGGAACCATGGCATAGGGACGCGCTTGTCCGAAATGTGGGATAAATTACGAAAGTACCCCCACCAATTTGAGGTGGTTCTTTTGGTTCAGGGGTATCATGGGCATTTCGCGTGTCGGGATTTCACAGGAGGTGGGAGTTTTCGCGCGCGTTGAAATTTTGGAATAACAAGGCACGGGTTGAGATGTAGGGAGTTGTCGGAGCACAACGAGACAAAGATATATCTTAAATATTTCGGGCTAACAAGGCACGGGTTGAAATTTCCGGACAAGCCTAACGTGTACTATACCAAATCAATTCGCAGTACAAATGTCATTCAAAACTTTGAATTCATGGTATGTTCAATTAAAATATTTCGCTACGTGTATAATGCATGCAACGTAGTACTCAAATGAACGATTTATTGCATTCCAAACGTATATACTACCGCTTCAATATGAACTAAATTATAATTCGTTTCTCTATTTGAATAAGATCTACAATAATGATTGATGTGAAGTCAAAGCATTTGAATTCGCTTCTCTGTTTTAATAAGATCTACAATCGTCATTATTGTCAAGTTAAACCATCATTTGTGTATTATCTTCACAGCACACCACATGATTAGTCTCGAGTTACATATCAACTATGTGTACTATATGAACTCGAACTCAATTTTTTGAATCCAATTTATGTTGATTACAAATCATAGTACATTTCAAGCTCTAGCTAGATCTTCACAAACTAAACCATGTCTCATATGTATAATGTGTTTACCACATTGTGTATGGTGCCCCGCCCCCTACGCCAACAAGTGTTTAGATGTGAGTTGCAAACACCACACATTACCACAAATTCAAATAAAATGTGAGAATGTTTGATATATAGTATTGTTTAGATTGTTCGATATTTAGTTTTAAGCTGCAAACGCCACACATTATCACAAATTCAAATAAAATGTGAGATTGTTCGATGTATAGTATGGTTTAGATTGTTCGACATTTAGTTGTGAGTTGCAAACGCCATGCACTGTCACATTATGGTATAACATGTGCAAAACCACAACACGCGTATCACCGCTATATTCATGCATGCATATGTTTAAAACACTATGATCTCCTATTCAAATATATGAATCCACTTTCATATCAAATTATGATCTTTGTTAGTCTCTTACACCCACACAATCCTCTAACCTTTGTAGCTACCACTAACTTTCTCTCGTGCATCCACACGCTCTCCTCGCCCTCCCCCTCCCTCAGCATTCTATCCATCACGCACATTCATTTTGTTTTCTTTAGGTCGTTCTCCCACAGTCTCCACAACTCCTTTCCGACACACACCGATCGATAAACCTCTCCAGCGATGTCTGCCTACAACATACACATGCACCTTCAATCTCCTCCTTTATGTGTCCTTGCCTCGTCTCTCTCATACGGTCCCATACACGTGTAAACTCTCGCCCCTCTTTTCGTCGATCTCACAACCGCACACTCCTCCCCCTATCTAGCTAGTAGCTGGGCCTCTCGCACCACCTCCTAGCTCCATTCTCTCTGTCGATCCGTCTCGCCGGGCCTTATTTGCCTCTAACAAATGGACGTACACCAACCGATCTCCCGCTATACATATAGCTAGCTAGGTCCTTATAACTCGTTTTTTCCCACGCGTCGATCAATCTACCTCATTAGTTATGTCTCTCCCTTCCTCCGACAAACAACAATTGATCTACAGATCTAGTTAGGTTTGCTTACCAAACACATGGTTCCCCTTCATCATCCATGGATGTGTCCCGACAGATCTATCACGCATAGGCACACACAGAAACACATCCCACTCTTATTGATAATATTGCAGTTCCACCCTTAGTTTGTCTAGTAGGCCTCTTCCACCATCTTCGAGAAGTAACTCCATCACCCATCCAACACTCTACCCCTCTCCCTCCCTCTCTCTCATCCCTCTCTCTCTCAGTCCCATCCTATTTCCCGTCCTTCAGTTATGTATGGATGTCGACCGATCTCCCTCAAGACATAGCTCGGTCTCTCCTTCTCAACACATATACGAGTCATTCTACCTCTATAGTTAGGCCTCTGCCTACCCCTCCCCAAACCCCCTCCCACACACACACACCGATACATCGAGCGCTCTAGTCATGTCTCCCTGCCACACACAAGCTTGACCTCTGCCCTCTGACATTCCGGTAGCCAGGTTAGTCGCCCTATATCTTTGACTTGCACACACACACACACAATGTCGATGGCTCTCTTCATTGATCTCGCACCCACCCACTTGATCCTCTCTTCGACTCTACCGATATCTATGACCCCTCCCTCTCTTCTCGTGGATCGCCCGAACCTCTATATATGATATGGATAGGCCTTCATTTCACACACATTGCATGCTAAATTTAGTTTGAGATGTCATTGACACATATTCCCACAAATACATTCACGAAATCAACCTCCCCCCCAAACAAAAAACACTCACGAACACACACAAGCCATTTGTCTAGGTTTGTATCTCTCTCACACACCCATGTAGGTGGGGGACGTGCACGAAGAGAAGAGGTGCACGCACGGTGCACGTACTCCCGTCTCTTTCCCAACCACACCCGCGTGGGTACACGGTGGAGCTCATTTCTTTACAAAAAGGCAGCCCACGTGGTAACTTGACACGTGTACTGGTTGTCCACTAGATGGAGGGAGGATCGTCTACCACGGGTGAACAAACAAATTGCGACTTGACGCGTTATGTTAAAAAAGAGGCAAACAATGTGGAGCCTACCTTAGAGGCAAGGCTCTATACACCAGAGTACTTTTGATGTGTCCCGTCAACTCGCAGAACGAGGAGAAGCTTGCTTAGTACACCGTCTCCCCCGCCCACGGGCGCGGTGGCTCGCAGGATGAGGTGAAGCTTGCTTACTACGCCTTACGCCCGCTCCCTCGCCCACGCGCGCGGTGACTCGCAGGACGAGGAGAAAATTTTACTACTCCCTCCGTTTACTCCTCGTCCCTACTACCTTGGTTAGAGAGATTATCATATTGTTTAGAATATATATGTCCTTTAGTAGATTTCAATATAAACTACTAGTACATACTCCAAACACCGATGTATATAAACGTATTTTAGAGTGTAGATTCACTCATTTTACTCTGTATGTAGCATAAAGTTGAGACACTTATTTTGGAACGGAGGGAGTACATATTTGCTATGATCTGTCAATCATTGAGATGCAATAGCATGCATGTTAGTCTCCTTTGTATTTGATGAAATGTTGCAACGGGCAACCTTGGACGCAAGATACATGTAACAGAAGTTGGAAGCTTCATAGCATTGTACTATCTCGTTGATAAATTATAGTACGTACTATACAAGTACTTCCTCCATTCCTAAATATAAGTCTTTGTAGAGATTTCACCATGAACCACATACGGATGTATATAGATGCATTTTAAGTGTAGATTCATTCATTTGGTTCCGTATGTAGTCCACCTAGTGGAATCTCTACAAAGACTTATATTTAGGAACGGAGGCAGTACTATGTAAAGAGTTAGGTGTCGCATGGTGTCCAGAAAATATGGTGATAGTGTGAGGTGGGCCATGTAATCACCGAGCATGCGTGTTTTCACTGCTCTTGCACTCCTCCGCCGTAAGAATGGAGAAAATTGTAATCTAGTAGTACCTCCTTTCGCCGAAAGCGTGGGACATCCAGCAGTCCTACCACCTCAGTAATAATGACCAATGAGCCGTCAAATCACATAGACCTAGCAGTAAGTCGGACGGACGAAGCAACCATCACTCTTGAATCCGCTTCTCCCTGGGCATGAATGCGGCACCAATTATTTGGAGCGGCGCTGACCGTTTCGGGCGGGAAGCGCGCGCGGGCGATGGAGGGGCGTTGGGTGGGCCAGCCTGGTCAGGAGCGGGTGTGGCAGCTGTCCGCATGTCCCTACTGGACACCCAGAAACGAGAGGATGCACCGACTCTCGCGGCTAAAATCGTACACTACACACCATCTCTCTGTAGGAGTAGGTCGATCTATCGCTCTCTCTCTCTCTCTCTAACACACACATGATGTTAAACACACACACGCATGCGCTTGCGTCTGTACTGATGCTCAAACACACACACACACACACACACACACACACACACACACACACACACACGCGCGCGCGCGCGCGCGCGCACACACACACACAGGTTCATAGAATAGGAAAATCGTGCGAGTGTGAAGCCACAGGAAGTGAGATACAAATGAGGTACGTACAAACTATGACCAGCCTAAGCAATGTAACCAAACGCTCCTTACTCTGCCTTGTTATCTCCCCCGGAAACCCAATGCATGGAGCGCAACTACGCGTTGATCAGTCAAGAAATCAAAGTCGGCTTGCATGCGAGTTAATACGTGACCCTGCATGGTAGCTAAAACGGCATCTCTTAAGTTGTTTGGACCAATTGTTGCGTTTAGAGACGGAAATCAGGGCTTTGATTGGAGGAATGACCGGTCAAGTTTCTCCTTCTCCTCCAATCTGCTTGCACCTTGGTCCCGCTGCACCTTCTAACGCGACTTATTACACCTAGACGGAGGAAGTCGTACGAGATACGGTGGCACACTGACTTAGGTCCAATACAAGTGCCCAAAATTGTGTGCATGTTATAATAAGGATTCACTTAAAATAGTACGTGAGCGAACAGAGGGATCAACTGGACAGTGTTCCCGAGCAGTAGCGAGATGTGTGAGGTAAGATATACCGATGGCGCTTTTAATTTTTCTTATTAATTTGTTTGTTTCACCCTCTGACTGGTGGGACCCAACGTACTATGTGGAGAGAGGTAAGGTGACTAAGGCTGCATTATTTTTGCACCACTGTGGATAATCTTACCACGAAAGCCACATGCCACGATTATGATTTAAATCCCAATGACTCCCACACACGCACACACAAAAAATACGGCATGCTTGTCACACGAATGCAGGAATGTATAAAAGGTTATTTTCCTCTCGTTGAACATAGCGGGAGGGTTGTGTAGCTTGTTAGTCTGTTCGCTCATCAAACTTGAGGTCTCAGGTTCGATAACTACACTTGAGCATAATTCGTGCCAGGAGGATTCTTTGACTGGTCAAAATGGATGGATACGGAGCTATACGATCTCGTAGTGACTGTATAATCACCTCATCATGCATAAGCTGCAGCCTCGGCGCTTGTTTTCTAGGGTTTGCACTCTTCACACTCTCTCAAGTATATATATACACGCTGGAGCCTCAGCGCTTGTAGTTGTTCTCTTCACACTCTCTCACCCTCTCCAGATCTAAACAATACTTCGTTGGCCTCTCTCTCTCCCCTCACTACTGGTCTGTTTGTAGTTGCTCTCTTCACACTCTCGAGATCTAAACAAGACTTCGTTGGCCTCTCTCTCTCCCCTCATTGCTGGTCAAAGAGCCGGCAGGATCCATCCGCCGAGAAGGAAAGGAGGCTTAACGTTGTCGCCGTCGGCGAGGGAGGGAAGCCACTACCGGCGCAGCTATTCACTTTCACCCAGCGGCGGCACGAGAGGGCCTCCAACCCCTTCTTCTTCTCCACCCTACATAGTGTGGGTCGAACAGCCTCCGGCCGCCCACCGAACCACACCCCAAGAACCTTAAGGTATAATTTACTTATTCCACATGCATTGCTCTCTAGCTGCATGTGGGCTTTTTCCACTTCTGCACTCGAATCTAGGTGTTGGATCAAACAGGAAAGTAGTGGGGAAAGTTGTATACCATGAATCTAGGACGTGGTTTAAAGAGGAAAGGAATGGGGGGAAGTAGTGGGAAAAGTTGTATAGCATGAATCTAGGACGTGGTTCAAAAGGAAAGGAAAAGAAAGGGGAAAGTAGTGGGGAAAGTTGTATCGCATGAATCTAAGACGTGGTTCAAAGAGGACAGGAATGGGGAAAAGTAGTGGGGAAAGTTGTATAGCATAAATCCAGGACATGGTTCACAGAGGAAAGGAAGTGGGGAAAGTACTAGTACAGACTAGCTATCCAACACCTACACTGGTCGAAAAGGGAAAACAATGACAAACGCAGTATCCACATCTGTAACGAACTGATCTTTTGTTTTGGGGGACAAGGCTGTAGAGTTTGAGCAGGACTAGATTTGTTGCGCTGACATAGGGAAAGGTGTCTAAAGATAACAAAACTGGGACCAACACAAATATGCTCCTTGGTTGTTTGTTCTTTGTTGCAATAGACTGTGCATCTCCCCAGTACATCGGTAGATGCACATGGTGCTGGTTCGTCCACTATCCCATGCAACTCTTTAGCTGTTGTTAATCTAAGGCCCTGTTTGGTTAAAAACTCCCTAGTCCCTACTTTCTTGGTTTCAGGGACTAAACATGGACTAGAGGTTATTAAATGACATGCTAAAAGACCATGTTACCCCTAGTAATGAACTAATAGAGACAAGGTGCCATGCGTGGCAGGGGCAACTGTTGGAAAAAGTCCCAAAAAGAATCTCCCTCGGGGTCTTCTTTCTTTAGTCCCAAATGCCCACTTTTAGTTCCTAAAAGTCTCTCCTGTTTGGTTTAGATGGGACTGACACGGAGTTTTTTAAGTCCCTCCACCAAAATGTCCCTGTAAACAAGCACCCTCTAATAATGCCGCTGGAAATTTGATGCAATGCCATAGTTAAAAGAAAATTACATGTTTAACAAATTTTATTGTTAATATAATCTCTCTGTTGACATTAATCAATGCCACCGTTTGAGAAATGCTACTGCCTTGCTTTATTTCCCATTTAGATAAGGTAGATGCTTCTTTTTGTTGGCTTCTGTGTCATCCACCGTTATTGACCACTAGTTGTTTCCTTTGCATCTCTGTGTAAACAGGGTTATTTACTTCACCTCGTTGCCATTGTGACCTTTTGTTGCACTGCACAAAACACTTTTGTTTTAAGAGTATTTTATGCAGTTCAACCAAAATGTCACACCGACAATGTTGCTTGATTGCTTGATCGTAGTGGAACTGCACAAGAGGAGATCTTACTTCCTATCCGTGTTGGCAAATTTGGTTCAGATCTTCTTCTAGTGAGTTGTTTGAATTCCGCGTCATGAGAGGTCAGTACTAGCCTTCTTTCACATTGAAGGCGAAGCCTGTCTGTTATTGAACCAAGTGATGAAGGGGAAGAACAAGCGGAAGAAACACAAAAATCAACTCCTGGTGCTGCAAAGAAGCACTGGAACTGTGGTGACACAAGTAATGATATAGTTTTGCATCTTAATTTATTGCTATGGCTGGAACGAGCAATCATTTTGCCACTGATTTGATGCCACTCTTAATGTAATACGTAATTATCTCTACTTGTGCAAACAAGGATCTTCTTTGAAGATACCATATATTTTAGTGGAACTGCACAAGAAGATGTTGGAAACATTAATCTAATCGAGGAGTATATAGTAAGCATGGCCACCACAGTAGATAGCAACAGATGGTTCCAGAGAAGTGCTTCATCTGTATGCTCTACACAGTAAGCCTCCTGACAAAGGTTGGTACTCGTCCACTGATTTCATCCATATGATTGAGCTTTGTCATCTCTATTGGTGTTGTGCTACTGTTTAGATACTGTCATCAAAAAGTGGTATTGTCCTTGAGAAGTGCTTCATCTGTGTTGTTTTAAATATTTCCTTTCCTTTTTTTCGAGCAAACAAGGATGCTAGCATTTAATTATCCTCTTGTCTTTGCACAACAGGATCATCCTCCTCTGAAGAAGAATATGGAGTGCGTGAAGTGACTAGTTCCAATTATGCTAGGATGAAGAAACCCTGTCTATCTTCTCATCAGAAGGAGCAGTTGAAGGATGGTTACATTACTCCCCACACGACCAAACTAACTTCAACTCAGAAGGACTAATAAATCTCCATTATCCTGCTGTGATGTGCGAGTACAAGGTTGTTCTAGGATTCTTTCCGGTGAGTTCCATTTTTCTAAAAGTGTGCTCTACATGGAACATGTAGGTGCCTGTTTAAACTGTCAATTCATAGTACAGTTTGCTTTATACTAATCACTTTTTTTGTATTTGTGCAACCAGGGGTGCTTAGCTTGATTTCAATGGGAACTGCACACAATGTTCATGAATACATCGAATCATTCATTTCCACCACAAGAAAGGAGGTGCCGATAAGTTTAAGGCATTGCAACATATAAGGGCGAGATCATCCAAGCTACGCGCGAATTTGGTTGATTTTGGTGGAACTGCACAAAAAGAACAGCTGGTTTATTTAGCACGAGGTGCCATGTCAATGTCCGAACTGATGGCAAACCCTGCCCATTCCACAATCATAGGCATTTGATATTTTGGAATGGGAAAACCTTGTCAAATTTTGCTCATTGATTTTAGCAAGAAGACATGTGTTTGATATTTTCGAATGGGACGCCCTTTGTTGTTAGCAGCGTCGATCCATTTTTTCTTTATTCTTTAGTTGTGAAGTAAATATTGGCTCTGACATGTGAACCGCTGAGATGCATAATCATCGATTGTTTTGAATGTTCTCCGTGAATTGCCAGGCATGTGTGTTTGATTGCAATGTACATGAACGCTAAAAGGCTGCTCAAACTCTTTGTACTCCTTCTGTTCCTTTTTACTTCGCACATTGCGAAAGTGCATACTTTTTTCTATAAGATTGGTCAATGTAGAGATACTTTGACTGCAGACATAACTTGTATGCAGACTAGAAAGGACCGGATGGAGTACATGTGAAACTGCTGCAAACGAGGTGTTCACCGTGGGAATAATGCTAGTACGTATTGTTTTGCATGTTCATCCAATGCCAGTGATACAAGAATTCGTAGTAATTGAAATAAATTCAATCATACACGATCGGATTTCATATAAACATGCCGGATTTGATTACATTTCATACATTCTTCAACTAAAAAGGGGTGCGTTGGAGGTATAATTAATTAACCGAAGCTACCCACCTGTGTTCGGCCGAGCCGAACAGAAGCTTCAGTGACTTAACTGTAGGTGCAGTTGCGTAACTGACATGTGGCATAGATGCCTGTTGGGCCCACGTGTCAGTCAGCCAACTGCACCAGCAGTTAAGTAGAAGCAGCGTACTTCTCCAACATAGCTCTCTGACACCACGTCGCCGCCAAGAAGCTAACCGATCGGAGGGTAGCAGCAGTGGCCTTACTTGGACCCGAGCGTCTACGACCTACCGTGTTCTACTCTTCCTCGCTTTCTGTGTGGCGCGGCCTCGTTGGCAGCGGGACGGGGCCTCGGCGGAGCCGGCGATTGTCCTCTGTCTCGTTGCCGGTGGAGCAGGGGAAATCCTCCCCCTCGTTGCCGGCAGGGTGGGGCCTCGGCAGAGCCGGCGGTGTCCTCTGCCTTGTTGTTGGCACCGCGGGGCCTCGACGGAGCCGGTGGTGTCCTCTGCCTCATTGTTGGCGCCATGGGGCCTCGGCGGAGCAGGGTCTCGTCGACGCCAGCGGAGTGGGGACTCATCGGAGCCGGCATTGTCCTCTGCCTCATCCTCGGTCTCGCCAAACAGTGATACGTCTCCAACGTATCTATAATTTTTGATTGTTCCATGCTATTATTTATGATGTTTTGGATGTTTAATGGGCTTTGTTATACACTTTCATATTATTTTTGGGACTAACCTACTAACCCAAAGGCCTAGTCCAGATTGCTATTTTTGCTTGTTTTAGGATTTTACAGAAAAGGAATATCAAACGGAGTCCAAACGGAATGAAACCTTCGGGGGAGATATTTTTGGAGCAAAATACGCACGGGAGACTTGAGAACCACGGAGTAGGGCTGACGTGGCATCCACGAGGGTGGGGGTGCGCCCCCCTATAGGGCGCGCCCCCTGCCTCGTTGGCACCTCGTCTGGCCCCCGGTGCCCTCCTTCCTCCTATATATACCTACGTACCCAGAAACTATCAGAACAACAGAGAAAACCCTAGTTCCACCGCCGCAACCTTTTGTTCCCGTGAGATCCCGTCTTGGGGCCTGTTCCGGAGCTCCGCCGAAGGGGGGATCTACCACGGAGTGCTTCTACATCATCAGCATCGCCTCACCATGAGTTGTGAGTAGTTTACCATTACCACAGACCTTCGGGTCCATAGCTAGTATCTAGATGGCTTCTTCTCTCTCTTTGGATCTCAATACCAAGTTCTCCTCGGTCTTCGAGGAGATCTATTCGATGTAATCTCTTTTTGCGGTGTGCTTGTCGAGATTCGATGAATTGTGGGTTTATGATCAAGATTATCTATGAGAAATATTTGGTTCTTTTCTGAACTCTTTATGTAAGATTATAATATCCTTGCAAGTCTCTTCGAATTATTGGTTTGGTTTGTCCTACTAGATCTATAGTTCTTGCAATGGGAGAAGTGATTGGCTTTGGGTTCAATCTTGCAGTGTCCTTTCCCAGTGACAGTAGGGGCAGCAAGGCACGTATTGTATTGTTGCCATCGAGGATAAAAAGATGGGGTTTATATCACTAAGTTTGAGTTCATCCCTCTACATCATGTCATCTTGCTTAAGGCGTTACTCCGTTCTTATGAACTTAATACTCTGGATGCATGCTGGATAGCAGTCGATGTGTGGAGTAATAGTAGTAGATGCATAATTGTTCTGGTCTACTTGTCTCGGACGGGATGCCTATATATAATGATCATGCCTAGATAGTCTCATAATTATTCGCTTTTCTATCAATTGCTCGATAGTAATTTGTTTACCCGCCGTAGAATATCGCTATCATGAGAGAAGCCACTAGAGAACACTATGGCCCCCGGGTCTATTCTCAACATATCAATCTACAATCTACTTTACTTTTCCGCTTTTACTTTTTGTTCTTATATCCAAAAATTCCAAAAATATCAAACTATCATCTCTATCATATCTCACTTTCGTAAGTGACCGTAAAGGGATTGACAACCCCTTATCGCGTTGGATGCGAAGTTGTTATTTTTTTGTGCAGGTGTGAGGGACTCATGCGTGGTCTCCTACTGGATTGATACATTAGTTCTAAAAACTGAGGGAAATGCTGACGCTACTGTGTTGCATCACCCTTTCCTCTTCGAGGGAATACAACGCAAACTTGAGAAGTAGCAAGAAGAATTTCTGGCGCCGTTGCCAGGGAGGCTTACGCAAAAGTCATATACCAAGTACCTATCACAAACCATTATCCTTCGCATTACATTTATTTGCCTCTTGTTTTCCTCTCCCCCCACTTCACCCTTGCCGTTTTATTTGCCCTTCTTCTACCGTGTGTTTATCGTTCGCTTGCTTCTTCTTTGCTTGTGTGTTGGATTGCTTGCTTGTCACTATGGCTCAGAACAATACCAAATTGTGTGACTTCTCCAATACCAACAATAATGATTTTATTAGCACTCTGATTGCTCCTATTACCGATGCTGAATCTTGTGAGACCAATGCTGCTCTGTTGAATCTTGTTATGAAAGATCAATTTTCCGGCCTTCCTAGTGAATATGCCGCTACCCATCTAAACAACTTTGTTGATTTGCGTGATATGCAAAAGAAAAGGGATACGGATAACGATATTGTTAAATTGAAGTTATTTCCGTTTTCACTTAGAGATCGTGCTAAAACTTGGTTTTCCTCTTTGCCTAGAAATAGTATTGATTCATGGAATAAGTGCAAAGATGATTTTATCTCTAAGTATTTCCCTCCTGCTAAGATCATCTCTCTTAGAAACGATATTATGAATTTTAAGCAACTAGATCATGAGCATGTTGCACAAGCTTGGGAGAGAATGAAATTAATGATACGTAATTGCCCTACACATAGTTTGAACTTATGGATGATTATCCAAAACTTTTATGCTGGCTTAAATTTTGCTTCTAGAAATATTTTAGATTCGGCCGCAGGAGGCACTTTCATGGGAACTACCTTAGGAGAAGCTACCAAACTCCTAGATAATATTATGGTTAATTATTCTCAATGGCACACCGAAAGATCTACTAGTAAAAAAGTGCATGCTATTGAAGAGATTAGTGTTTTGAGTGGAAAGATGGATGAACTTATGAAATTATTTGCTGCTAAGAGTGCTTCTCCTGATCCTAATGATATGCCTTTGTCCACTTTGATTGAAAATAATAATGAATCTTTGGATGTGAATTTTGTTGGTAGGAATAATTTTGGTAACAATGCTTATAGAGGGAACTTTAATCCTAGGCCTTTTCCTAGTAACTCCTCTAATAATTATGGTAATTCCTACAACACCTCTTATGGAAAGATGCCTTCTGAATTTGAAACTAGTGTTAAGGAGTTTATGATCTCGCAAAAGAATTTCAATGCTATGCTTGAAGAGAAATTGCTTAAAGTTGATGAATTGGCTAGAAGTGTGGATAGAATTACTCTTGATGTTGATTCTTTGAAACTTAGATCTATCCCACCTAAGCATGATATCAATGAGTCTCTCAAAGCCATGAGAATTTCCATTGATGAGTGCAAAGGAAGAACCGCTAGGATGCGTGCTAAAAGAGAGAATTATATAAAAGTGTGTTCTTCTAACTACCATGAAAATAAATATGAAGATCTGAAAGTTATTGATGTGTCTCCTATTAGATCATTGTTTTCTAGTATAAATCTTGATGAAGATAGGATTGGAGATGATTCTACTTTAAGTTGTCCCAATGATTCGGAGTTTTTAGGTCTTGACGCTAAAATTGTTAAAGGTGGGAGTGAAGAGATTAAAACTTTGCATAGTGATGAACCCACTACTTTGGATTTCAAGGGATTCAATTATGATAATTGCTCTTTGATTGATTGTATTTCCTTGTTGCAATCTGTACTAAACTCTCTGCATGCTTATAGTCAAAATAAAGCTTTTACTAAACATATAGTTGGTGCTATGATGCAATCTTATGAAGAAAAACTTGAGTTAGAAGTTTCTATCCCTAGAAAGCTTTATGATGAGTGGGAACCTACTATTAAAATAAAAATTAAAGCTCATGAATGCTTTGCTTTGTGTGATTTAGGTGCAAGTGTCTCCACTATCCCAAAAACTTTGTGTGATTTGCTAGGGTTCCATAAGCTTGCTAATTGTTCTTTAAATTTGCATCTTGCGGATTCCACTATTAAGAAACCTATGGGAAGGATTAATGATGTTCTTATTGTTGCCAATAGGAATTATGTGCCCGTAGATTTCATTGTTCTTGATATAGATTGCAATCCTTCATGTCATATTATTCTTGGTAGACCTTTCCTTAGAACGATTGGTGCAATTATTGGTATGAAGGAAGGAAATATTAGATTCCAATTTCTATTAAGGAAAGGTATGGAACACTTTACTAGAAAGAAAATCAAATTACCATATGAAACTATTATGAGAGCCACTTATAGATTGCCTTCCTATGATGGCAATACCTAGATCTATCCATGTATCGTGCCTAGCTAGGGGCGTAAAACGATAGCGCTTGTTGGGAGGCAACCCAATTTTATAATTATTTTTTTGTTTTTGCTTCTGTTTAGAAATAAATATTGCATCTAGCTTCTGTTTAGATGTGGTTTTGTGTTTTAATTAGTGTTTGTGCCAAGTAAAACCTTTGGGAAGACTTGTGTGAAGTTTATATGATCTTGCTATGAAAAACAGAATCATTAGCGCTCGCTAGAATGATCACCAGATTTTACTGGAGCATGCTATTTAGTTGATTCTTTTTGCAGATGATTAATAGATAAATTCCTCACGTTTATCAATTTATTTCAATTTTTTGGAGTTACAGAAGTATGCGAAACCTGCAGATTACTACAGACTATTCTGTTTTTGACAGATTCTGTTTTTGTGTGTTGTTTGCTTATTTCAGTGCATCTATGAGTAGTATTGGGAAGTATGAATCATAGAGAAGTTGGAATACAGTAGGTTTAACACCAATATAAACAAAGAATGAATTAATTGCACTACCTTTGAGTAGTGGTTTGTTTTCTTATACTAACGGAGCTCACGAGATTTTTGTCTAAGTTTTGTGTTGTGAAGTTTTCAAGTTTTGAGTATTGCTTTGATGGACTATGGAACAAAGAGTGGAAAAAGCCTAAGCTTGGGGATGCCCCGTGAAGGCATCCCCTCTTTTGTCTTCATCCATCTGTAACTATACTCGGAGCTATATTTTTATTCACCACATGGTATGTGTTTTACTTGGACACTACTAGGAAAAGGGCTATAGCTAATATGGACATTAATGGCGCACCATGTATGTGGTGCGCCACTGCTATATAGCAGTGGCACACCAGATACAGATGCGCCATTAGGGTCCTCGTCACTAATGGCGCACCAGACACACGATACGCCATTACTAACATATTATATTATTTTTTATTTTTGATAAACTACTAATGGCGCACTAGGGCACAGTGCGCCATTACTAGTTTTAACTAGTAATGGCGCACCACACACTCTGTGCGCCACTACTAACAATTTTTTTTTACTTTTTTTCAAAACTAGTAATGGCGCACCACCTAAGAGGTGCACTATTAGTAACCAGGGTTACTAATGGCGCATTATAATGTGGTGCGCCATTGGTAACCTGAGAACAGCTAGATATTTTTGACATCCACCTACCACACTCACTTTCCCCACTTCATTCTCTCCACCTCCTCATGCAAGCTTGTCTCGACTTCCTCCTCCTCCTCACCTCATTTGCACCATAGATTCACCCAAATTAAGTGGTTAAATTACCTTTTTATAGGTAAGTAAGGGGAAAGCTTTCTTTATGTTGTTGATCTACTTTTTTCTCCCTCCAACAACGTGCACATGCACTTTTTATGGCCTAGATCTACGTATGTTTGTGGTGTTGCATATGTTTGTGGTGTTGCATATGTTTGTGTTTGCAGGTGCTGGTATTTGAAATGCGATAGTTGTCAATATTTTGCCGGAATGTTGATTCATTTCCGTTTCGGCGAGAATTTGGCACTATGCATTCTTTTTGGTCCTATTTTTAGGCAAAGTCATGCCAATTTTTTTGGGGTTCTAAAATATCGGTTTGCTCTACCCCGCAGGCGACCATGGTCCGCACGATGACTGAATGCATCGTGAATAGGTTTTTGTGCTCTGGGAGGGTCGAGATGCTTCAAAAGAACGAGACGGAGATAAGATGTCTGTGTTGAAGATGCAAGTTGAAGAGCCTTATTACGGACCCGGATTCCGGACAGGTGCGGGACCACCTGCTCTTGCATGGTTTCATGGATGGCTATCGATGGCAAGGTGATGAAGATGACTATGAAGTCGTCCATGGGGGCTGGCGGGCAAGAAATGAGGAAGGGCAGCAAGACCACCGCGGCGAGGGCGGGCAAGAAGACGAAGAATCTCCAGGACACGGTCATCATGTAGAAGATGTCGGACATGATGATGAGGAAGATCAAGACGAAGGGCATGATCATGAAGATGAAGATGCCGGAGCAGACGACGATGGACCATCGATGGGCTGGGTGCAGGACCCTCATATTCAAGAGCTGCTTCTCAAGCAGACGGATAACACAAGAGCTGCTGCCCGCGAGAAAGCCAAGCTGGATCAACTGGAGATAGACGCGGTTACTCCATTGTATGAAGGATGCAGGCCCGAGGATACCCGCCTGAAAGTAACGCTCATGACTCTGGAGATGAAGGTAAAACACAAAATGACCGACGCATGCTTCGACGAGAACATGTCATTCTGGCACGAACGTTTTCCCTAGGGGATCAAGTGCCCGACCAGTTTCGAGGAGGCGAAGAAAATCGTGTGTCCTCTGGATTTACCGCACGTGAAATACCATGTGTGCATTAACAATTGCATCATTTATTGGGACGAGCACGCGGAGTCTAACATATGTCCGGTGTGCGGCGTCACTCGATACAAGAAGAGGAAGAAAGCTCCTCGAAAAGTGGTGTGGTACTTTCCGATCACTCCTCGTCTGTAGCGTTATTTTGCGGACCCTAAGCTAGCAAAGCTCCTGCGTTGGCACGCGGATAGGGAGGAGAAGAAGCGAGAAGATGACGGAAATGATCTGGATATAAATAAAAAAGACAAGATGCCGAGTCACCCTAAGGATGCGAGCCAGTGGCACGCGTTGAACTTCGAAGACGCAGAATTTGGGGACGATCCAAGGAACATCGTGCTGGGCGCGAGCACCGATGGAGTCAATCCGTTTGGCAGCCAGAGAAGCACACATAGCACCTGGCCTGTGTTTGTGTGGATGTACAACCTTCCCCCCTGGTTGTGCATGAAGAGGAAGTACATTCACATGAGTATGCTAATTGAAGGGCTAAAACAACCAGAGAACGACATCAATATGTATCTGGGGCTGCTGAAAGAGGAGCTAGACACGCTGTGGAAAACGCCAGCCAATATGTGGGACGCCACAGAGAAAGAATATTTCCCTATGAGAGCCGCACTACTCACGACGGTGCACGACTATCTCGGTTACGGATATGTCGGGGGGCAGGTGGTCCACAGATTTTCTGGATGCGTCAGGTGCATGGACGACACAACATATTGCCAGCTAGATAGAGATCCCGGGTCTTCGAAAACCATGTTCATGGGACATCGAAGGTGGCTTCGCGACAATGACTCATGGAGAAAACACAAGGATCTGTTCGATGGTGAAACCGAACCCTGAAGACGCCGGCATACGAGGAGCGGCGAGGAAATAGACGAGTTGTTGAAAAATTGGAAAGAGTGCCCACCGCCGGGAAAGAAGCGAAAGGCGCCAGAGCCGCTGCTAAAGGTATGGAAAACGAGGTCTGTTTTCTGGGACTTGTCGTACTGGAAGATCCTCCGTGTGCCTCACAACCTCTATGTCATGCATATCATGAAGAACGTGTGCGAGAGTCTTCTTGGTACCCTCCTCAACATGCCAGAGAGGACCAAAGATGGGCCAAGAGCAAGGGCCGACTTGAAATCAATGGGCATCAGGGAGGAGCTTCACGCTAATGATGATGATGAGGTGAAGCAGGACACGGAAAGTCGTCGCAAAGGCAAAAAGGCCAAGAAGATCGGAAATGACTACCCTCCCTCGTGCTTCACTCTAAGTCGGGAGGAGATCGACCAGTTTTTCACCTGCCTCGTAGGAGTAAAACTTCCTTACGGTTACACAGGGAAGATAAGCAGATACCTAGACTCAGCAAAGCAGAAGTTCAGCGGGATGAAGTCTCATGACTGTCACGTGCTTATGACGCAGATACTTCCAGTTGCAGTCCGTGGGATCATGGACGCGCATGTCAATGAAACGCTATTTGGCCTATGCAACTTTTTCAACGTCATCTCTCGGAAGTTGGTTGGCGTGAGGCAACTCAGAAGGCTACAGGAAGAGATCGTGGTGATACTATGCGAGCTTGAGATGTACTTCCCACCCGCATTCTTCGACGTTATGGTGCATCTGCTGGTCCATATCGTGGAGGATATCATCCAAATCGGGCCGACGTTCCTGCACAGCATGATGCCGTTCGAAAGGATGAACGGTGTCATCAAAGGATATGTTCACAACATGTCACGTCCAGAGGGAAGCATAGCCAGAGGATTTCTGACCGAAGAGTGCATGTCCTACTGCATGAATTATCTAGGCATCAAGAACCCCATTGGTCTGCCCATCAACAGGCACCTTGGCAGGCTCGCTGGATGGGGTCACCGCGATGGTCGCCGCGAAATGCATGTCGACTTCGAGGGTCGACTCGCCGACTTTGAAAGAGAAAACCTAGTCGCGCTACAACACATAGACGTGGTCGATCCTTGGGTGGTAGAGCACAAAACCTTTATTGAGAAGACGTACAATGATCGAGGCCAACAGAGGACGGACGGAGATATAATCAAAGAGCACAACTCATGTTTCACGCGTTGGTTCAAGGAGAAGCTTCTGTCGTAGCATTTACATGAGGATTCTTCCACGGAAGAAAATCTCATATTCGCCTTGTCACAGGGCGCCGAGCACAACCTGATGACGTATGAGGCGTACGATATCAACGGCTACATGTTCTACCCCGGACAAGGACATGAAGAGCGATGGTTATCAGAACTCCGGGGTAACGATGGAATCCTACATCGGTAACGACAAGTACAGATACTACGGAAGGATCGAAGAGATCTGGGAGCTGAGCTACGCTGGAGAGAAGGTCCCGATGTTCCGTGTCAGATGGGCCAAGAGCGTGCTAAAAAAAGACCGGTATTTCACCACCATGGTTATACCCGAAGCCAAATCCAAGACCGCGGGCGCAAACGTCACCGCGAAAAATGAGCCATGGGTACTGGCTTACCAAGTGGACCAATGCTTCTTCATTACCGACCCATCAAAGCCCAGTCGTGTTGTCGTGAGGAGAGGCAAAAGGAAGATCATCGGAATGGATGGAGTCGCCAATGAGCAAGACTTCGACAAGTACGGCGACCTGAAGATGGAACATGACGATGACGATGAAGTGCCATACACCATAAGAAGAAGCAGGACCACCCTACCTAAAGGACGTTCGTTCAAGAGAAGAACTCCATTTGTGAAAAATAAGAGCAAGAAGATTGTGAAAAGATAGCTAGCTAAGATCGATTGTATTTAAATTGTAGCCTTCATTTCTCGATTGTATTTCGACATATGGAAATGACATTTTTTCTCTTCTAGTCCTCATGAATATTTATTTATGTTTATTTGAACTCATGAATATTTATTTATGTTTATTTGAACTCATGAATATTTTTTGAACTCATGAATATTTTTAAATTTCATGGGCACTTTTTGAATTCATGAATTTTTTTAAAATTCATGGGTATTTTTTGAATTCATGAATATTTTAAAATTTCATGGGCACTTTTTGAATTCATGAATATTGTTTCAGATTTGATGATATTTTTTCATATTCATAAATGTTTTACCAAATTCACAAATGAATGCAACTAAAAATCCAAAAAAAAGACTAGTTGTGCTTGGTTAGATGTTACTCCCAAAAGCATATAAAGTTTGTCAAATTTGGAGCTATGGATATTTAGTTATGATTTAAACAAGTTTGAACATATTTAAACACATATAAATATCAAACAGTATTTTAAATGTTGTTAACATGGCAACAAACTGCATATTATTATTCTACATGAAATTCTAATCATATAGCATATGTGACATGTTATATTTGGATGCATGGATAAAAAGATAAGAGCAAAGAAAAAAATGGTGGCATAAAAACAAAAATTGGGGCACCTGGAATCGAACCCAGGACCTCCTGGTGTGTGTGTTGCGTGCTGACCACTCGGGGTAGTTAAGTGCTTCTGATGCACAAAGGGCTCGACAGAAGATAACCTGAGGGCTCACACTAGTAATGGCGCACCGCTGCGAGGTGCGCCATTGCTATCAGTGTACTTACGGCGCACCGGAAGGAGGTGCGCCATTGCTAAGTCTCCCCCCTCCCTCCGGCCCTCCTCCCATTCCCCTCTCCCTCCATTCACCGCCGCCCCAACCCACTTATTCCCCTCTCCCTCCACTGCGCCGCCGCGCCATCCCTCCACTCCTCGGCCTCCACTGCGCTGCCCCTCCACTCCTCCAGATCCGCCTCCCCGAGCGCGGCCGCCGTGCGTCACCGCGGCCACCGATCGTCCCGTGCTCCGTCGTCGTGTCGGTGTCGCCACCACCCGCCCCCGCGCTGCCCCCCCTTCTCCACAATATCCACACCCCACCACCTCCCTCGCCGAGCAGGCCCTCCCACTGGCCGCCGCCCCGCTGCCCCTCGCTGTCTGCTAGGGTTGAGGTCGCTGGCCTTCTCCGCCGCGCCACCTTCCGTCCACCAGTAGGTACATCTCTATCTCTCTCTCTCTATCTCCCTCTCTCTCTCTCTCTCTCTATCTATCTATCTATCTATCTATCTATCTATCTATCTATCTATCTCTCTCTCTCTCTCTGACCGGCCATGTTCTATGCAGATCCTCGGCAAGGTGATTGCTCCGATGGCAAGTTGCCCCTGCTGACCTCCTCATCCTCTGCAAGGTGCTCCAGCGGCAAGGTCTGCAACAACCTCCTCCTCCTCTGCAAGGTGCTCCGGCGGCAAGGTGCTCCTCTGCAAGTTGAGGTCTGCAAGGTGCTGGTCTCCTCCTCATCAGCAAAGGTCAGCAATTGTGTTGCTTTGCCAAGTATGTCCACCATATGCCGATGCTGCTCCCCTAGGATGCCCACCATATGCCCAGTTATAGATCATAAAATTGGCATCACTTGTTTTAGCACCGTTTAATTTGTGTCGTTTGAATGTTCTATAGAACTGAAGAAGGTTTGGTTTGGCTGTTAATTGGTGTGATTTGTTTAAGCATAGATTTATTCGTGTCGTTCGGAGGCTCTGAAGAACTGAAGAAGTTGCAGAACTTGGGTTCGTGCCTTTGGTATGCAGTTAACACATTATCAGTGTTGCTTTTGTTGCTTTGCTATTCAGTTACATTTGAACTTTGATACAAACTTTTTTAACCCAGACAAACTGACTTAAATATGAACAGCAACACATATTGAGTTAAATTCACAATTAACCCCAAAAACCGGGTTAACTTTGAACTCCCAGGACAACTTGAGATAACTAGAATATTCAGTTAACATTTGACTGAAATTCAGAGATTCAGTTAGTTGAAAAGATTGATTTAAATTTCAACACTTACACAAATTCAGGCAACTGAAAAATGCAGTAAAGTACTACATCATGTCTCCGGGTGTTGCTCGCGCCGAAGACTGATTCTTTTTTCACTCGCATTTTATCAACGACGTATATGTTGATGGACAAGAGGGTCATAGAATATTGCTAGGCTATGACAACACTGAATGAGCACATAACAAGATAGCCCTTGCTTCCATAATAATTCTTCATAAAAACAAGGACATGTGCGCGCTGGAAAGGCAATGCCATGCCTAATGCCTGCTCTGGTATTTTAGATCAAAGTCATGTAGGTGTCCTTTTGGAAAAGATGCAGGGTTCAAATTTTATTAGTCCAATAATTAGGGCTCACTATGCTTATTCCTGTCATGTCCTTTGGCCAAAGCCTTCAAAACCTTTGTTTAACAAGAAAAGTGTCTTCAAATCATTAGGAATATCATAAAACTAGCATGATTATTAATTAGTGCATTATGTAGTTTCTTTCGGAAAGCAAGTTTCATATGTGAACTTCTTATTTGGTCACATTTGGTATCATACCCACCTCTCTACTATCCTTTTCCATGAAACTGTGTAACCACACCATGAAGCCCGAGCACTGTGCAGAGAATTATGATTCAATTATGTATAATCAAACTTTACCTATTGAACTATCATAGCTTATAAAGGTGCTGAACTTACCACAGTTACTTGCAGCTTATCGTTCTCATACGTACTAACTGCATAGTAGAAAGGAAGACGTACATAGCTTTTCATTTCTGCTTATGGATAACTCTATTTTTTATTACTCTGCACGTCCCCTATTCCGAGCGAGTGTTGTTTAGTGTTTACTGCTTACAACAGTCAAGTAACATGATCTTTTAATGCATACTCTAAGGAAGATGATGCTACTTAGTATATACTCTAAGGAAGATGATGCTACTTAGTATGTACTCGCCATTAGGATTTTCTGCTAATTACCTGGAATTGCCAGGTTCCGTCGTCCAAATAAAAATATGCAACTCTGCATTTGCTACTGCTACATCTCTATCTGGTGTAGCATGAGCACTGTTGAAACATATATAGTACCCATTTTGTTAGGAAACCAAATGCCATCAGAATGCAAAACAGAGTTGCACTGCTAAAATCACATCACTTCATTACCCCTTTCTCCTGAAATGTTGATTAATTTCCGTTTCGGTTGAGATTGGGGCACTCCTAGGTCAAGAAAATTAGCAAAGGTCATGCCCAATTGTACTGACCTAGAAGGTGCCCGATTCTCAACCGAAACAAAAATTAATCAGCATCTATCTTGACATCAACCAACTTTCTGGACACGTCCCTCGACAACTAGGTTATCTTGAGAACTTAGAGGAGTTGTGGCTTTGGAAAGAGGGCTTGGAAAGCTACTCCTACTAGCTAGATGGAGATTTGTGCTCTGTTGTGGCACACACTAGTTATTTGGTCAACTTAGAGATCTTGTTCCTTAACAATAACCAACTTTTTGACCAAACTTTTTTCCTATTTACAGTGAACATGGCCCACAACGATGAGGTCGGTGGTTCGGGCAAAGCATTCTGGCAGCTGTCCCAGTAGATGGAGGAAGAACCTCACCGCTATGAGGACGCCGTGGAAGACACCGATCCTGACTACACAACCCCTAGTGGCGTTAGGGATGACACCACTAATGCCACCGCCGAGGATGCCACCACTGATGCCGCCGAGGATGCCGCACACACAAATGGCAGCCAACCGAAGAGGCAACGGAAGGACCGGCACCCGAACGTGCTCGGCACCGTCAAGGAGGAATTTACTGAAGTGTCCTCCAGTGGGCATCCAATGGCGCCCAAAGAATAATCAAGGGGTACGCGAGACAGCTCGGGTACATTCTCCGGAGCACCATCTCGATCAACACCGAGAACCTGAGGCATCGTGACCGAGGGAATTTGCGCAACCTCCTCTTAACGAAGCTGCACGAATGATACAAGTTCCCCGGTGAGTTCGCAAACACACGCCTCTCAAGGAATAAAGTAAACAGTGCCACCCTCACGAAGATGAGCACGACCTTGGCTACTTGGAGAGCCGCGGTGAAGAGTATGATTAATAAAGGTGATAGTTATGAGAAGATCAAGGGGAAACATCATTCGATCAGCGAAGCTGACTACCTCGAGTTCAAGATCAAGTGTGAGAGCAACGCATCCGAGGAATCAAGTCAGTGGGGGAAACATATGTGGGACTTGAACTTAAGGGTCCACACACTCGGTCCCGGTGGTTACAGAGTGGCGGAACCTATATGGGACAAGGAGGACGCGGAGCATGCCGAGCAAGGCCTACCGCCCCTCTTCGATAAATACCGTGACAAGTAGACCAGGAACTATGTCAGGGCCCGGTAACAAAGGAGCTTACCACGGATCCGAAGACCAAGGCTCTTGAGCTTGTTCTGGTAAGGAATACCCCCCC
>LR738714.1:391890244-391951267 GCA_902687465.1 Secale cereale
CGCGCGTAATTAGCTTCATATGGTTGCATTCTAATTAATGAAGCCAAATTTCAAAATGGTTCACGTTCCTTCCGCAGGCTTGTGAAAGCAGTAGCGCGGGGTCGTCTAAGAGCTCCCCTTTTGACACCACTTTAAATAGGGCGTTGAACGTAATGAAAAACAAGGATAAGCTCAGTAAGCCGTCGTCATCTGGTCGTGTGGCCGGCAAAGGCTTGCCCACAAAATGGTCGAAATACTATACCGCTGGGCGAAAGGAGAAAAAGACCAGCTCGGAAAGCCAGGAGCGCGAGGTTCAAGAACTCAAGGCACAAGTGGCGCGGATTCCGGAGATAGTCGAAGAGCAAGTGCGAGACCAACTGGGAGCGACGATCACAGCCATTGTGCCTACCTTGATTGAGGGTTGCAGGCGTGGATTGCGGGCGGCCAACAGGGGCCGCCCCCGATCCTAGCTTCACGGGCAGCAACTCACACAACGCGCCGGCGGAGCCATTGGTGTCTCCAGCGTCGGCGCCGGCATTGGAGCTTAATGCACCCGGGAGTGGGAAGAATACGCCGGCCGGCACCTCGGCATCAAGCGGCCCTTCCGTCACTTGCACGCTCGCCGTTGGCGGTGCCTCAACATTAGCCGAGCTTGACGCCATCACGGTAACTAATTACGCCTCTCTCGGCCGATGACTTCATATCCTTGCCTTTGAATGGGCATCCCTGATGCCCTACATGTTTTCGCAGGGCGCCGCCGATGTTCCATGCACTCTACTGCACTTCATGGACGGCAAGTTGTTCGATGTCGGCAACGCCAGAATCGTTCAACCGGTAGCCGTGTGTTCCACGGTAATGCGATGCCACCCATCGTGTATAGGGTTCAACTGGTTCGGGTGCTGCGGGGCTTCGATGACTTGTTACCTCCGTATCGACCCCCTGGGGCCGACGAAGATGATGCGATGACCCTCAGCGCCTGCATAATCTGGCCCATGCTTTGGCCGAAGAGCCAGATTTGTTTGGGGGCGGGGGACACCACCCCATAGACAACACCGCCAGTCGTGCCGGCGCCAAGCCATGGCAAGACCACCGCAACGCTACAGCCGTCAGCTGATCCGGACATGCATATGGCACAGGACCCGAACGACGACGACGGTACATTTACCAGCGTTGATAAGTACTTCAACGAACATGGGTACGATGACGAATTCTTGGGGCCTCCTTCTCAAGAACCCAACCCTACAAAAGACGATCACGATCTAGCTGGTACCACGGAGAAACCCAATTGCAACAGGCGTCGTCTGGCGTTCAGTTCTTAGGAGACGCCTCCAGCTACCACCTTCACCGAGCCTCAGATAGCTGAGGTGCGAAATATTATCAGCCCCAACACACTCAAGAAGGTGGTCTCTGAGCAGAACTCGATCCCATTACAGCAGAAGAAGAAGAAGGGATGGAAAAGAAAGAATAACAAGGGTGCGAGCCAGCCGGCATCGAGTATGATCCGTGCTCAGGACGGGCCACCTTCATCTAAGGATATCTCGAGAAGGGTGCATGTGGCGGGTAGGCCGATGCTACCGACTAATCTGCTCAATGTTGCAACCGATGCTATGCGGAGTCTGCATGACAATGTTCTTTCTCTGGAGAAGCGGCGTCTCTCCGAGAATGATGTGGCATACCCGGTTTTCGTGGCCAAGGTGCTAGAGCGCAAGGGCTTTGTGGATAGCGCCATCGGGGGTACGATCGTCATGCGGTTTGATGACATCTTTGCTATGTTTAACCTTCATCCGCTACACTACACCTTCGTTCGGCTATTTTCGCTGAGTATGGAGATGCGGATCATTAGAGACATGATCCCGGACATCGTGATAGTCGACCCCTTCTACATGTGTGCCAAGATCTTGGGCAGCGCTGGGGACCGGCAAGTCACGAGTTCATACCTCGAAGGCGTCATTCTATCGAACAAAGATAAGGATAACTTCCTCGTGCCTTACTTTTCTGAGTAAGTCATCCCCTCACCGCCCCGTAACATACGATTTCTTAGATTTCGATCGTTCTTTTTTTTCTAACATTCCATGTTTTGTGCAGTGACACACATTGCACACTCATCCTCTTAAGCCCGCAATATTCCATGGCCACGTATTTCGACTCGGACCGTCGGTCGAAGAAAGACTACTCCAATGTGAAGAAAGTTCTTGATGAAGTTCTCCCCGGCTACGGCAAATCAGGAGGCACCTTCAAGAGGCCAGCTTGTAGGTACGGCAGGCACGTGTTCACCCACGTAACGATGTTACCCTACGTCAAGCAGCCGCCTGGCGGTCAGAAGGATGCCTACTACACCCTCTATCACATGCGGGCGATCGTACGGAACCATCATCACCTTCTGCTACCAAATAGTCTCCAAGCATGGGCCGCACGCTTGTCGGAAATCCACGACGCGGACCTCAGACAAGAATTATTTTGCATCCACTCGGAGTTCTCGGAAATCATCCATCAAGATGTCCTTCGTACCAAGGTTGTCAGAATCACGATTCTGTTATGCGATTTTACGACTTTACGATCCAAACTAGCCCTTGTGATTCTATGATTATAGTTCATAGAATATATGTTTCTACGATCTTGATAGTGAAGATTCTACTATTTGCGATCCTACCATTGGAGCTCCGATCCGATTCAAAATCACGATTCTGAAAACCTTGCTTCGTACCTTGGGGCAGTTCTACCCCAAATATCAACCGTCCAACAATGAAACAGAAACAATGCTACAAATGCAGGCTGACAACGACCGCACATTCATGGCCATCACGAAATACGGCGGCTTCATCCACGCTCCGGTCCCTGAGTCGAGTCGAAAGCAGTAGTGATGCTATGTAGTTGTGAAATATTGATTAGCTCATGTTGTAATTAAACTTTTTAATGAACTTGTATGTCTCGTTGGTTTGGACAGTCGTTCAACTTTTATGTAATCGATGTTATTTATTAGTAGGACCATGAATCGTGCTATATATTAATGTGTTGCTTTTCTCTTCCCATCCTTTTGTTGCATACTTATATATTGCTTATGTATTGTCTGTGAATTGCTACTAACGTTTTGTTTGTCTAGTGCATTGAGATGCCATCGTATGTCGTGTACAAGGGTAAGGTTCCCGGAATCTACGACGACTGGGAGGAGTGTCGGAGACAGGTTCACCATTTGAGCGGTAACAATTACAAAGGGTACACCACTAGGGCGGAGGCGGAAGCTAGATACGCGCGCTATCTAGCGGGAGAGAGGAGGGAGCGGATGAGGAACCGGATGAAGACCAGTTTCATCGCGATGATGCTCATCGTGACCGCAGCTTTCTTCTATGTGATGATGGTAGTTTAGATATCGACTTGTAATGTGAAGACAAACTCGCTACTCGCGGTCTCAAGACTTGTAATGTTCTAACTTTGTTCGGTATTTTAAATTTGGAGACTAATATGATGAATTGTATTCGGAGACTAATCTTCTATTGTATTCCATAAATCTATTGTTTATATGTTGTGCTATTTATATTCTATGTTGTAATGTATTTTGTAACCTGTGCATATAACAGAAAAGCAAAAAAAAGAATCCTAATATTCATAGTAGTGGCGCACCACTCTGCACTTTAGTGGCGCACTGCAATAAACACACTAGTGGCGCACCCCTGAGAGGTGCGCCATTAGTAACCCAGAGCACAAGGTAAATATGCCCCCCTGGGAGGCATACTAATGGCGCATCTGGGCACATAGTAATGGCGCACTGCCTGGTGCGCCACTATTGTCTGGTATACTAATGGCGCACCAGGGGTGCGCCATTAGTAATTGTTACTAATGGCGTGGTAGTAGTGGCGCACCTGTAGTGCGCCATTAATGACCAAAACAGGTGCGCCACTAATAAGCCTTTTCCTAGTAGTGGGAGCATCATGTATAATTTGAGTCTTTGCTTGTTTGTTTGCCATAATTATCCTTGCTGGACACACCTATTTGAGAGAGTTAAATATGGCCTAGGAATTGATAGAACACTCTATGTGCTTCACTTATATCTTTTGAGTCGAATAGTTTTTGCTCTAGTGCTTCACTTATACCTTTTAGAGCACGGTGGTGATTATACTTTGTAGAAATTGTTGATCTCTCATGCTTAACTTATATCCTTTTGAGAGTCTATTAAAACAGCATGGTAATGTGCTTTGGCTATAAAACTAGCCTTCACATGATAGACATCCAATATCAATGTAGTAAAAACTTTCACACTAAGTGCATTGAATATGATGAGAAGTTGGATGCTTGATAATTGTTTTGAGATATGAGGATAGTGATATTAGAGTCATGCTAGTGGAGTTATTATGAAATTGAGAAATGCTTGTGTTAAGGTTAGTCATTCCCGTAGCATGCATATATGGTGAACCGCTATGTGACGAAGTTAGAGCATGATGTATTTGTAAAGTGTCAACCTTTGTGTAGAGGTCGGGAGCGCGCGATGGTTAACTCCTACCAACCTCCCCCCTAGGAGCATGCGTTGATTGCTTTGTTTTGATGACTCGTAAATTTATGCAATAAGTTATGAGTTCTTATGACTAATGTTGAGTCCATGGATATTACGCACTCTCACTCTTCCACCATTGCTAGCCTCTCTTGTGTCGCGCAACTTTCCCCGGTACCATACACCCACTATATATCCTTCCTCAAAACTGCCACCATACATTTTCCTCAAAACAACCACCATGCCTACCTATCATGGCATTTCCATAGCCATTCTGAGATATATTGCCATGCAACTTTCCATCGTTCCGTTCATATGACACGCTTCATATTGTCATATTGCCATGCATGATCATGTAGTTGACATCGTATTTGTGGGAAAGCTACCATGCATAATTTTTCATACATGTCACTCTTGATTCATTGCATATCTCGGTACACCGCCGGAGGCATTCATATAGAGTCATGCTTGTTCTAGTACCGAGTTGTAATCCAATATAAGTGTGATGGTCATCGTTATTAGAGCATTGTCCCATGTGAGGAAAGGCCTATAAAAAAAAGATGGCCCAAAAAAATAGAGATGGGCTAAAAAAAGAGAAAGCCCCTCCAAAAAAATGAGAGAAAAGAGAGAAGGGACAATTGCTACTATCTTTTTCCACACTTGTGCTTCAAAGTAGCACCATGTTCTTCATGATAGAGAGTCTCATATTTAGTCACTTTCATATACTAGTGGGAATTTTCATTATAGAACTCGGCTTGTATATTCCAACGATGGGATTCCTCAAATGCCCTAGGTCTTCATGAGCAATCAAATTGGATGCACACCCACTAGTTTCGTTTGCTGAGCTTTCATACATTTAGCTCTAGTGCATCTGTTGCATGGCAATCCCTACTCACTCAAATTGATATCTATTGATGGGCATCTCCATAGCCCGTTGATACGCCTAGTTGATGTGAGAATATCTCCCTCCTTTTTTGTCTTCTCCACAACCACCTCTCTATTCCACATAGTGCTATGTCCATGGCTCACGCTCATGTATTTCGTGAAAGTTGAAAGGTTTGAAAGAATAGAGTATGAAAACAAATGCTTGGCTGAAATCGGGGTTGTGCATGATATGAATATTTTGTGTGATGAAGAGGGAGCATAGCCAGACTATGATTTTGTAGGGATAACTTTCTTAGCCATAGTATTTTGAGAAGACATGATTGCTTTGTTAGTATGCTTGAAGTATTATTATTCCTTATGTCAATATAGACTTTTGTCTTGAATCATTCAGATCTGAACATTCATGCCACAATTAAGAGAATTACATTGAAAAACTATGTTGGTTAGCATTCCACATCAAAAATTCTGTTTTTATCATTTACCTACTCGAGGACGAGCAGGAATTAAGCTTGGGGATGCTTGGTATGTCTCCAACGTATCTATAATTTTTTATTGTTCCATGCTATTATTTATGATGTTTTGGATGTTTAATGGCCTTTGTTATACACTTTCATATTATTTTTGGGACTAACCTACTAACCCAAAGGCCCAGTCCAGAATGTTGTTTTTTGCCTGTTTTAGGGTTTTACACAAAAGGAATATCAAACAGAGTCCAAACGGAATGAAACCTTCGGGAGAGATATTTTTGGAGAAAAATACGCACGGGAGACTTGAGAGCCATGGAGTAGGGCCGACATGGCGTCCACGAGGGTGGGGCGCCCCCCCCCCCTATTAGGCGCGCCCCCGAGCCTCGTGGGCACCTCGTCTGGCCCCCGATGCCCTCCTTCCTCCTATATATACCTACGTACCCCGAAACTATCAGAACAACAGAGAAAACCCTAGTTCCACCGCCGCAACCTTCTGTTCCCGTGAGATCCCATCTTGGGGCCTGTTCCGGAGCTCCGTTGGAGGGGGGATCTACCACGGAGTGCTTCTACATCATCATCATCGCCTCACCATGAGTTGTGAGTAGTTTACCACATACCTTTGGGTCCATAGCTAGTATCTAGATGGCTTCTTCTCTCTCTTTGGATCTCAATACCAAGTTATCCTCGGTCTTCGAGGAGATCTATTCGATGTAATCTCTTTTTGCGGTGTGTTTGTTGAGATCCGATGTATTGTGGGTTTATGATCAAGATTATCTATGAGAAATAATTGGTTCTTTTCTGAACTCTTTATGTATGATTATAATATCCTTGCAAGTCTCTTCGAATTATTGGTTTGGTTTGGCCTACTAGATCAATAATTCTTGCAATGGGAGAAGTGCTTGGCTTTGGGTTCAATCTTGTGGTGTCCTTTCCCAGTGACAGTAGGGGCAGCAAGGCACGTATTGCATTGTTGCCATCGAGGATAAAAAGATGGGGTTTATAACACTAAGTTTGAGTTCATCCCTCTACATCATGTCATCTTGCTTAAGGCATTACTCCGTTCTTATGAACTTAATACTCTAGATGCATGTTGGATAGCGGTCGATGTGTGGAGTAATAGTAGTAGATGCAGAATCGTTTCGGTCTACTTGTCTCGGACGTGATGCCTATATATAATGATCATGCCTAGATAGTCTCATAATTATTCGCTTTTCTATCAATTGCTCGACATTAATTTGTTTACCCGCCATAGAATATCGCTATCATGAGAGAAAATACTAGAGAGCACTATGGCCCTCCGGTCTATTCTCAACATATCAATATACAATCTACTTTACTTTTCCACTTTTACTTTCTGTTCTTATATCCAAAAATACCAAAAATATCAAACTATCATCTCTATCAGATCCCACTTTCTTAAGTGACCGTAAAGGGATTGACAACCCCTTATCGCGTTGGCTGCGAAATTCTTATTTGTTTGTGCAGGTGCGAGGGACTCACGCGTGGTCTTCTACTGGATTGATACCTTGGTTCTCAAAAACTAAGGGAAATACTTACGCTATTGTGCTGCATCACCCTTTCCTCTTCGAGGGAATAGAACGCAAGCTCGAGAAGTAGCAAACAGCGCCTCGCCCTCTTCATCGCCCTCTTTGTAGGCGGCCGCAGCCTCCGCCACCCGCATGCGGTACCGCCAGCGCTCGAGGCGGCCCTCGCAGGCGGAGCGGTATGAGTCAAGCAGTGCCTCCTGCTCCGCCCGCTCCGCGGCGATTTGCTCCTCCGCCTGCAGGTGCTCCTGGAGGAGATGGTGGCTGTAGCCGGCGTCGGCCTGTGCCTCCCGGAACTGCTCCTCATGCTTCTGCCTCACCGTGTCCATATATTGGGCACGGGCCTTGCCGACGGTCATGGTGCAATGCACCGGCGAGGATGGCGCGGAGGAGGGGGTTGGCGTCGGATCGTCGACTACCATGTCCTCCATTGGGACGTCGTCGTCCTTCTGCCTGCCGGCCAGCCAGTCGGCAGCAATGGCTGCCATCTCCTTGTGGTCCGTCGTCCGCCCGTCCCGAAGAGCGCAGGAGTGTGAGGAACCCATGGTGGGCAGTAGTGGTGTGGACAAGAGAATAGGAACGGATGCGGATGACTGCGGCTATGGCCGGCGCAGCAGTTTATATAGCAATGGTGGCGGCGGAGGGACGGACGTGTGGCGCCGGAGTAGCCACCTTGGCAACCGCGTATCATTAATGTGGGCGGCAAAAGGACGGATGGACGGCACTTGTGTCATTTGAAGGCGGAGCAATCGCATGCACCGGGAAGCGGGGCGGGCGGCGCTGACCGTTTCGGGCGGAAAGCGTGCGCGGGCGAGGGAGGCGGTCTGGGTTGGCCAGGGCAGTCAGACTCGTGCTTGGCAGCGGGTCGGTCTAGCAGCCGGACTTGCTGGCTCGCCAGCTACCTCACCGAGCTGAGCGACGACAATCAGACGATGGACGTAGCTTCATACCAGGAGCCGACGCCACTGTCCAAGTCGGCTCATGCCGTGTTCACCATAGAGCAGGTGCGGTCGCACTTCGACGCCCTAATGGCGGAAGAGCTACCAACGCAGGAGGACCTGTGCTGCAACCTCCGTCTCCTCAACGACCACCTGTGAACAAGCGAACGACAATGTCATCGCGGACATGTGACCCTATGATCCTGGCTTCCTGAATGAGCAGCGGGCGCTGTATCAAACCATCCGTAGGGCCTGCGAGGCCCTCTCCGTCGTCCTTCGAGTTGTTGCGCTCGCCGTGGCGCCGCCGTCTCGCGTTGTCAACATGGTCAACGGACATGAGGACGAGGAGATGACTTACTTGGAAAGGATGACAGTGGGGACCCACCAGGGCCATAGTCGCATGT
This sequence comes from Secale cereale, assembly GCA_902687465.1. Classification (NCBI taxonomy): domain Eukaryota; kingdom Viridiplantae; phylum Streptophyta; class Magnoliopsida; order Poales; family Poaceae; genus Secale; species Secale cereale. The sequence continues at coordinate 391,898,945 of LR738714.1, forward strand.
ACGCAAGTGCCTCCTTATTAGTATATAAAACTATTTTTTTTTGCTTCTTCCTGGTTTTCTGACATCACGGTCCCACACCATTGTCAACCTATGTAGTCAATAAACGAGAGAATTGCACAAGAAGCGGCCGACAGCTGGGACCAAGCAGCTCGAGCAGTATTTGTGTTTTTGAGGAGTGAGCACTGCAGAGTTTTTCTTGAGCGATGTTTAGCCCGGATATTAATTTTTCTCTTCTGAACAACAACGAAAACATCGCTGCAGCTATTAACTGGGTGGGTTGTGGCCCATCTAGCCTAGGCCAGATATCCAGCCCAGATATTATTATTTTTCAAGCTAAAAATGGCTAGCCCGGCTATACTTTTTGCTAGGAATACCCAGGCAAGGTCAAGTTGTTCTTCTCCGCCCCGCTCGGCTGCAAATCTTTTCTAGGAGGGATGCATTAGGCTTAACAAGAAAATGGGCTTTAAGAAATAATAAATGGGATGTAATTATAAAAACTAGGCAGTAACTATAAAAATTGCACCAAACACCTGTAGCAACCAGACCTCAAACAGTCTGATCTCTGTGCATCAGTGTCATCCCTGGATCAGTAATGCTGACACGCATAGTAGAAGGATTTATAACAGAGTAGCAATCACACACTTATTACATCGATAGTTCCAACGATGAACTTATTACAATAAAAATGGTTGAAGGCCATCTAACACGATAACAGCGGAAGGCTTGGAAGATAAGTGAGTCCATCAACTCCAACAGCATCACTGAGTATAGAACCACGACCTAAAAGGCACCTTACTCATCGTCTGAAAAGTCTGCAACATGAATAGTTGCAGCCCGAAAACGGGTCAGCACATGGAATATGCTGGCAAGGTAACACAAGAGAATGCAATGTAACAGAATAATGGCTATACTATATGCAATATTTGGCTGGTGGAAAGCTCTATGGTTAAGTTTTTGCGTAAAGCCAATTTTTCCCTACTTCAATGGAATATATTTTAATTAACTATCATGGTAGTTGAAACATCGTTGAGAAGATAGACATCCTCTCAACCCCAATTAAAATTCATCATTAAACCCCAACAATATTAATTAGAGTAACATGATGAGATTCACATGATAATCCAAGTACTAGATACTCGAGACGTCCGTAACCGGGGACACGGCTAATCATGATCAGTTTGTACATTCTGCAGAGGTTTGTGCACTTTTCCCCACAAGACTCGATCACCTCCGTTTGGTTTCTCGCACTGCATGGTGTTTGAGAAACGGATGACCGAGACACAGTCTTTCCGAAGAGGTCCCCTTAACCAGATAGATAGGCCAGTACACCTACAAACCCTCTACATCTGCTAGCCCATCATGGAAAGGTTTCCCACAACTTACTCAACTATGTCAGAGCCCATATTGGCATGTGGCTGCACACGGAAGTTTCTAGTATGAATAATCTCATGATCCCTTTGAGCCTGGGTGGCGGTCCAAAATAAAAATAGGCAATCACTGGAATAACCAGATGCCTCAATCCACCCAGATGTGTGTTAAAGTTGCCACCTTAAGTTGAACCATTAATTAACAACTCACATCTGTCATGGATTTCACTCAAACCCAAACCACGTCTACGAGCATAGCATGGCCTAACAGCAAACGTAGAAGTAACTCCCAAAGGTTTGAATGTAATGCAGGTAATAGGTACTACCTCAATCTACTTCCCAATCCCACAAGTTAATTGATCCTACTCATGCAATGTGTGAGGGTTGTACTAATGCAATGAAAACTGGGTAATTGGAAAGCATGATCAAAGTGTTACTTGCCTAGCTGATGATCCGCAAAACCTAGAGACTCAAAGTAGCAAGTGGCGCACTCCGGGTACTCTATCGCAAACAAACAAGCACACAATAAGTACTTAACTAATGCACGGGTAAAACTCAAATAAGAGATCTAACCAGAAAGTTCAACTTAAGAACTCCGGTTTGCAAAAAGAATCAACTCGAAAGAAGCAACGAAACTCAAACTGCAAAAGAAACGAGCTCCGGTTTGCTAATTGGCATAAAGTCAAATTTTATAGTAGCCAAAACCTTTTTCAAGTTTGTTAAACATAAAGAGGGCATCGAGACAAAGATCTGGGATTTTGAATCACCTGATTCCGACTCTCGAGCGAAAAGAAAAACGAAAAACAACATCAGGGCAGAAATCGCGATCGGAATAATCACGGATAAATACCCCGAAAAAGAAAACAGACGAACAGGCTAACGAACGAACGTTCGCTGTCTGCGGCTAATGGACGAAAACCGTTCGTTAAAACGAACGTCCGCTAAATAACTAAACCGACGGAAAAAAACCGAACCGATCTAATCTAAAAAAACAGATCTACGGTTTTCTAAACCGATCGGTTCTTTAAAAAAACTGTAACTACCTGTAGGATCGAAAGTAGGTCTAGAGGGGGGGTGATTAGACTACTTGACAATATAAAAAATCTGCCTTTAGATCATGCAAAGTTTTTGGCAGTTTCACAATTAAGATCAATTCAAGTAACACCCTACACATGCAATTCTAGAGTATATGCAGCGGAAAGTAAATTGCACATGTAAAAAGGAGGTGGAGAAGATCAAACGCAGTTTGGTGACACGGAGATTTTTGTCGTGGTTCCGATAGGTGGTGCTATCGTACATCCACGTTGATGGAGACTTCAACCCACGGAGGGTAACGGCTGCGCGAGTCCACGGAGGGCTCCACCCACGAAGGGTCCACGAAGAAGCAACCTTGTCTATTCCATCACGGCCTACGCCCACGGAGGACTAGCCTTACTCGGGGTAGATCTTCACGAAGTAGGCGATCTCCTTGCCCTTACAAACTTCTTGGTTCAACTCCACATCTCAAAGACGGAGGCTCCCAAGCGACACCTAACCAATCTAGGAGGCACCACCCCCCAAAAGGTAATAGACGGTGTTGATGATGATGAACTCCTTGCTCTTGTGCTTCAAGTGATAATCTCCCCAACACTCAACTCTCCTCACTGATATGGCTGTGGTGGAAGAAAGATTTGAGTGCAAAGCAACTTGGGAAGGCTAGAGATCAAGTTTCATATGGTAGGAATGGAATGGCTTGATCTCAACACAAGGGTAGGTGGTTCACTTCTCAGAAAGTGTATGGTAGAAGTGGTGGTACTTTCTGATGGCTCTCCTCACGAATGAGGAGGGGTGGAGGGGTATATATAGCCTCCACACAAAATCCAACCGTTACACACACATTTGATCAATCTCGGTGAGACCGAAGTGAAAACTCGGTCAGACCGAAAGTTCAAATATAGTGAACGTTGGGATTTTCGGTGGGACCGAAAATACCATCTCGGTATGTCCGAAGTGAGTCAAAGGTTAGGGTTTGCCATCTCGGTGTGACCGAAAACAACAACTCGGATATTCCGAAATGCTGTCATTTGGTTACAGAAGGTTGGCAGAACAATTTCGGTGAGACCGAGACTCAGAATCGGTTGGACCGAGAAGTTAGGGTTTAGGGAAATAACTGAAGTGGTTCATCTCGGTGGGACTGAGTTTGCAGAATCGGTTTGTCCGAGATTACTTATGAGTGTGTTGTAAAGTGAAGGGTGCTGATAGTTGAGGGAGCTAGATCACCAAGCACTTGAGCAACAAGAACATTAACACAACCTCATCCCCTTTTAATAGTATTGGCTTTTCCTATGGACTCAATGTGATCTTTGATCACTAAACCAAAAATGGAGTCTTGAGCTTTTGCCAATGCTTGTCTTAGCATTTTGAGGGGTCCACTTCTTCAGACATTTCCATACCCATATCATCGAACTTTTCTGAAATGATTCTCAAGAGAATATTAGTTCAATGATATATATGTTGTTATTAATTACCAAAACCACCCGGGGATTAGTTGCACTTTCAATCTCCCCCTTTTTGGTAATTGATGACAACATATAGATCAAAGCTTCGACAAAGGATATAATCAAAGAATATTATCGTCGCTTTGAGAAGTATGTGATAAACAAGAGCTCCCCCTAAATTTGTGCATTATTTAAAATTTGCGTTTGAATGCAAATGCACAATCGATTAGGATTATGGGTCACTCTTCCATGTCACATACATCTTGGTGGAGCGCACAAAATGATAAGAATGAGTACCATGCACTCAATCACCAAGACAAGAGTAAATAGCCATACAATAAGGAATAGCATATGATAAGCAATAAGCACACATTAAGGCATAGTATGACTAAGCACTCATTAAGGTAGCATCAAACGTAGTGGCAAGCACACAAAAAGTATCTGGAACCAAAAGAAACCAATGTATCTCAAGGAAAAACCGGCAAAAGAACGAAAAGACAAAAGAGCACTCTCTCTCTCGAAGCCCTATGATCTATAACAATTTCTCCCCCTTTGGCAACAAGTTACCAAAAAGTTCGAAATGGTATAGAGCTAAGCGTCACTGCGGGCTCTGCTGGCGGCTCCCGTCTGGGTAGATGTCGGTGTAGAGATAGCTGCATCTGCGAAGACCTCTGCTGATGTCTGCGGTGGAGGAGTGGATGCTGGAGCTGAAGGAACTGCTGGAGCTGTAGCTGGTGCTGAAGTGGTAGCCCTGGAGTCTGTCACTGGGATAGCTGCAGATCTGGATCCTCTAGGAACCTGAGCAGTCTGGCGATGAGAGTCCTGGACTAGATCATCCTGCATAAGCTCTGCTCTCTCCTGCCTAGTCTCCTCCATGTCTGCCTCAAGCTTGTTGACAGACACCTGAATCTCAGTCAGCTTCACGTCCAGAGCGTGGATCTTGTCCTCGACAATCCTCTCAAGGCTCTCCTGAGATTGCTCAATGCTGGCCAGGCGTTGTTCAATCCTTTGGGTAGCTTCAAGAATTTGTTCTCCAAAGCTCTTTGGCTTAGCTGCTGCTGCTGCTGCTGCCTCTTTGTCAGCTTTAGCTTTCTTCGCAGCTTCAATTTTGGCTTGCCCCTCAACTGAGGTGGGATCCTCTTCATCCATCACAACTACGTTGTCCTCATGCTCTGGCTGCAGTGGCAAGTGCTTCCTATCCAACATGAATTTGCCCGTGCCAAACTTGGCGTTGATGAGCATCTGTATCTGCGGTGCAAACCCACATGACCTCTTCTGGTCAGCTGCAGTCCTCTTAATGGTTTCTACCATCAAGTCCATCACCTTAAAAGGTGCCTTCTCATCGAGAATGTGCAGCATGTTGATAGAATAGCCTCGTATCATCCGGTGGTCACCTGACTTAGGCATCAAAGTATGCCTCAGAATAGTGTTAGTGGTGGTCAGACCTGCCTGGAGATAATACACTGAGCCGAGCTTCCATCCCTCTAAATCAGCAGCTAGGATCTCCTTGTACATATTCTTCATGGAATCATGACTCTTCTTAGGAATCCCATAGACATCAATGTCGTCCTCTCTCTGCACTGGAGCGTTCAGAAGTTCTGCCCATTCTTCAACAGTTGAAGAAAACCTTTGACCTTCAGTCATCCAGGTGATCTTGCCATCAGGGTAGAAGTGGGCAGTGGCATAGAATTGCATGATCATCTCGTCATTCCAGGCTGTCAGCTCTTGACCCACGAAGTCAGCAACTCCACATGCAGTGAAGCTCTCATGCACATGGGGAAAGAAGTCCCGATGCTCTTCACTGTCAATGTACTTCCAGTCAACATACCTGGTGTCAGCAACAATGGGCTTCTTATCCATTAGCACGGTCTCATAGAAATCCTGCTGCTCTCTGGTGTGGAATCTGGGGTCCACAGCAGTCCTTCTCCTTACGGCATATGGATCAGACTGTCTCCATAGCCTGAGACCTTTGTCCTTCCTTGCCTTCATGTCCTCAGCTTGAGGATGAGCATCATTGTGGAGTGGCAACTTGGGACGGAGCTTGAGCAACACATGCTCTTCATCTGATTCAGACGGTGGCATCTCTCCTTTGTTCTTCTCAGAAGCTGGAATGCTTCTGGTTGTTCTCTTGGGCTTGGCTGGAGCTGCTTTGGAAGGAGCAGGCTTCTTGGGCTTAGAGGAGGCTTGAGCCCGAATAGCATCACCCATGAACTTAGCTTTCTGAGGAGGAGGCTGGGGTGCTTCTTCTTCTTCTTCTTCAGCATCAACTTGAGGTTCAGCATAAACAACCCTCTTCCTTTTGGAAGTCTTCTTCACCTTGCTTGGAGCGGGCTCTTCCAAGTTGAGCTTCTTAGCAACTGCTGACTGTTTTACCTTGCTTGTACCTTTCCTTGGCTGCTGCCCTTGGTGCTCTTTGGCAACCACATTCCTCTTGGGCTTGGAGGTAACTTCCTCAGCAACAAAGTCGGAGTCCTCATCATCAGAAGTTCTCTTCTTCCTGGTTCTCGTAGCTGCGGGAGGCAGACCACTAGGGGTGCTCCTCTCACCATCATCACTAGAGCTGCTTGCAGGACTTGTATCTGCCTCTGGAATTTCAGCAAACGGTGATTCAGACCTGTTCTGGCTGTCACTGACATCTGACATGGCTGAAAGACCTGTGAAAAGATAAGGTATAGGCAGAATGGAAGAGTTATCACAACTGCAGAAGTTTTTGTAAAAAAATGAGTTAAAAACTTAGTTTTGAGTTTTCACAGAATGTATTTCGGTCAAACCGATTTTAGGTTTCGGTGCAACCGAAGTGCTCAACAGAAACCTACACACCACTTTCGGTCAGACCGAAGTGGGTTTCGGTCCTACCGAATACTTAGGGTTTCACTGAAACTTCTTTTCGGTCATTCCGATTGGCACAACTCGGTTAAACCGAACTATGCAGTGCAATGGCCAGAGGCCAAATCGGTCATTCCGATTTTCAAAAATCGGCTTCACCGAGATGCATTCCGTGGAAACCTAAACCTAAGAATTTTCCTCGAAACTAGACGATCTGAACTGTTGTGTGGGGAACATATCAAACATAGATTGAATCATGGCAGCCTATCGTGCAAGAATCAGCAGTGGAGCACGAAAAGGGATCGGGACACACCCTAACTTGGTGGTGTCCCTCTACGGCGGCAACGGTGGAGATGATTACCGTTGACGGCGGCGGAGACCTGCGGCGAGGGCGCACAGGTGACGAAGGCGACGATCCGTAGACCAAGGCGGCGGCAGCAGGGGTCTTGGGGGCGAACGGTTTGAAGAAAGAAATCGCGCGCAGCCCCTCAGGTATATATAACCCCGTACTGTCGGTGGGACCGAGTTGAAAAACTCGGTGTCACCGAGATGTATATCTGCTATGCAGTTACACATATCGGTCAGACCGAGAGTTTGAACTCGGTTTCACCGAGATGAAACCTAGATCAGTCTAAGCGTTTCGGTTGGACCGATATTGAGAAACCGGTCAGACCGAAATGGACTTAGAAGGTTTTGGAAGTCATCCTTAGACGAATCGGTGGTTCCGAGTGCTCCTCACTCGGACTGTCCGAAAAAGACTTGTTCAAAGTTGTGATATGAGCATGAATAGAGTTTTGAGACAAGAAAGCATAGATAGCTAGGGAAAGGTGCTTAGGCATTCTTGTCCATCCATTTGGCCAGAAAAAGAAACCAGAACAATCAAAACCACAAATGGATGTCCTTGAATGAATAGAATCATGCATTCAACATGCTCACACAATAAGATAGCAACTGAAATATGTGTCAAACATGCACAACCAATCACTCTAGCTACTAGCACACAATTTGTCGATGACTAGGTCATCTATATATGAGTATATTGACTTAGGAGCCAAATGAGAACATTTGATCATAGGTCATACTCATCGTTTAAGCACAAGTGGGGTTACCACTTTTACATAAAGCATTTATGTGTTCACATCATTTGAAGATGCTTTAGCCCAATTTTTTGAGTAAAGCTCCCCCTAGATGTGAGAACCCCTTTTAAAGGGTCAAACTAACCTTGGGTTGTCGTAGAAGACTTCATGTAGATGTTGAAGATGTGGATGCTCAATGTTGATGTAGATCATCATGAGTTAGGAGCAATCCTTTGGATTAGGGCACTTCCAATACCTACATGGGTTAGTCCCACAAGGAACAAACAAGAATATCCATAGACATAGAGTGAAGTACACAAAAGATGATGTCCATGAAAGCAATGATTACCTTGTCCCTTGACTTACCAACAAGAGGGATTGTGACTCCATGAACAAGTGCATGATGTGGAAGTTGATTGCACAAGTTCTTGCCAAAAAGAATATGAGTGAAGTTTGTTGGCGGAGTCACCCTCAAGAACCTACTAGTTCTTCTTCTTTGGGATCCACATCATCTTGATGGGAATCCTTGGTGTTGTAGTTGAGCTTGACGAAGTAGAACTTGATGTGTCCTTGGGAACCCACTTGACCATGGCTTGAGGTGCTTCAATGAATGCATCAATTTCTTCTTGAAGCTTGTCCTTGGCCTTTAGCTTGTGGTCTTGTGGTGGAAGGTCATCTTGAGCTTGTTCCACATTGGAAGAAGTAGGATCATACTTCTCCTTTTGTGAGACAAACTGTGGAGTAGGGTATTGACCTTCTTCCCACTCAACACCTTCGGCGTTGAACTTTCGCTCAAAACCAATCCCTTGATTCTTCCGGTGTCTTCCTTGTTTGCGAACAATCTCCTCAAAGTTCTTGCTTCCGGCAAGACTCTTGTAGACACCTTTCTCTATGATTTCCTTCAATAAGCTATTTTCTTGCTCAAGTGTAACTTGGCTTGAAACATTATTAGTGGAATCAAGAGAACTACTAGAAGTAACAACATTTGATTTAACATTGTTATTGTTACTACTAGAGGAAGAATTTTTCTTATGCTTGTCATGCTTAGTCTTAATAGGTGGCAAGAAATTAGACAAGAGAAGTCGTTTGGCAAGATATGAAGAACTCTTCTTTCGAAGATCGTCATTGATCGCTTTTAGAAACTCATGTTCTTGCTCTAGAGTGAGCTTCTCGAAGCGTAGCTTCTCATGAGATCTTAGGAGCTCTCTATGATCTTCTTGAGTTGTTTCATGAGCTAACTTAAGAGTGTTTAGTTCTTTAGTTAGACGCTCAATCTCCTTCATAGCATTGTCATTCGACTCTTCTCGACTATAAAGACTACTAGCATTTTCATCATTACTAAGCTCACTAGATTTATCATGCAAGAGATCATCTTCACCAAGCAAGTCATCCTCATCACTATCAAAGTCAATGAATTCAGGGTGTGTTACCTTGGGACCTTTAGCCATGAAGCATCTTCCAATTCCCTCATTTGGTGAATCAAATAAGTCGTAGGAGTTGGAGTTGGAGGATACGAGTGCAAGTCCAGCAACACCTTCATCTTGACTATAGTCGGAGTCGGAGTGATAGCTTCCATCGGATTGATTGTCAGAGTCGGAGCCGGAGACCCATTCACCAACATGAGCTTGATGTCTTCTTCTTGTGTAGCTCCTTGATGACTTGTCTTTCCTCTCCGAATCCTTGCTTCTCTGAGAAGGTCTTCGTTCATAACGATCATCTCTACTCCTTCTCTCTCTCCGAGGTGACTCATCTCTTGCTCTTCTTCTTGGAGATTCTTCTCTTCTCTTGTGGGGAGCCGTACACTCGTTTGAGAAGTGTCCGGGTCTTCCACAATTGTAGCAGTTTCGATCACGACTAGAAGATCTCTTTTCATCATATGATCTAGACTTTGAGCTTCTTTCTTTGCCTCTGTTCTTGTAGAACTTGTTGAAGTTCTTGACCATTAGGCTTATCTCTTCATTGGAAACTAGCTTGTCACTTGAGGTAGTAGGAGCATCACTTGTAGCTTTGTAAGCACCACTTGACTTGTTGTGAAGCTCTTCCTTATCCTTAAGTGTCATCTCATGAGCAACAATTCTTCCAATGACTTCAGTTGGCTTGAGAGTCTTGTAGTTTGGCATCATTTGGATCAAAGTGCACACGGTGTCATACTTTCCATCCAAAGCTCTGAGAATCTTCTTAATGATGAATCGGTCGGTCATTTCTTCGCTTCCTAAGCCAGCAATCTCATTTGTGATGAGAGCAAGCCCAGAGTACATTTCAGCGACTCCTTCACCATCCTTCATCTTGAACTTGTCAAGTTGACCTTGAAAAATATCTAGCTTTGATTCCTTCACAGATTCAGTACCTTCGTGCATTTCAACCAAAGTATCCCAAATCTCTTTAGCATTCTCAAGACGGCTGATTTTGTTGAACTCTTCGGGACACAAAGCATTGAAGAGAATGTCACAAGCTTGAGCATTGTTTTGCAACATCCGCAACTCTTCGGGTGTAGCTTCGCGATCCGGAACTTTTCCTTCTTCAAAGAAATCACCTTGCATGCCAACACAAATAATGCCCCATGCGGCTGGGTTATGACCAAGAATATGCATTTTCATTTTATGCTTCCAACTAGCAAAATTTGTACCATCAAAGTAAGGACCTCTACGATAATTACCCTCACTAGACGCCATACTCTCCTAGGTTGTGAAACCAAGCTTATGGAGTCCAATGCAATGGAAACCAAGGCAATGGAGACCAAAGCTCTGATACCACTTGTAGGATCGAAAGTAGGTCTAGAGGGGGGGTGATTAGACTACTTGACAATATAAAAAATCTGCCTTTAGATCATGCAATGTTTTTGGCAGTTTTGCAATTAAGAACAATTCAAGTATCACCCTACACATGCAATTCTAGAGTATAAGCAGGGGAAAGTAAATTGCACATGTAAAAGAGAGGTGGAGAAGATCAAACGCAGTTTGGTGACACGAAGATTTTTGTCGTGGTTCCGATAGGTGGTGCTATCGTACATCCACGTTGATGGAGACTTCAACCCACGGAGGGTAACGGCTGCGCGAGTCCACGGAGGGCTCCACCCACGAAGGGTCCACGAAGAAGCAACCTTGTCTATTCCATCACGGCCTACGCCCACGGAGGACTAGCCTTACTCGGGGTAGATCTTCACGAAGTAGGCGATCTCCTTGCCCTTACAAACTTCTTGGTTCAACTCCACATCTCAAAGACGGAGGCTCCCAAGCGACACCTAACCAATCTAGGAGGCACCACCCCCCAAAAGGTAATAGACGGTGTTGATGATGATGAACTCCTTGCTCTTGTGCTTCAAGTGATAATCTCCCCAACACTCAACTCTCCTCACTGATATGGCTGTGGTGGAAGAAAGATTTGAGTGCAAAGCAACTTGGGAAGGCTAGAGATCAAGTTTCATATGGTAGGAATGGAATGGCTTGATCTCAACACAAGGGTAGGTGGTTCACTTCTCAGAAAGTGTATGGTAGAAGTGGTGGTACTTTCTGATGGCTCTCCTCACGAATGAGGAGGGGGTGGAGGGGTATATATAGCCTCCACACAAAATCCAACCGTTACACACACATTTGATCAATCTCGGTGAGACCGAAGTGAAAACTCGGTCAGACCGAAAGTTCAAATATAGTGAACGTTGGGATTTTCGGTGGGACCGAAAGTACCATCTCGGTATGTCCGAAGTGAGTCAAAGGTTAGGGTTTGCCATCTCGGTGTGACCGAAAACAACAACTCGGATATTCCGAAATGCTGTCATTTGGTTACAGAAGGTTGGCAGAACAATTTCGGTGAGACCGAGACTCAGAATCGGTTGGACCGAGAAGTTAGGGTTTAGGGAAATAACTGAAGTGGTTCATCTCGGTGGGACTGAGTTTGCAGAATCGGTTTGTCCGAGATTACTTATGAGTGTGTTGTAAAGTGAAGGGTGCTGATAGTTGAGGGAGCTAGATCACCAAGCACTTGAGCAACAAGAACATTAACACAACCTCATCCCCTTTTAATAGTATTGGCTTTTCCTATGGACTCAATGTGATCTTTGATCACTAAAACAAAAATGGAGTCTTGAGCTTTTGCCAATGCTTGTCTTAGCATTTTGAGGGGTCCACTTCTTCAGACATTTCCATACCCATATCATCGAACTTTTCTGAAATGATTCTCAAGAGAATATTAGTTCAATGATATATATGTTGTTATTAATTACCAAAACCACCCGGGGATTAGTTGCACTTTCACTACCTCACGACGAACTCCGGCGGGATCCGGCGCTCCGGCGGCGGCGGTCGTCCGGCGGGCGAGGCGGGTGGTCGGCGGCGGCGGCGGCGAGCAGTGGCGGTGGCGGCTTGCGGCGGCGGCGAGGCGGCGGCGGCGGACACGGGCGGCGGCGACGCGAAGTGGCGCTGGCGGCGCTAGGGTTTCGCGGGCGGCAGGGCTGGCGGGCTGGGGCTAATTGGGCCGGGGCGGCTAGCTTATAAAGCCCAGACTCCTAGGCTAGTACGACTCTAAGTCGGTTGCCCCCCTTTTTCTATAGAGTCCTGGCGCAGAAAAAGTAATGAAAGAAATACTGAACGGACTCCAAAATTCCCAAAATAAATTTTTACCGTCCTCTAATAATATTTAGGACAAAGTGAACATTTTTCCCGGACCTAAATGCAATTTTGAAAAATGCGCATTTTTCCTATGCAAATAAAATCGCAAATATATCCAGAAAAATACCAAAAGTGATTTTAATATTTTTCCTCCAATATTTCTGTTATTTTGGAGAAGTCATATTATCTCCGCTCATATTTTGTATTTAGAAATATTTTTAGGAGAGAAAAATAATTAGAATCACACTGTCCTCGTACCGGTATTCGAGCGAACTCAAATACGAAAACGGTAAAATTCCCAACTCTCTCCGTAGGTCCTTGAGTTGCTTAGAATTTCGAGGAACGCCACAAACAAAAATGCAAAAAGCATGAAATGCAAATATGATCTATGTATAACATTCCAAATTGAAAATTTGGGATGTTATGAACCTACCCCCCTTAGAATGAATCTCGCCCTCGAGATTCGGCTTGGCTAGAGAACAGGTGTGGGTGGTCCTTGCATAGATCATCTTCTCGTTCCCAGGTGGCTTCTTCCTCGGTGTGGTGACTCCACCGAACTTTGCAAAACTTGATAACCTTACTGCGGGTGACTCTGCTCAAAAATTCGAGAATCTTCACAAGTTTCTCCTCGTAAGTCAGATCATTGTCCAACTGAATTGCTTCCAGGGGTACTGTGTCTCTAAGAGGTATATCGGCTATCTTTGCATGGCACTTCTTAAGCTGCGAAACATGAAACACGTCGTGCACTCCTGACAATCCTTCGGGCAATTCCAACTTATAGGCAACCTCTCCCATGCGTTCCAAAACACGGTAAGGTCCCACAAATATCGGGGCTAACTTCCCTTTAACTCCGAAATGTTTAACTCCTCGCAGAGGCGATACTCTCAGGTACGCTCTATCTCCGATCTCATAGGCTATCTCCTTGTGCTTCGAGTCTGCATAACTCTTCTGCCTGGACCGGGCTACCTTCAATCTATCTCGAATCAACTTCACCTTCTCCTCAGACTCTTTGATTAAGTCTGGTCTAAACAACTGTCGGTCTCCAACTTCATCCCACATTAACGGTGTTCGGCATCTCCTTCCATACAATGCCTCACACTGTGCCATCTTCAAACTAGCTTGGTAACTGTTGTTTTATGAGAACTCCGCGTAGGGCAAATAGTCATCCCAACTAGATCCATAATGTAATGCGCAGGCTCTCAACATATCTTCTAAAATCTGATTGACTCTCTCCGTCTGTCCATCTGTCTGCGGGTGAAAGGTTGTGCTAAACTCTAGTCTGGTACCCAAAGTTTCATGTAACTGATTCCAGAACTTTGAGGTAAACTGGGTTCCTCTATCTGATACAATGCTCCTCGGAACTCCATGCAGACATACAATTCTGGTCATGTATATCTTTGCCAACTTTGCACTGGTATATGTGGTTTTCACACGGATAAAGTGGGCTACCTTCGTCAATCGGTCCACTACTACCCAGATTGAATCATATCCTGCTTTGGTCCTGGGCAATCCGGTGATAAAATCCATGCCAAGCTTCTCCCACTTCCATTCGAGTATCGGCATAGGTTGTAACAATCCTGCTGGCTTCTGATGTTCTGCCTTTACTCTCTGACATACATCACAAACTGCTACATACTCCGCGATATCTTTCTTCATACCGGTCCACCAGAAAATGTCCTTCAAATCCAAATATATCTTAGTATTTCCTGGGTGAATCGAGTATGGTGAATCATGGGCCTCTTGTAGAATCAACTTCCTGATCTCCGGGTCATTAGGCACATAAATGCGGTCCTCAAACCATAAGGTGTCGTGTTCATCCTCACAAAAACCTTTAGCTCTTCCTTCGCTCATCCTCTCCTTTATAGAGACAACCTCCTTGTCAGTTTTCTGAGCTTCTCTGATTTTATCCATCAAGGTAGACTGGATTTCTAGTGTTGCTACATAGCCTCTCGGAACTATCTCCATACGTAGTTCTCGTAAGTCCTCGGCTAACTCCTTTGGAAAATCCTCCGTCATTAGGGTATTGACATGGCTCTTACGGCTTAGCGCATCGGCTACTACGTTAGCCTTTCCGGGATGATAATGCAATCTCATGTCATAGTCCTTAATGAGTTCCAACCATCTCCTTTGCCTGAGATTCAACTCCTTCTGAGTGAATATATACTTCAAACTCTTGTGATCCGTATATACTTCACAATGGTTTCCAATAAGAAAATGCCTCCACGTCTTCAATGCATGCACTACGGCTGCTAACTCCAAATCGTGGGTGGCATAGTTCAGCCCATGAGGTTTTAGCTGGCGTGAAGCATATGAAACAACTCTTCCTTCATGCATAAGAACTGCTCCGAGTCCTCGACGTGAAGCGTCGCAGTACACCTCATAATCCTTATGTTGATCTGGCAGAATCAACACAGGGGATGAGACCAACCTTTTCTTTAATTCCTGGAAACTGGCCTCACATTCTTCTGTCCAACTGAACTTGGTGTCCTTCTTTAACAACTCCGTCATTGGCTTTGCAATACTCGAGAAATTCTCAATAAATCTCTGGTAGTATCCTGCAAGTCCAAGAAAACTCCGGATCTCTCCAACGATTGTCGGTGCTTCCCAATGGGTCACAGTGTCCACCTTAGCGGGGTCTACTGTTATTCCTTCTCCATATATAACGTGTCCGAGAAATCCGACTTCCTTCAACCAAAACTCGCATTTGCTAAACTTGGCATATAACTGATGTTCTCTGAGCTTCTCCAATACCAAACGAAATGCTCTGCATGCTCCTCTTCATCCTTCGAGAAGATCAATATATCATCTATGAACACTACGACGAACTTATCCAAATACTCCATAAACACTTTGTTCATCAGGTTCATAAAGTATGCAGGTGCGTTAGTCAGACCAAAAGACATAACGGTATACTCGTACAACCCGTACCTGGTGGTAAAGGCCGTCTTAGGTATATCCTGCTCTCGGATCTTCAATTGATGGTACCCTGATCGCAGATCGATCTTGGAAAATATCTTAGCTCCTTGCAATCAATCGAACAGATCATTGATCATCAGCAGTGGGTACTTATTCTTGATCGTTACTTCGTTCAGCCCTCGGTAATCAACAACCATTCTTAACGATCCATCCTTCTTCTCCACTAAAAGTACTGGCGAACCCCAAGGCGGAGAACTTGGGCGTATGAATCCTTTATCTAGTAACTCCTTAATCTGTTTCTTTATCTCCTCTAAATCCTTTGCGGGCATCCTATATGGTCTCTTAGAAATTGGCCCGGTGCCTGGCAAAAGTTCAATCAAAAACTATATATCTCTATCCGGTGGCATGCCAGGTAACTCCTCTGGAAACACATCCGGGTAGTCCTTCACTACTGGCACTTCCTCCTGAACAAATCGCGTGAGAGAATGTACTTGAGTCCTTATTGGCAAATGCCTAGATACATACTTAATCCTTTTTCCCTCCGGGGTGGTGAGCAAAATTGACTTACTCACACAGTCAATGTTACCTCCATACTTAGATAGCCAATCCATACCTAATATCACATTCAATCCTTGTGATTCCAGGACTATTAGGTCAGAGGGGAAAGTATGGCGTCCTATGATCAATGGCGTCTGAAAACATCCTTGGTGTGCCATATAATCTGCTCCAGGTGAACTTACTAACATGGGGGTCTTAAGAACTCGGGTGGACATCCTATGTCTATTTACGAATCCACTTGAAATATATGAATGCGATGCACCAGTATCGAAAAGAACTATTGCGGTAAATGTCTTAACCAAAAACTAACCGACAACAGCATCTGGTTGCTCTTCTTCCTCCTCCACAGTCACGTGGTTCACTTGTCCTTTGTTGAACGGGTTGGGCTTCTTCGCGGCGCTTCCGTTGCCGTTTCCATTCTTAGCTTCTGGGCATTCATTGGCATAATGTCCATTCTTCCCGCACTTGTAACAAGTGACATGGCTGAAATCCCTCTTGGTGGGTGTGGACGGGGTAGGGCGGCTCTGGTTACTACTTGCTCCATTCCCATTTCCATTTCCATTCTTGGAGCCATTATGATTGTGCGAGCTACCTCCTCCATGGGTATGTCAAAATAGTCCTACCGTTTTAGGGGTAAAACGGGGCTTCTGCTGTGCTCCAGAGTTATACTTTCCTTGTCCATACTTCCTTTTGCGACTTTCAATCTGTTGGTGCTTCCTTTCAATCATTAGGGCGCGGTCAACCAGCTCCTGGTAGTTATTGAAAGTTGCCACCATCAACTGTACACTCAGCTCATCATTCAGCCCTTCCATGAATCTCTCCTGCTTAGCGGCATCTGTGGCCACATCATGTGGGGCATAACGAGATAGGATACTAAACTCATCCACGTACTGGGCCACAGTACGGTTGCCTTGGCGCAAATTGCGAAACTCCTGCTTCTTCATACTCATAGCTCTAGTTGAGACATGGGCGGTATGAAAAGCTTGCTGAAACTGATCCCAAGTCACATTGGCTACAGGATAAGTGGCTGTGTAATTCTCCCACCATGTTGTGGCTGGTCCAGACAACAGGTGTGCGGCAAATTGCACCTTCTCAGCATCTGAGCAATTAGCAGTGGTCAAATCCCTTCCAATCTTGCGTAGCCAGTCATCAGCCACTATTGGTTCGATGCTGCTAGCAAACACGGGTGGTTGCAACCTTAAGAAGCGTGTTAGGTTGTCCACGGGTGGTGGTGGTGGAGGGTTGTGGTTGTTGTTGTTCTGGTTGTTCTGAGTGTTCTGGATAAGAAGTTGCATCAGGGTGTTCTGCTGCTGGATCAACTGGGTGAGCTCAGGGGGAAACTCAAATCCGGGCTCATGTCTTGGAGGCATCTGATGGGTGTAGAGGGAAGAGATTAGAATAGAATTGAGGTCTAAGGGAAATCACTACCCATATGCACATGAGGCAAACACACAATCATATCACACCAATCAATTTCAAGAAAGATCTTACAAATCTAACTAACGTTACAAAAGTGCTCTAAAACTAATTTATGGAGGTAAACTACTAGTCACAGGGTGGTCATCTAAAAATATTGATCGGCAGAGGATTCCATGATATCTGCTCCAGCTTCATCTTCATAGTCTGCGTCTTTGCTATCATCAGGTTCCGAATCCGTGTCGTCAATAATGATGTAGTCTTCCGGTGGAATCTCCTTGGGTTCTTCTTCCTCGTCTTCTTCTCCCATGAGTATCCCTAACTTCTGTGTCAAGTCATCATTCTTCTCCACAAGTATTAGCATCTCCTCCTCGTATCCGTCGCGTGTAGACTTCTCCGATCCTTCCCATAGCAATGTGGGCTGCCATGCTCCTACCTAGGCTCCATGTAGGCGCATTAAAAGAAAATGCTATGAGTGCCGTGACGGGCTCGAACGTCCTTCCTGGAACTTGGGCTTGAATCAACCAACGCTCCTCCTCAGGTAGAGTGGCATTGTAGGTTCCGGTGAAACTTGGTAGTCCAATGTTTAGATATCTGGTGACTTCCTCCAGGTGTCGTCCAAATGGTGTATCATCATCCGGTTGCATGAACTTGTTCTTTGCATCCACCATCCTAAAGAGTCAGAAAAGAGAAGAGTGAATAGTGCCCTAGGGTTTTAGCTTAGTGGTCGTGTCCTACAGTCAGCGTGTGCTCTGATACCATCTTGCAGCGACCAGACCTCAAACAGCCTGATCTCTGTGCATCAGTGTCATCCCTGGATCAGTAATGCTGACACGCACAGTACTTGAAGGATTTATAACAGAGTAGCAATCACACACTTATTACATCGATAGTTCCAACGATGAACTTATTACAATAAAAATGGTTGAAGGCCATCTAACACGATAACAGCGGAAGGCTTGGAAGATAAGTGAGTCCATCAACTCCAACGGCATCACTGAGTATAGAACCACGACCTAAAAGGCACCTTACTCGTCGTCTAAAAAGTCTGCAACATGAAACGTTGCAGCCCGAAAACGGGTCAGCACATGGAATATGCTCGCAAGGTAACACAAGAGAATGCAATGTAACGGAATAATGGCTATACTATATACAATATTTGGCTGGTGGAAAGCTCTATGGTTAAGTTTTTGCGTAAAGCCAATTTTTCCCTACTTCAAAGGAATAGATTTTAATTGGCTATCATGGTAGTTGAAACATCGTTGAGAAGATAGACATCCTCTCAACCCCAATTAAAATTCATCATTAAACCCCAACAATATTAATTAGAGTAACATGATGAGATTCACATGATAATCCAAGTACTAGATACTCAAGACGTCCGTAACCGGGGACACGGCTAATCATGATCAGTTTGTACACTCTGCAGAGATTTGTGCACTTTTCCCCACAAGACTCGATCGCCGCCGTTTTGTTTCTCGTACTGCATGGTGTTTGAGAAACGGATGACCGAGACAGAGTCTTTCCGAAGCGGTCCCCTTAACCAGATAGATAGGCCGGTACACCTACAAACCCTCTACATCTGCTAGCCCATCATGGAAAGGTTTCCCACAACTTACTCAACTATGCCAGAGCCCATATTGGCATGTGGCTGCACACGGAAGTTTCTAGTATGAATAATCTCATGATCCCTTTGAGCCTGGGTGGCGGTCCAAAAGAAAAACAGGCAATCACTGGAATAACCAGATGCCTCAATCCACCCAGATGTGTGTTAAAGTTGCCACCTTAAGTTGAACCATTAATTAACTACTCACATCTGTCATGGATTTCACTCAAACCCAAACCACGTCTACGAGCATAGCATGGCCTAACAGCAAACGTAGAAGTAACTCCCAAAGGTTTGAATGTAATGCAGGTAATAGGTACTACCTCAATCTACTTCCCAATCCCACAAGTTAATTGATCCTACTCATGCAATGTGTGAGGGTTGGACTAATGCAATGAAAACTGGGTAATTGGAAAGCATGATCAAAGTGTTACTTGCCTTGCTGATGATCCGCAAAACCTAGAGACTCAAAGTAGCAAGCGGCGCACTCCGGGTACTCTATCGCAAACAAACAAGCACACAATAAGTACTTAACTAATGCACGGGTGAAACTCAAATAAGAGATCTAACCAGAAAGTTCAACTTAAGAACTCCGGTTTGCAAAAAGAATCAACTCGAAAGAAGCAACGAAACTCAAACTACAAAAGAAACGAGCTCCGGTTTGCTAATTGGCCTAAAGTCAAATTTTACAGTAGCCAAAACCTTGTTCAAGTTGGTTAAACATAAAGAGGGCATCGAGACGAAGATCTGGGATTTTGAATCACCTGATTCCGACTCTCGAGCGAAAAGAAAAACGAAAAACAAGATCAGGGCAGAAATCGCGATCGGAATAATCGCGGATAAATACCCCGAAAAAGAAAACGGACGAACAGGCTAACAAACGAACGTTCGTTGTCTGTGGCTAACGGACGAAAACCGTTCGTTAAAACGAACGTACGGATGAACGTACGGACGAACGTCCGCTAAATAACTAAACCGACGGAAAAAAAAACTAAACCGATCTAATCTAAAAAAATAGATCTACGGTTTTACTAAACCTATCGGTTCTTTTAAAAAAACCGTAACTACCTCACGACGAACTCCGGCGGGATCCGGCACTCCGGCGGCGGCTGTGGTCCGGCGGGCGAGGCGGGCGGTCGGCGGCGGCGGCGGGCGCGGGCGGCGGCGGCGCGAAGTGGCGGCGGCGGTGCTAGGGTTTCGCGGGCGGCGGGGCTGACGGGCTGGGGCTAATCGAGCCGGTGTGGCTGGCTTATAAAGCCCAAACTCCTGGGCTAGTACGACTCTAAGTCGGTTGCCCCCCTTTTTTATAGAGTCCTGACGCAGAAAAACTAACGAAAGATATACTGAACGGACTCCAAAATTCCCAAAATAAATTTTCACCGTCCTCTAATAATATTTATGACAAAGTGAACATTTTTCCCGGACCTAAATGCAATTTTGAAAAATACGCATTTTTCCTATGCAAATAAAATCGCAAATAAATCCAGAAAAATTCCAAAAGTGATTTTAATATTTTTTTTCCTCCAATATTTTTGTTATTTTGGAGAAGTCATATTATCTCCGCTCATATTTTGTATTTAGAAATATTTGTAGGAGAGAAAAATAATTAGAATCACACTATCCTCGTACCGGTATTCGATCGAACTCAAATACGAAAACGGTAAAATTCCCAACTCTCTCCGTAGGTCTTTGAGTTGCTTAGAATTTCGAGGAACGCCACAAACAAAAATGCAAAAAGCATGAAATGCAAATATGATCTATGTATAACATTCCAAATTGAAAATTTGGGATGTTACAACACCTAATTAATTTATAAAATATTATTTTTGGATATTGAAAATTTTAATTTCATTAATTGTTGCGAGCGCAATGTTTCGTTGGATTTTTACGTAATATAAATTTATATTGAGATTGTATTTAATCTGACTAGAAATTTCGGAATAAAAATATTTCGGATCCCATCAAAATGTGGGAAATTTTATTGAATTCTGTTTTGAATGGTTGGTTGAAATGGGTTGTACTTTTAACAAACTGTAAATGGCTGTAGTAAATTCCATCAGAATTCAAAAATTGACTTCACATTCTTACAAATCTCAAATGGGCTATAAGTTATCTGCCACACACTTGTGGCCTTACTAAGTTGACGCGTCCCCCCAAAAAAAGAGTTGACGTGTATGCAAGGCTTTGTCAACTTATAGTCAACACACGGTTCTGGCAGCAGTGGTCGTTGGATGTCCATCCAACGGATGCTGTGCTTCTTCTTCAATCTCGGATATTCTAGCTTCACCCGCCCAAAAAATGATTCCTCCCCCTGACATCTGGGGCGCACCGTTTCGGAAGCTGACCTGTGGGCCTACAAAGTTGATGCGTACCAAGAGCTTTGTCAACTTAGTCAATATAAACGATTCAAGCTGCAGTGATCGTACGATGTCCATCCAACGGCCGTCGTGCTTCTTCAACCTCTGGTCTTCTTGCTCCAGCCACCCAAAGCAGTGCCAGTCGTGCCGCCTGCTCCTGCCTCTCGTGGCCGATTGTGCTGCCGCGCAGGCCTCACCGCCCCCTACTACTCCCACCGCTGGCCAGGCCATCCCTCTACTCACCCACACCCCCTGTTATTCCGCGGTGACGGTAGCCTCATACTGCAGCCGAACCAGTGAGCCCTCGTACTCCTCTCCGTGCGGGCTTCCACTGCCGCGTCTTCCCCGGCTCCGCGTCGTCACCTTCCTAGGCCTCGCCGTCGTCCACCGCCCTGGTGCTCTCAGCGCGGCGT
Source organism: Secale cereale (assembly GCA_902687465.1). Classification (NCBI taxonomy): domain Eukaryota; kingdom Viridiplantae; phylum Streptophyta; class Magnoliopsida; order Poales; family Poaceae; genus Secale; species Secale cereale. Next base: position 391,920,561 of record LR738714.1, read on the forward strand.
GGTCATCGTGGTCAAGGAACGGCTTTCATCGGACGTGGACTGTACGTGGAGAGGCTGACATCTGGGTCCACGATGGCAGTAAGGAAGTGCCTCCTTATTACGCCGAAAATAATTATTCCTTCACCTGACAGCAGGGACCCACCGGACGTGCCACCGTATTTCGCGAAAAAATGTTTCCCCCTGACTGCTGGGACCCACCGGACGGGCCACCGTATTGCGCGAAAAAAACATTCCCGCCGGTGTCAGCTCGGACCCACCGGAAGTGCCTCCTTATTACGCACAAAAAAATGAATACTCCCCCTGCTGGTTGGGACCCACCTTGGTGGGAGGCTGACTTGTGGGCCTACTAAGTTGACGGGGATGGTGTGCTTTGTCAACTTAGTCAATATGAACGATTCTAGCTCTAGTAACCGTACGATGTCCATCCAACGGTCGTAGTTCTTCTTCAACCTCTGGTCTTGTAGCTCCAGCCGCCCAAAGCAGCGCCGGTCTTGCCGCATGCTCCTGCCTCCCATGGCCGGCTGTCCTGTCGCGGAGGCCTCACCGTCCCCTACTATTCCCGCCGCTGGCCAGGCCATCCCTCTACTCACCCACACCCTGTGTTTCTGCGGCGACGGCAGCCTCACACCGCAGCGAACCAGTGAACCCTCGTACTCCTCTACGCGTGGGCATCCACTGCCGCGTCTTCCCCGGCTCCGCGTCGTCCCCTTCCTAGGCCTCGGCATCGTCCACCGCCCTGGTGCTCTTGGCGCTTCGTGGTCAACGTGGTCAAGGAATGGCTTCCATCGGACGTAGACTGTACGTGGAGAGGCTGACAGCTGGGTCCACGGCCGTAGCAAGGAAGTGCCTCCTTATTACGCACAAAATAATTATTCCTCCACCTAACAACGGGGACCCACCGGACGGGCCACCGTATTTTGCGAAAAAAACATTTCGCCCTGACTGCTGGGACCCACCAGCTACATCTTCGCACGCAAGGAAGTGCATCCGGGCAAAAAAAACGATTCGCCCCCTGACTGCTGGGACCCACCAGCTACATCTTCGCACGCAAGCAAGTGCCTCACAGTCGGGACCCACCTGGTCCAAGCATACGTAGCGTTGTAATTCTGGTCGCAAACGTGTACGTACATACTGGTCGATGTAGAGGAGCGCACGTGTTGTATCAGAGGCGCGCACGTAGCATGTACACGTACGTACAGCGGCCAGGGTGAAAGAAAGTAAATACGGCCACATGCGTACATACGGGCGGGATCTCGAATGCCTACTCGCGCGTATGGACGGCCAGGGCTCGTGTACATGGCTGAGTCGGAACGGAGAAACAGCGTCGTCGTCGTGTTCATGGGGAGCCAACCGGCTGGGTTGGAACGGAATGCGTCGTCGTGTTCATCGGGAGGGCTTGGATGGAACAGCCGATGGAAACGAGGCATGGCGTATCGCAGAACGGAGGAAACAGCCTTGTGTTCGACCGGCCACGTTCGAAACGGGATCATGTTCATCGGGAGGGATCTGGTGTACCGCAGAACGGAGGAAACGGACCTCCTACGGTCGAAACGGGGGTCCTGTTGATCGGGAGGGGTGTGGCGTACCGTAAAACGGAGGAAATGGACCTCCTACGGTCGAAACGGGGGTCCTGTTCATCGGGAGGGGTGTGGCGTACCGCAAAACGGAGGAAACAGACTTGTGTTGGAGCGCTACGATCGAAACGGGGGTCTTGTTCATCGGGAGGGGTGTGGCGTACCACAAAACAGGACTCCACGGGATACCGCTCATCACCACCGTCAATCCCCTCCAGCCTCCACGGGCTACTGTTCATCCACCGTCGACCTCCTCCAGCTTCCACCTTCGACTGTTCAGCCACCACCGCGCGCTACTCCACCGGCTACTGTTCAACCAGCCCTCTCCATGGGCTCATGTTCAACCACCCCTCCACGGGCTACTGTTTATCCAGCCCTCCACTGTCTAATGTTCATCCAGCCCTCCACGGGGTGGTCCTGTTAATGCAGCCCTCCACGGGGTCCTGTTCATGCAGCCCCAACCGGCTCAAACGAACGCGGTCCTGTTCATGCAGAGGCAACACCACGGGGTCCTGTTCAGCCACCCCCACTGGGAACTATTCATCCAAACCCCCCAGCAACGTTCACTGTTCATGCAGAGGCAGCATCGATCGGCTTCAGTTAGCAGCAGTAGCGAAGGAATCGCTCGATCGGGTTTAGTTAACAGCCATCGATTGATCACTCGGGTTCAGTAACGCGTAGCCTGCAGTGCAATCGCTCGGGTTCAGTTAGATCCTAGCGCCTCGCACCCACACGTGTGCGTGTACGAGAGAAACGCACATCGCTTGGCCCCGACCACCCACCATAACCGGGAAAAAACCCGATATTTTCCTCGCCCTCGCTTCTACCATGGTTTTTTCCATCATGGACGGCCCAAAGAATGTCATGCAACTGCGTCTCCAGCCCGCCCAGGACGAAAAGGCCATTTTCTGTCATGATTTTTTGTCATAGAAGTAGGACCCCACCACATCCATGATGATACCATGTTTTGTCACAATTATTGTCATAGAAGTGTCATAAGTATGACAGAAAAAAGTTTCGTTCGGCCCAAAATTTCACGGATGTGTCTTTTTTTGTAGTAGTGCAGTACAGTACAACCTAACATGGCTACTCAGCCCACATTCAGCGACGCCGGAAAGGCCCAAACAAGGCTTCTGTGCAACTTTTTGAAGTCACTGAGCTCAATCAATAACTTAAGAAAAAAGTTAGATTACAGTGGAACCTAATTAAAAGATGTCACGAGCAAAGAAATAATTCAATGGGTCCCACTTGTGCGTGTGTGTGTGTGTGTGTGTGTGTGAGAGAGAGAGAGAGAGAGAGAGAGAGAGAGAGAGAGAGAGAGACCCATCGGTCGATGCTCGTAAATACATCTTTCAGCCATATGCATTGTTGATGCTCAGTAAAAACTTATATAGTTGACACAATCATATAGAACATCATAGCACATTGAACTTGCATACAAAAATTTCACGCAGGCGGCACAATCAGGATGGAAGCAGTGGATCGCTACGGGTAGGGCTATGTTGAAACCAACGAACTCGTACATAACGGTTCATCGCCTTTATCAATGACAGGGAAATATCTTTAATGCTATGCAAAGAAAACAGACAGACAACACAATAAGTTCTGCTAGCACATTCGACGTGCAACCCTTTCTAAAAAAAGTTCAGGTACAAAATTAGAACATGTCACAATCAAATGTACTGGCACATCAGTGCTTCACACCCATAGCTTGGATTTAACTAGTATCTGACAAGATTCAGTTGTTACATCAAATTAGAGCACATCCAGGCAGCCATCCCTACCTCTTCTCCCAAAGAAGCAGTGGCCTCCGCCGCGCGATGGAGTAGGCCATGTGCCATCCATCGTTCCGAGCAACATGGGGAAAGTCTGACGTTGACTCCTGTAATGGACGTCGTCGACGGACCCTGGCACCAGCGCCGGCGATAGGACTTCGATTGATGGATTGACCACTTCTTCGACATGCACGGACACTCGATACAGGTACATCCCTAACGTGGTCCACGACGGCCTTGGTGGCGACGAATAGTACAACCCCGGTTCCTGCACCGGTATCTCAACACTAATCACCTTCGGTATGGTGGACGGCTTCTTCATCCATGCCATAACCATCAGAGCCCAGCTGTCTGGAGGAACAAACATACTTACGAGCTCACCTCCAAGGTCGTTGATAAGCTCATTCATGGACTCGTTGTTCCAAGCACGTCAAGGCATGCCGTGGAAGGTAAGCTTTGTTAAAAACTCAAGCTCAGAGGGCACCGAGTGTAACGCCCCGGACACACCCGCCGGTGGTCGTTACTCCTGGCGGGATCTAGACTGGCCTCACTTATCAATACTAGTCTTTTCTGCGCACTTTGTCCTCACTCGTGCGCACCTGGGAGCAACTTCCGGGTCGGTCACCCATCCTGAAACTACTCCAAGCTGACCACGCTTAACTTTGGAGTTCTATCCGAATGGGCTCCCGGAAAAGAAGGAATTCCTTATTGATATGAGTAGTCTATCATCCCTATTAAGCTAGGCTATCACATACACCCCCACTCAGAGGAACCGACGTCCTCGTCGGGCCACAGGAACGTTCCCTTTTGGCACAAACATCTGTGCATCCAGTCCGATACATGTGCCATGCCGTGTGCCACGACGGGTCACAAACGTCATGAACAACATGACCGCAAAGCTATCCGCAAACATCCGTGTAACCGCGAGGGTCAGCTCTGATACCAACTTGTAACGCCCCGGACACACCCGCCGATGGTCGTTACTCCTGGCGGGATCTAGACTGGCCTCACATATCAATACTAGTCTTTTCTGCGCACTTTGTCCTCACTCGTGCGCACCCGGGAGCAACTTCTCGGTCGGTCACCCATCCTGAAACTACTCCAAGCTGAGCACGCTTAACTTTGGAGTTCTATCCGAATGGGCTCCCGGAAAAGAAGGAATTCCTTATTGATATGAGTAGTCTATCATCCCTATTAAGCCAGGCTATCACACCGAGCCCCATGCTGGGTGCCACCTCTCAAAGCTCACCAGCGCGCCATCGCAGAACAAACGGCGGGAAGATTCGAACACACGATTGCAGTCCAAAGTTGTCCGGAACCTGACGAAGAAATCAGCCGGTGGCGCACAGACTTCGACGAGCAAGTCACTTATTTGGATGCCGTGCGCAATGCCAAGAGCTATGAAAAGGTCGTCCAGCAAGACGGGAGGCCGGTCGCCGTTGATGGTTACCATAAGCACTTTGCCGGCAAACTGGCCGTCAAGCGCCGCCATGCCACTGTTGAGCGACAGCATGCAGCCACCGAAGGCAGGACAGACCTCAGGATCTCCGGCTCGGAGATCCGCGTTGACCAGCGACATGATAGTGAGCTTGAGTACGGGGAGTACAGGAGGGGTGTTTGGGGGAACTGGAGTAGGAATCGAGATTCCAGAGGTGGGGGAGGGGCGGGAGATTGGGGATGAAAAGGTAGCTTGAATTTCGAACACGCGCCAATATGCTCTCGGTGCGCAAGCACATGAAAACACCGGTGGCGCCCACATGTCGGCCTAAGAGTCCTTATTCTTTCTTTTTTGGAGAGCCTGGCCTTTTCCTAACGATCTTTTGAGAGCCCGGCCTGAGAGTCATAATTGACCTGTTTGGCATTGCATTACTACTCGGCCCATATTCAATGACACCTCACTGGCCCAAACAAGTGTACATCATCAAAAAGACACTGAGCTCAAATTATATAACTTGGAAAAAGGAGATACACTTTGAACACTGGAGAATGGTGATGCCCTCATTTAGCCCACCAGTAGTTCGAGACAATAAACAGTTCGAAACAACAATATATACAACATTCAAACAGTGACTAGTGACTACTACTAACATAAACAGCAAGACATGATAGTTCATAAGAAGTCTTGCTACACCACCAAAACGCACCCATCTACAGCGCTCAGACTCTCGTGATCCAGACGAGAATAACATTCTAAACAGAGCCAACTATTACATAGTAAGAGTGACATAGACGAGGATGACCAAATGACAATGAATATGCAGAACAAAATAAAGAACTACCCATCCAAAACAAGCAGCAAAGACAACAAAGTCATTCGAAGAGATGATCCAACACCATTATAATTTGCAGCCCCGCTTCAGCAACCAATGATCCGGAGACACCAGTACTCCACCCTTTCGATGCAACAGCCCAATTACCTATCAACCTGAAGGCTTGAACCACATCACTGCCTGTCGTAATTAAGACATCCAAGGATCAAAGTTAATCCGGATGCCTTTGTCATTCTCACCTTCTTTTGGTTGTAGGTTGTATCGTTGACAATCAGGGGAGTTTGCTCCCGAACTCCTAGGGCTCGCCATGTAGACACAATTTTCCATAGCAAACAGAGCCTCTCTGCCATCAAGGTCCTTGCCAACGGTGATCTTCTGGTTAATTGGATAATTGAGTCCGAGAAACAGAGAGTGTGAACCAAGGCTGTTTACCCACCTCCAACTAAAAAATCCTGAAGGCCCCAACAAGATGGTATCCTGCTCATAGACGTAACAGCCACTGTCCAGATACTCACGTATTTCATGGTGCTTGTATACAGTGGGGTTTTTGCGATATAACTTTTCCGGCTCATGTGTCCGAATGATCATTAGTCTTTTGTCATCGTCTGATTGAGCGAGGAACCAGTTGTGCTTAGTAACTGTAGGGACACTGCATCATATCAAAAAGGACAGGCATTGTTAATGTAAGATCAGCATTGTTCAGAGTATGAGTAGGATAATGCAAGAAACAGCATTGATATGTCCCTGTTGGAACTGGGAGGAAAATACAGGGAAATGTATACTGGGTTCAAAAATATATAAGTGCCATGCATGGTTATACTCATGTTATCTCGCAATCGATTCTTCACAGGAAACTACCATGTCATGCATGTTATGGAATCATGTTCTGTCCTCACAAACAAATTCTTCAAGGTAACTAACAGACCATGCATCGTTATACTCGTGTTCTGTTGGAATTTTTTTTGTGAGGATATTATTGTAGCCATTGATTGCTAAAGGGCGAATTTAGGTATGTACACATGGTAAGCATTACAGGATCTCACTACTTCCAAATATAGAGTTCTCCATATGCACATTTACTTCCCTAATGTATGGTTAGATGAAACCAATAGTGTGGTGCATGTTTCTACATCATGAAAATGAGGAAACTAACATGGCCATTGATACACACTCATATTTAGTAGTAGTATATAGATTACCGTAAAATAAGGAGAATGTCCATATATTCCTAACCGTTTGATTATTCAGGGGTACAAATTGGCTGCAATGACATGATCAAAATCGCATGAATTAACTCATTCCAAATATAGATGATTTACGGCGTCTCTAATACATTGCCATAGTTCTGCTCAAACAGGGATATGCCAATCATCACAAAGAGTTCAAATAGTGTCATGGCATCATCATTAACATGAGATGGAAACAACTTACACGCGCCGTCCCAGCAATACGTTATGCCATCTACTTTGTCGATCGCGTAGATGATGCCATTGTGTTCAATAGCATCATAGAAGTGTGTATCAGCTTTGACGATGATCCACTGCGAGCTGAGTTGTCTCCAACTAAAGAAGGCACCGGTGTAAAGATAGGCGAGTCTGCGGTCGAACAAGGCAATTAGCTTGAAGTCTGCGTAATTTGCATGTCGTGTGGGCACTTGGCAGATTACAATCTTCTGCAAAACAAGGTCTGTCCAACTGACGTGGTAATCTAGATGACTAGGACCGCGATGGTAAAACTCTATATAACCCAACGGAGGAAGGATAATCTCATGGGAGGTCTGGAAGTTCACGAGCACCAACTTTTTACCATCTTCTCTAAAGGCAGCCATCCAGTGGGAGTTCATGCCGACCCAGTACATACCTGCCAAGAAGTTTCGGGTGATGGTGATCGGATCGAAGTCGAGGGAAATGATGTACGGCGACCCACTACATACCTGCAAAGAAGTTTCGGCTAATGGAGATCGGACTGAAGTCGAGGGGCATCATGTATGCCAGTGTATCATGGTGAGCCAAAGTCGCAAGACCAGATAGCAGCAAGCAGGGTGTCTTGAAAAGCTTTGGCCTCGCTTCGATGATGGCCGTGTGCATGCCCCTCGAGCATGCAGCCAGCCGCAGGGCGCTCAACATATCCATACACGAACAACAGAGGTCGAGGACGTCACTGGGGAGTTTGCTCCAATCGCGGCTCATATGGATCCTGCGCGGTTCGCGTTCGGCCATGGTGGAGTTTGGAAGGTGGGGTTTTGGGGGGGCTTGATTTACGGGGGAGAAGGTTGTCGGTGCTAGAGCGGCTAGCGAGGGAATAGTGGTACTGGGGGAGGCGAGCGAGGCGAGGGTATGCGGGGGCACAGTGAGATAATGAAGAGTGACCTCAGGATCTCCGGCGAGACGGAGATGGAGATGGAGTGGTGCTAGGGGAGAGGCAGACGAGGCGAGGCATGCTATACAGCGGCGGTGACAATGACTAAACAGTGCACAAGGTGAGGCTGACTTTGGTAACCCAGACACGCCACCTGGACTGGTGTCAACTCGGGCACAGGGTCTTGTCACTTCACTGTGAGGACCGGATGAATAATAATATTTTGACCATCAAGTGTACCACAGTTGTACTACTACTACTAGTAGGAGTAGTAGGAACATGAGTAGTAATCCCATGCTAGCATGCCTCTGGGTTCACTTCATCCTCCAGGTACCATCCATATTGCGAGCAGAACCAAATTCTCGTTTGCATAGGTCCCACCTGTCAGGAGGGGTGCAAAACTAAAAAGGAATCATAAAATGTCTCGCCACGGTGATTCGAAAGAGTGACCTCAACTAGCCAGTGGCAGATGTAGCGATGGAAGGATGGGCACGTACAGGGACAGGCCCCACTTCTCAGCCTAGCCGCGTAGACTTTTCGTTTAGTCTACCTAGCCATCTAATCAACTGCGTGCAGGCCACTTCTACCATTTACTTCTCCATCGGGAACCGATTTTCCTCGACTTCTTCACTACTCCTTGATCTTCATTTGCATCCAAACCACACTGCATTCACATTGTTTTAACCTCTTCACATCCTCCTGGAGTAATTCCGAAGCCCCTATAAATAATCATATTCTTCAGTTAGACTAGCCATCTAATCCTAATTCTCCAAACCATAGCCCTCCAGTCCAGCGGTTCCAAATGGCGAAAGAGATCGAGATGCAGGTTTTTAGCGTCCAACATGTCCTCGTCGAAGGATCGTTGAGCATAGTTGCCATAGTCACCGACTACCCAAGGGTTGTTCGGAAGTGGATCAACAATGTATCCAACTCCCTCCAAAAGGTGGAGATGAAAGTCATCGGTCTCGACGCAGAGTACACAGAGCGTGCCACTTGGAAGATCCAACGCGCCGCCGTCCTTCAGCCATGCCTCGAAGATGATATTTTGGTGTACCACATCATACACGCGCCCTCCATACCAAGTTAGCTTCACGATTTCTTGTCTCAGGAGGACATATACTTCTGTGGGGCAGCCATCGCAGGGGACAAACAGAAGTTGAAGCCGTACAACCTTGATTTGAAAAGCATCGCTGACCTACAAACCAAAATAAAAATTCCTGTAAAAGATTATGATAAACCGACACCATCCCTATTTGACGTAGCAAATTTTGTGCTAGGAACAAATCTTCAGAAGGGTGACGAGACACAGGCATTAAGGTCATCTGGATGGGATAATTATCCCTTGACGTACGAGCAGATAAAATATGCTGCCCTCGATGCCCGTGTGAGTTTCGAGATAGCTGCAAGGTCCACAGAGCTTGTTGCGAAGCCTTCTCCCACAGAAAATGAGAACAACAACAACAACAACAACAACAAGAAGAAGAAGAAGAAGAAGAAGAAGAAGAAGAAGAAGAAGAAGAAGAAGATGCACTAGCAGCAGGGCATTATGGATGGATGAACTATTTCCTCTCTTGTAAAAAAAATATTCCCTCTCTTTGTAAATTGATATAGATGGACTATTTCAATGGTGTGCACGTCTTTGGAACAAGTAGTAGCGTGGGTCCGCTTGACTAAGGAACTATTTATCCGCCTAGCTTTCTCTCCTACTCCTTCCAGTGATCGGTATGCAATGCATGTGTCCGTAGACATGACAGCTTGTCCATGGAAGTTCAACTACGGTGACCATCACATTTTGTCAGCGTCCTATGAACCAGGGTACCCAGACTTGCCTGTCTGCGGGCCGCGACGTGCTCCAACTACGGCCTGGTATGGCCCAGCTGATCGACTAACTGCTCAAGACCCTCGCTATGGGGCTAGACCTTGCGAGGAGAATGACACCAAGACCCCCTCAGGAGCGGCCTCGGCTAGGTTGCTCCGGAGGGGCGGAGAATCCAAGGCCAAGCCTGCCTCAGGAGGAGGCAGTGACGCAAGCAGTGACGCACCGCGCCAGCGGGTGCCAGCGCGTGCCAGCGGCGCAGTTGTCGTTTTGGTGCAAAGGAGACAGCGCAGGCGCAGGTTCTCGAGGGACGGGACAAAGGTTTCCCCTTTGGTGCAACAAGACTGAAGACCGCAAGGACGACAGGGAGGATGTCACCACCGAGCCCACCACCGCGTCACCGCATGATCCCTTTGCAGGCGAAGACTGCTTTTGTCAGGTTAGGAACATTCTTGTGTTTCCGCTCAAAATGGCCGTTGTGGGGTCCCTTCCTGCCTAAACATTTCGGGGGAAGAGGACCCTGGCCGCCTATATAAGTAGCTAGGGTCTCCACTATGGAGGCATTCTGATGAGATCCAGAGAGACTCCGCCTTCACACCAAGGAGCAATAACCCTTGCCTCCTGACCCTCCTGAGCCCAGGAACCACTGTACTTGTTCATACTCAAGCCCTCCCGAGGCTAATCCACCAAAGCAGGACGTAGGGTTTTACACCGCAAGGTGGCCTGAACCTGGGTAAATGCATGTGTGATTTGCTTGTTGCTTGATTGAATCTCTTCATCCGACGAGGGCGAGGCGCTAGGTAGACGTGCGTGGGAGAGATCTTCGTTCACGCCCCTATGTTTGAACTTCTTGGGTTTGCAGAGCCCGTAATCCGACATTTGGCGCGCCAGGTAGGGGGCATGTCGAAATCTCGCCTCTCCGACGACCTCGTCCCGCTCTTGTTCGTCGACCTCGCTTCGCCGCCATGGTGGACACACGTCGGGCGTGCGCCGCCCGCCGCGCCGTCAACGTCGCTCAGACGGCGCCCGCGGGCAACGGTGCACCGCTTCGCCCCAACTCGCCGGTCGCCAACACCGCCACCGACCCGGCCGTCCACGAGCAGCAGGACTCGTCGTTGCCGATGTCCGTGCGGCGTGATGGCCGCACGGCGATGCCATCACCCTCGCCGACCGCGGCGTCGTCCTCGCTGATCCGCTGTGGGCAGGTCTACCAGCAGCCCGCATTACTGATGGCGTGGGAGCTCTTGCGCTACCGCCCGGCGGACAACCTCTATGACGAATGGCTCCACCGCATCACCGAGCTCGTCAACGCCGCCGGGGAGGTACCTGCACCCACTCACTCCTCCCGTCCTTAGTCGCTCATGGCGGGGAACGAGGGCCACGGTGTCCCGGCTCCACCTCCACTGTACGGTGCCGGCCAGGGGCTCAGACGCGAGGCTCCGCAGGGCCCCTGCGCGCGACGAGGAGAGCTGCCAGGTGATTCTGCATCCCCAGGCAGAAGCTCGCGGCCCCCCCGTCCCACAGCACCAGAACCGTGCACCACAGGAGGTGGTGGCGCCTGTGCCCCAGGAACCAGCACCATAGGTGCAGGGGGTGCCTGCAATCGTGAGCATGGCTGGATGTCCCGCCCTAGCTCCAGAGCTGCAGCGCCTCGTCTGGCCCGGCAAGTTCATGTTGGATCTGCCTCCGCGCTACGATGGCACCACCGACCCCGCAGAGTTCCTCCAGCTCTACGAGCTGAGCATTGAGGCGTCCAACTGCATCGAGCAGGTCATGGCGAATTGGTTCCTCATGGCCCTCAAGGATGGCGCCCGCTCCTGACTCTTGAACCTCCCCGTGGGATCCATCTCCTCCTGGGGGGGGGAGCTTCGTGAGCGTTTCATCGCCAACTTCGAGGGTACCCGCGACCGAGCCCCGGCGGCCGCAGATCTGCGCCGCGTGAAGCAGCAACCTGGGGAGACCCTACAGAAGTACATCCAGCATTTCAACATCGTGCGCCTCAGGATCCCCAGGGTCTCAGACGAGGCCGTCATCTCGGTGTTCTCCGACGATGTCCGCGACGTCAGGATGAAGGAGGAGCTCGCCATCCACGAAGACCTATGCACAGCCCTCGAGATGTTCAAACTCGCGGCAAAGTGCGCTAGGGCAGAGGAAGGACGCCTCTCTCTCCTGGAGCTGCCTGAAGTGGAGGCTCACGACAAAAAGGACAAGGCCAAGGAAGCGACCCCCCCCCCCCAGAGACAACCATCCGTACTGCGTCTTCCACGATGTTCACAACCACAACACTAACGACTGCCAAGAGCTCAGGGCGATGCGCGGCGGGTAGCACCCTGAACGCGACAACCGCGGCTACGGCCGCGGAGGGGGCCGTGGTGGAGGACGCTGGGACGACAGGAACTCGCGCCAAGGATGGCGTGACCAACCTCTTGAAGACCACTAGCAGGAGCAGCCTCGTGACGCCCCCTAGCGCAACCAGCCTCGTGAGGGTCGCCCTCAGGGCAACGCAGGCCTGCCTCCGCTACCACCACCGCCAAGAAGGAATGACGACGACCGCCAGGGGGGTGAAGCAGGGGGCTTTCAGGAGCCACGCACGGTTGCATGCATCTTGGGAGGAGCCCATGCTCCGGCTTCCCACCGCATCATCAAGAAGTTCGCTCGTGAGGTGAACGCGGCGCTTCCTAGGCCTGACGCCGCGTGCAACCTCAAGTGGACCAAGCAAGTCATCGCCTTTGACCCCAAGAACCAGCTCAAGTGCACCGCAGCCCCAGGCGCTCTACCGATACTCTGCACTCCGACCATCAGCAACGTGCTCGTGACCAAGACCCTCATCGACGGCGGAGCAGGGCTCAACGTCCTCTCCGTCCAGACCTTCGAGACGCTCTAGGTCCCCTATGATCAGCTCCACCCAACCAAGCCATTCTACGGAGTCACAAATGGCTCCACACTCTCGATGGGTCAGGTCCCCCTCCCCGTCACCTTCGGCGATCGCGACAACTATCACACCGAGCTCATCGACTTTGTCGTCGCCAACATTCACCTCCTGTACAACGCCATCCTTGGGTATCCGGCCCTCGCCAAGTTCATGGCGGCGACCCATCACGGCTACAACGTCCTCAAGATGCCCGGTAGTGGTGGAGGCATCACAATCGCCTCCGACGAGAAGGAAGCAGTGCATTCCCTGGAGCGCGCCTACCAGACCGCGGCGGTCGAGAACTCCGACGAAGGTGGAGCCGTCTTCGCCCTGCAGACCGCCCCCAAGAAGAAGAAGAAGAACCTGCCCGCCAGCGGACCTCAGGACACGGAGGCTCCTGACGGCCCCGTCTCAGGACCCGCGCCTGCCGACGAGGCGCCCTCCACTCTCGCATAGGGAGGCGCACCCGACGCCCCTCTCAGGACGGGCTCGGGGGCTCTCCTCTGGAGCGCCTCTGGCCTGACCAGCGTCACGAGGGGGGTGTTCAGGCACCACCTGCAGGCGTGTCTCGACGCGCGTTTTTGTGAGCCCAGCGTGCGCCGTACAGCGCTGGGGGCTCAGCACTTCATCGACCAGGTTACCGAGGAACTTCAGTACGCAAGGCTCACACACGGTGGGCGCAACCGCACAATACCAAGCTCACCTACCCGCAACCCAAGCAACCACTTCTGCGTCTGCATCGACGTCACGTGCCTCAACCGAGCCGCTTCTTTGGAGCCCTTTTGGCCGACGGCAGTCGGCCGAAGGAGGGCTCTCCCCTGCAGCTACATTTGCACGCTCTTCGGCTTCCGCAACACAGCCACCACGTTCCAATACCTCACGCAGCAGGCTTTGGGGGCTCGGGAGGCTCAGTGGCGGGCGGTCCAGACGGAGCGGGAGCCGGACCCCCGTGACCACTGAGGGCCTCCGGAGCCCCTGGGCCTCAAGAGCCCAACGATCCTTAGGAGCGACCCGCACGACTCGTGTCTTCAGCTACCCCAACTCTTCTTCGACAAGTGTCAGGTGATGTCTCAGGTATTCAATCGAGGGCGCCCCTCGGGCTGCATCATCCTCGAGTTGCTGGGGGCTCACCCCCCGCAGCTATCTCTTTTGCGCATGAATCAATGCTAGTTGTTTCTTCCTATTTGCATTACCTATATGCTCGGCGTTCTCACCGCCGCTAAGGTCATGAGCCCTTGCGAGCCCACTCACGACCACCCCATGATTAAGGACTAGCACGGCGTCTATGCTCGGGTCCGTCCCTGCAGCGTCGCTAAATCCAAGGGCTGAGCTCTGTCTTGCGAGCCATTCCCGTGACGTCACCTCCCATGGTCCTTGGTGCCTTGTTCTCGCATGGGCTAATCGTGGATGGGTAAGCGGGGGCCCGTGGCAGGTGCCTCGCTCACGCGGGAACCACGCGTCGGTTGTTTTCCTTTTGGACTGTTGCATGAGAAGACTGGGCACGGCGTCTGTGCTCGGGTCCATCCCTGTAGCGTCGATAAATCTAGTGGCTGAGCTCTGTCTTACGGGCCGGTCCCTCTAACGGCACCTCCTGGGGTCGTTGGTATTGCAGCCTTCTCATGCGATGCCCTCTAGAGATGCACTCGGCGCAGGTCTACACAACGCATCTCGTTTCACATTTTGCAGAAGAAGACTCAGGCGCAACCTTCCTCAGGGTATGGTCTCGTGAGTGATGCGTAAGCTCACGAGAACTTCCCCAGAGTCATCCAGCTCGTCCTGAGGAGGGCCCATATACACCTTGGTTGTCCTACCGTGCAAGCCACGTGTCAGAACGGGCTATACACGCCCCAGAGTCTCTCCCGATGGGAGGCTCCCTCCCACTGTCCAGTGGAAGTACCATGCTCCGCGCTGGCAGAACCAACCGAGGAGTGGTTTTGCCCACGAACCAGTGGAAGCACCAAGCTCCGCGCTGGTCGCTACGACCGAGGCGCGGTTATGCCCACACTCCGCGCAAGTGTGGTAGCTCTATGCTCCGTGCTAGTTATAAACAACTGAGGGCGCCCCCCAGCGGTCGCACCAACCTCAGGGAGCTTTTCAGCTCACGACGCTCACAACTTCTCCTTGGATGGGTGTCGCGAGGGGGGCTAGGCACGGGGGCTATGCTCAGGTCACGCCTGGCAGACGCCACCCAACCAGGTGCCCAGACACCTGGCTTTCTCGTGCCCCCATCCTAGGCGAAGGTTTGTGAGCAAGGTATGGTGCTCGTTCTCCCTCATGAGAGCCGTTCGTACGTCAAGGGGGACCCCTGGGCATCGCGACCAGGGGCCTCACTAGTCACGTAGCCCCTCACTCCTTGAGCCCGGCACTCAACGGCGGTCGAGGTATGCGCGGGGCTGGGCCCTGCCGACGCAGAACGCAAATGGGATCGCTTGAACGTCAAGGGGGACCCCTGGGCATCGCGACCCAGGGGCCTCACTAGCCACGTAGCCCCTCATTCCTTGAGTCTAGTTATTATGATAACCCCGGTCACCCGGAGGGCTCAATGGCGATCGAGGTATGCGCAGGGTTGGGCCCTGCCGACGCAGAGCACCTAAGAAAACATGAAAGGAAGCAATCACGAAAATCACCAAGTTCAAGTCTAGTTATTACAATAATACCAAGTTCTCCAAATTCAAGCGAGTCCTTACGCCTCCCCAAGGCACTTGCATTTCTCTCATCTGGACAGGAACAGGTCTGGCATCGCCAAGCGCGCCATCACCAGCCTCTACCTCCTCGGCCGTGGTAGCAGCAACCCGGAGGAACGCCTCCACCAGCCCCTTGACCTTCTCCTCCAAGGCCTAGGCAGCCACGCCCCTATGCTCGGCGGCCTGGGAGCGTCTGCTGCCACCCCCTCGCGAAGACGACTTGGGCGCAGAAGGGGGAGCTCCTGAGCATCGCGGCTCAGGGCCCCAACTGGCTCCTGAACCCTTACCTCCTGGCCTTGCGCGTGGCATCGCGACCCCGCATACCAGCGGCGGCCTAGGCATCTCAGGAGGCGGGTTCCAAGAGCACAGAGTTTCGCCCCGAGGGAAATGTGGCAGATGCGATCAAGTGCCATTGCCACCCGACCGCGGGGGATCACTAAGATAAGCGTTCAACGCCCACATCCACTCGCGTACCTACGCCCCCACCCACCGTAATTGTGAATTCGCTAGAGCACGAAAGCCCCTCTCGCCGGCCCTCGTGGTCGCTACCTGCACGTCAAGAGGGACCTCCCGAGCATCGCGCCTCGGGGGCTCTTACCGGACCCTGGGCCGCTCACCTCAGGACCTCGATGCGCGTGTAAGCCACTGCATGTGGATTTTTTCTTTGTGCATGCAGGCCAGTAGGTGAATCAATAGAGCTAATTATTACTGTTTCTTGGTATTGCTGTTTTGGTCTTTGGGACTAATAATTCCGGACGGAGGTAGTACCTTTCTTTTGAGAAAAGCTGCCATGACGCAGTGCACAGAGCAAGGAAAGCGAGGACCCGAGGTTGCTGCGCTGCATTTTTTGTAATTAATGCACTGTCGCATGCAGACTCTGCATCACTCTTAGTTAATTAATAAAGGGATCATATTAATAAATAAGGTATAGTTGAGACAAGACAGAGAAAGAGGAGAGGAGGCCAACGAGGCAACAACAAAGGCGCAGTTAAACCCTACCGTCGTAGATCATGACGGTAGCATGTTATACCTTACCGTTAAAGTCTGTGGCAATAAAAAAAGGATCAGACCTTAAAAGATTTTCGAGGGCAGTTCTCGAATAGGTTTCAGAAAATGATCAAAACACGAAATTTTGCCTCGCGCAGCACGACACAACATTCCCTCTGTGCCCCACCACAGGAGTCCCAACTCCCAACCTCCAGTGCATCACCAGTTCACCACCAGTTCACCACCATGCCGCCTGTGCCTCTCCACTCCACTCTGCTCAGCTCACCTCCATAAGGTTTGGCATGGAACTAGGACTGGGAGCTCCAACTTCTCCGCCGCCATGGCGTCGCCATGGCCTCTTCCGCGCGCTCGCCATATTCCTCTGCCTCTGGTCAGTGCGGCTCCCATCTCGTCCCGTAACCTGGATGCGTCAGAACGATGCGCTTTTCGTGGCGTTTCTTGTGTGTGTTTCCTAATTATTTCGCCGCATCTGAGTGTCACTCGCGCACAACTAGCGTCTTTTTAGGCGGAATGCTTTCTCTTCTGTTTGGGTCCCAAATATTTTCAGAGCTCTGTAATGTACGCCCCCTTCGGTTATTATTGGGTTGATCCGAGATTTCCTACTGCGCATCTGATTGTCGACAAGATTGTGTTGTTCTTAGATTATTATATGCTTCAAATCTCTCTTCTTCCTTTTTTAACGAAAAACAGTAGGGAAATACATCTCTCAATTTTGTGTTGTGCCATGATATGTAATGATTTAGCACAACATGTGGGACACCAATTCCGGCTCAAAAAAAAAGGAAAAAAAAAGCAGATCCTAAATGATCCTAAGATATACTACAGAAATAAATAAACGGCATATACTTCTTCGCAAAAATAAATAAATAATGCGATATACTTCATCAGTACATTTCTCCGTTGTTGTCTACTCATTTCTGTTCCAGTCTAAAGTAACATAATTGTATGAATGTGAAACAAGTACTCCCTCTGTAAACTAATGTAAGACCGTTTCCTCCGTAAACTAATATAAGACCGTTGCGGTCTTATCTTAGTTTATAGAGGGAGTACAAGATAAGTGTTGAGAAGAACATATTCTCTTTGGACAATGCTTTTTAATCGTTTGACAGCCAAACAGATTATATGCTGAAGAGAAATGACTCCAGTTAGTTCATACTGAGCATTTTCAGGGTTACATCCGAGGCAAATGAACAACATGCGGAACTACCACCAAGAGGATGGAATTCCTATGATTCTTTTTCTTGGACGGTTGATGAAAATGCATACCTGCAAAATGCAAAGATTTTGGCAGAAAAGTTACTACCACATGGATATCAGGTTATCTACCAGATTTTTTTTTGCGAAACCAGAATTCTTTTATTTGGTGCTTAATGGCATAAGAGAATATGAACACCGATAATTCGTATTAACTTTCTGTTCATTATCTACTGGTAGTATGCAGTTATTGATTACCTGTGGTACCGGAGGTATGTTGATGGGGCATATACAGATTCGTATGGGTTTGACAACATTGATGAGTGGGGTCGACCGTTTCCTGACCTCCAAAGATTTCCATCATCCAAATATGATAAAGGGTTCAGTCAAATTGCCAATAAGGTTCATGAGATGGGCTTGAAATTTGGCATCCATTTAATGAAAGGAATAAGTACACAGGCTGTTAATGCGAACACACCCATCTTGGATATTGAGACGGTATGCCTGCTCCTTTGAATTGCTATTATACTACAAATATTGTTGTTTCAGAATTATCTGTTACTAGAACAGAAGACAAATGACAATTCTTGATCATGCGTTGCAATCTACAAATTTATTTGTGAAATGAAATGAAGAGATATGATAATGGGAAGCAGTGGAGATACCTCCATGGATTTCAAGGGTCTATCATACTGTATCTAACATACTGTTATAGACATATTATTAAAAGCAGGAACTAATGTGCTTTGTCAAATGATGCTGTCCTTAGGAGAGCATTTATTGTTGTCCATAAATCATTTTCTGCGCACTTCAAAGAATGCCATAAAACTTCATTTTATTATTGTTAATGTGGTGTCTTCTTACCCTTTTCAGGGAAAACCCTATGTAGAGAATGGTCGGCAATGGGCAGCTCGTGACATTGGCCTAGCCCATAAAACATGTGCATGGATGCCACATGGATTTATGAGTGTAAACACGGATATTGGAGCTGGACGGGCCTTCTTAAGATCTCTTTACCGACAGTATGCAGATTGGGGTGTTGATTTTGGTATGCTATTTCTAAATCTGTACTTTTCGTTAGTTAGATGATCCTCATGACAATATGGTATGGTAGATAGCTCCCACCTTGGGAGTAGTTGACATTTCTTAAGCATGGACATAACTTGAGTTTGAAGAGATTATTCCATATGTACCATTCTTGCAGTGAAGGTTGATTGTATCTTCGGTACTGATTATAGCCCGGAAGAAGTAATAACTGTTTCGCAGGTAAATAACTTCGCATCCTAGAGTTAGTTACAGAAGTCCTGTTGAAATTGGCGCACCTTCAGAATCAGTTGATTCTCCCATTGCAGCTCCTGCAAGAGCTTGACCGCCCAATAGTACTGTCCATCTCACCAGGAACTGAAGTCACTGTACCATTAGCCGAAAACATCAGTGAATATGTTAATATGTATAGGATAACAGGAGATGATTGGGACAACTGGAAAGATGTTAGTTCACATTTTACTGTGTCAAGGTAAAACAAAACATATATTCTCTGTATATCCATTATATACTCCTTATTTCTGTATTCAGTTTTCTTTTAATATCCTCTAGTAAATAAGAACTTATTTGTTTGCATATTGCGCACAGTGCCTTTGCTGCTGCGAATAAGATCGGTGCCACCGGATTACGAGGAAAATCTTGGCCAGATTTAGACATGCTTCCATTTGGCTGGCTAACTGATCCGGGTAACGATTTGTATCTTTACTTTACTCTCATAATAATTGTGATTCCCCTTGCCCCCTGTGGCTGCTAATCAAGATGCTAGGTCACTTACCTTGCCAAAAAGCGAAGCTGTAAATAATTGTCTTAGTACGCTAGATAAGAACTGTACAATGCAGCATTACTCATGCTGCTTTTGTTCTGCACCAACTCAATATTTAGTTGTGTCTATTGGATCGGTACTGTAGATTATGTGTATCTCTGCTTGCTAGTTTTCATTGATTGGGACCAGGATGACAAACCATGTCTTAAAACTATATAAATATACCTGGAATATGGCATGTCTCATTCAATATACTTAATTTTGAAAAAAATCAACTAACTTGATCTTAATTCCTGAACTATAACTTTATAACTTATGCACTAGTATTCGTTGGAAAAGGAAAATTAGCTTGTACCATCACAAAATTGTGTAAACTGGAAAATATCCAGTGTGAGGCTTATATGTAGGGCCTGATGCCACATCTCAGTGACACGTCGATGCTGTTTTCCAACTCATGTGATGTTCTGATATTTTCTGTGGTACTGAACAAATTGCTGGTTCTGTGAAGTGGTTTTATTACTATTAACATACCTTGTTTTCCTTTAATAAGACAGGTGTCAATCAGGGCCCTCATAGGCCGTGTAACCTTACATTTGATGAACAGAAAGCACAGGTTTGCACTTGGTGATTTTCATGCCTGTTTTTCATTTTATTTTATTCACTGAAACCTTTTTTTCAAATGACGTTGCAGATGACACTTTGGTCGATCGCTAAGTCGCCTCTCATATATGGAGGAGATCTGAGACATCTCGACAATAGTACATTCGGCATTATGACCAATCCTACTCTATTGAAGATAAACTACTACAGTAAAAATAACATGGAGGTACCTGCATTTTAGGATTCTTATTACAACAATATGTACACTTACATTGCCATAAGCTGAGCTGTTGATTTTTTTTCAGTTCCATTATGTGTATGGTGAGATGACTTCTAATACCAGACATTCTGGTCACTTGAGTCCTCGATATCCTGTAAACCCGACAAAACATGATGGCATGGTCGTGGGTCTCACTTCCTGCACCAATGACCAAGCTAATGGATGGTTTGTATTTCCACAAGATGGGAAGTCAGATCATATATGCAGGATCTATGAAACAGAGAATGGCAAAAATGTCTCATTTTGCTTGGGGAAAACAAAACCTCTTCTTGCCTCGTAAGTGCAACCCAATTATGAATGGAGAAGTAATCGTGTTATAATTTGTATGATCACACACTATACGTTCTAGGGATGATGATATCATGGAAAAGGAAGAAGACCAAACAAAGTTCCATCTGGCAGTTGCAGACATTAATGATTCTTGTTTGGATGCATCTGCTAGTCGGCGGCGGACTGCCTCAGAGGTTAAGCTTCTCATGTTCTCCAGGTGCAAATGGCATGCAAAGCAGGTACACAGCAAATAGATTTGTCCCAATACTAACTAGTCCTGTTCTCATCAGGACTGATGAAATTCTTTTTAGATTGAGGTTCTTACAGTACTTGGAACAAACTACTCACGAAACCCCATTTTCTTTTGGCTGATGTGTTAAATACCTAATGTTCCATAGTATATTATGCTATCTTTCTATAGTTGATATTGTGTCCTGGTTACACTACTAAATGAATGGCAACTAGCTCATCATGTCTTGCGTCACATTTCTCTAGATGTGGGAGCTGAATGACAAGGGTAACCTTGTGAGCAGCTATTCAAGATTATGTGCCACGGTGGAATCCAGCAAGGAAGCAGGTAATCATGACATCATTCTTTTTGTGTCAGTTGGTTAGGAAAAATATTACATGGTTGGCACAATTCTCTATGCAGTAGGTATTACTGGAGCTCGTGCATGGATTGCAACTGGAAGTAAAGGTTAGTGATCATGTATATACTACAGTCTCAGAAGATCCTGAATCCAATCCTTTAAAATTGTGATAGGAGTGAACATTTTTGCTAGATCTGTTTCTAGAAAACTATGCTTCATTGATACACAGTGTCTTGTTCATGCACTAAAAATAATGAAATTGAGTTATTTTTTCCCAGGAAATATAAATTAGTGAAAAACTGAAGAGAACTGAAATGTTTGCAGAAATTTTATGTTGTAAGATTCATGTTCTGTAATCTTTTGTAAGCTGAAAACAGAACAAAATAACCGAATAATTGTGTTGTAATATTCATTCTCGTGACATTTATATGCGGAATTTAAGAAAAAGAGTAGAGCAGAATTTTATGTGGGCTCAGAGAGCAGTGATGCGAAAACATGAACATATTACCTTCCCTAAGCTGGCGTTTACGAAAATGGTACTCCCTCCGATCCATAATAAGTGTCGCAGTTTTCAACTAAGGTTAGACGGATCAGAGGGAGTACTATTTTTCGTTAACGAATATGCAACCTGTCTTACTGATTATGTGATATTCTAGTTATTATAGTACTCCCTCCGTCCCAAAATAAGTGACGCAAAAGTGATCCAACTTTGTACTAAAGTTAGTACAAAGTTGGATCACTTTTGCGTCACTTATTTTGGGACGGAGGGAGTACTATGTTAGGAATGTTCCAGTCTCCAAATGTGTATTTGCACATTTCTTTGCGTTGAGGCCTAATTGGAGTGCTGGTACTTTTGGCTCTTCGTTACGCGCGTGTCTTTCAGAATGAACCTCCATGATAATACACAGGAAGTAGTTCATGATGTTTAATATTTTATTTATGTCGCAGGGGAAATCTACCTCGCGTTCTTCAACCTCGACTCGGTGAGACGGAAGATAACCGCGAGAATATCGGACCTGGAAAAGGTTCTTGGGACAGCCTTCGTACGAAAACACTCGTGCAGCTGCAGCGATGTTTGGAGTGGGTGGAATCTTGGTCTCCTTGAGGAAGAGATCTCAGCGGCGGTGAATCCACACGGTTGCGTGGTGTTCGAACTCATGTGTTGAGGTTTGCCAGACTTGCTCACGGTGGGAATAATCTTGGGAGCCTACTGCAATCCCATGATATTGATATGATGTAAGCCTACTACCCTGAACAGCGTGAACCTTGAACAATAATGGGTAGGTCGTTTCCAGGTCGGTGCCCGTGCGCGTTGCACGGGATGGGTTTTAGTAGTTATTACTCCCTCCGTCCCAAAATAAGTGTCTCAACTTTGTACTAATTATAGCACAAAGTTGTACTAAGGTTAAGACACTTATTTTGGGACAGAGGGAGTATTTATCAACTCAAGTTGATGAAACATTCAAATGCATTGATATAGAAGGGCCGCAGAAAGTGAGGAGAGGGCAACAGGAGCCGGACTGTCTGGTCTCTTCTGGTGCATTTTCGCGAACATAAAACATAGGGTTATCTACAAATTTTCTGATATAGAAGGGACGCAGAAAATGGCTCAGGTGAGCCCCACACGTCATTTGCCGGGAAGGCATGCCACTTACTAGCAGGGTTTGCGTGTTTCGCTGTGCCGTTGGTGTTGTTGGGATTTCATAAAGATAAAAGTTGGCTAGATGCATGGAGAAGATGATAGTGTATTTTTTCTTGGTTTTTAGCGGGCTTCCTTGGCTGTGTGATTATGTGTTATCTGCAGTGAATAGAACGGTGATTTGCCCTCCTTTCCACACCATCCGATCAAGAATCTGTGGGATCCAGTGACTGGCCTCTGTAACTGGCGGGCAGTCAGCCGTTGGATGCACGTGGTGGTCCAGATCAAACATTGCAGCAGAAAACACTATAGACCAAACACCGTGGGAGGTATTGTAACGAGGTACTGTAGACCAAACACTGTAGATCTTGTACTGTTCACATAGATCTGAACGTCGATTCTAAATCGGATTGTGTGGAGACGAGGCAAGTCACCGTACTGTTCACTGGTGATTGGTGACTAGCAAGTCATTAGATCTCAATCCGGTTTGTTCATCCTTCATCCAATGGCTGGCTTCCCGCTAGTTACAGCGTGATGGCAGAGGCCAGTCACTAGATCCCTATCCGTTATCTGCTAATCAATCAATACTTATGTGGATAAATTTCTTGCGTTGGTAGACCCATGTATTATTGCTACAATGTCACATATTGGTGGTGTTTTTTTAGGTGGGTGTTCATGGGACTGGTGCTCTAATGGGCTGGTTGTTGTCGATTAATTTGAGAAATCGTTGACTCAGTTAAAATTTGAACAAAATGCAAAACTGAATACCTCAACAGAATGAGTGTTTGTTGACCCAATTAAAATCGTGAATTAAATCCAAAATCGAACATCTCAATTTAGTTGGAGGGCTTGAAAATTTAAAAGCATAGTGAATTAGACGATTCAATGTTACCAAGAGCTGGCATAATTTAGTCTGGAATGATTAGTTTGCGTTGTGAGTACATTCAAAAGTGTTACTAACCATTCTTGTAGGCAACACTATAGACCAAACACCGTGGGAGGTATTGTAACGAGGTAATGTAGACCAAACATTGTAGATCTTGTACTGTTCACATAGATCTGAACGTCGATTCTAAATCGGATTGTGTGGAGACGGGGCAAGTCGCCGTACTGTTCACTGTGATTGGTGACTAGCAAGTCATTGGATCTCAATCCGGTTTGTTCATCCTTCATCCAATGGCTGGCTTCCCGCCAGTTACAGCGTGATGGCAGATGCCAGTCACTAGATCCCTATCCGTTATCTGCTAATCAATCAATATTTATGTGAGTAAATTTCTTGCGTTGGTAGACCCATGTACTATTGCTACAATGTCACATATTGGTGGTGTTGTTTTAGGTGGGTGTTCATAGGACTGGTGCTCTAATGGGCTGGTTGTTGTCGATTAATTTGAGAAATCGTTGACTCAGTTAAAATTTGAACAAAATGCAAAACTAAATACCTCAACAGAATGAGTGTTTGTTGACCCAATTAAAATCATGAATTAAATCCAAAATCGAACATCTCAATTTAGTTGGAGGGCTTGAAAATTTAAAAGCATAGTGAATTAGACGATTCAATGTTACCACGAGCTGGCATAATTTAGTCTGGAATGATTAGTTTGCGTTGTGAGTACATTCAAATGTGTTACTAACCATTCTTGTAGGCAACACTATAGACCAAACACCGTGGGAGGTACTGTAGACCAAACACTGTAGATCTTGTACTGTTCACATAGATCTGAACGTCGATTCTAAATCGGATTGTGTGGAGACGGGGCAAGTCACCGTACTGTTCACTGGTTATTGGTGACTAGCAAGCCATTGGATCTCAATCCCGTTTGTTCATCCTTCATCCAATGGCTGGCTTCCTGCCAGTTACAGCGTGATGGTGGAGGCCAGTCACTAGATCCCTATCCGTTATCTGCTAATCAATCAATATTTATGTGGGTAAATTTCTTGCGTTGGTAGACCCATGTACTATTGCTACAATGTCACATATTGGTGGTGTTTTTTTAGGTGGGTGTTCATGGGACTAGTGCTCTAATGGGCTGGTTGTTGTCGATTAATTTGAGAAATCGTTGACTCAGTTAAAATTTGAACAAAATGCAAAATTGAATACCTCAACAGAATGAGTGTTTGTTGACCCAATTAAAATCGTGAATTAAATCCAAAATCGGACATCTCAATTTAGTTGGAGGGCTTGAAAATTTAAAAGCATAGTGAATTAGACGATTCAATGTTACCATGAGCTGGCATAATTTAATCTGGAATGATTAGTTTGCGTTATGAGTACATTCAAAAGTGTTACTAACCATTCTTGTAAGGTGATGTTCCTACCAAAAGAGGGAACAAGAGATCAAATGAAAGATGTACCAAGAACGAAAAAATAGTTAGATTTCACCATCTTTACAATAAGTGAAGTAATTGTCTTTTATTCTCATGAGAGAGAGAGAGAGAGAGAGAGAGAGAGAGAGGTTTCTGTCCATCCTAATTGATCAAGAATGGATCAATCATGGCCCAAAAAATAGGTAGCGCTTATTAGAAAAAAAGACAGGATGTGTATTATTCGGTAGAAAAAATAGAGAGGGAAGGTATGAGCATGCGGCCTCAGCTGGGCGGGTGAAGGGGAAGGGGTGCTACGAAGGGAGGTGATATGCCGGACGGGCGAAGGGAGGAGCGAAGGAGAAGGAACACTACGAAGGGGAGTAAAATACGTAACCTTACTCACCCCATCTATATCTATACCAATATAAAAATATTCAAAAGGATAGATCCAACAAATCTCGGCATCCATCTAGGTCAATCCAACGACTTAGGTTGCTCCAATGTCGAGTGTTCAAGACGTTTAGCGTGTAGTTAATATCATATCAAATATAAATTACAACTCTAATCATATAGTTAACACGCAAATAATATTCTACATTATATCCGCGCGCAACTAATATATTGCCTTATATCAACGTGCATTGCAGGTACATATTTACTAGTATAACTAAATAAGTGATTCCCCCTAACATATTCCTTCAATAGGCAACCATGTCAACATGCAACCATGCATTAGAAAATGTCTACCTCAACATGCTAGCATGTATGAAAAATGCATCCATTATATTGTACTACTTATATTCAGTAAATACTTCACAACCATACTGTAGCGACCACGATCCGAATGGACTGAAGTCTCTGTGTTCTGTGTCATCCCTGGATCGGTATGCTGACACACACAGTACAAACAGGATTTATAACAGAGGTAAATCACATGTATTAAGTATCGTAAATACTATTACCTCAATCGATCATAGCGGAAGCAACAAGGTTGTGGATTCCCATCAACACCAACGGCAAAGTTGAGTGTAGAAATCGTAACCCCTAACGTATCACTTACTCGTCGTAAGATAATCCTGCAACATAAAACGTTGCAGCCCGAAAACGGGCCAGCACACGGAATATGCTGGCAAATTCACACTGTAATGATAATGATGAATAAAGCCTACAACTACATGCATATTTGGCTGGTGGAGGCTGTAAGGTTAAAGTTTTTGCGTAAAGCCAATTTTCCCTACTTCAAAGGAATGCATTTTAATTAACTATCATGGTAGTTGAAAAATTGTTGAGAAGATAGACATCCTCTCAACCCCAATTAAAATAATCATTAAACCCAACAAAATTAATTTAAAGTAAGATGTTGAGATGCACATGATAATCCAAATACCAGATACTCAAGATGTCCATAACCGGGGACACGGCTAATCATGATCAGTTTGTACACTCTGCAGAGGTTTGTGCACTTTTCCCACAAGACTCGATCGCCTCCGTTTGGTTTCTCGCACTGCAGGGTGTTTGAGAAACGGATGACCGAGACACAGTCTTTCCAAAGAGGTCCCCTTAACCAGATAGATAGGCCGGTACACCTACAAAACACAACTACATCTGCTAGCCCTTCATGGAAAGGTTTCCCACAACTTACTCAACTATGCCAGAGCCCATATTGGCATGTGGCTGCACACGGAAGTTTCTAGCATGAAAAATCTCATGATCCCTTTGAGCCTGGGTGGCGGTCCAAAAGAAAAACAGGCAATCCTGGAATACCCAGATGCCTCAATCCACCCAGATGTGTATTAAAGTTGCCACCTTAAGTTGAACCATTAATTAACAACTCACATCTATCATGGATTTCACTCAAACCCAAACCACGTCTACGAGCATAGCATGTCCTAACATCAACGTAGAGTAACTCCCAAGGGTTTGAATGTAATGCAGGTAATAGGTACTACCTCAACTACTTCACAATCCCACAAGTTAATTGATCCTATTCATGCAATGTGTGAGGGGTTTGACTAATGCAATGAAAACTGGGTAATTGGAAAGCATGATCAAAGTGTTACTTGCCTGCAAAGTTGATGAAGATGATTCGCACTCAAAAACTCTGGATAGATCTACTCGTCACACTCCGGTCAATCTATCGTAAGCAAGCAATAGTAACCACACATAAGCAATCACTCAGAAAGATCGGACAGAACGAATAAACACTTCGTAAAACTTCGAAAACACACGAATGTCTCTTGATACATAAAACAATTTCCAACAGTACCAAAATTATGAGAATTTGGCCTTATCAGAAAGTTTAGGTCAAGAGCTTCGGTTTGCAAAAAGAATCAACTCAAACGGAGTTACGAAACTCAAGTTATGATCAAAACAAGTTTGAATCTAAAACTAATTGAATTCAAATTTTAAACTTTTCACAAACATGTTTGAGTTGTATTACTGGAAAGAGGGCTTCGTAACGAAGACGTGGGCGTTGGTTTCGTTGAATTTGTACCAACTGGTAAAAAGATATGGCCGTTTGAAATTTAGGGGCTAATCTGTAAAATTAATAATTACAGACAAGTCCCTGGCCGAAAATAAAAGAAAAAGAAAAAGCTAAAGAGCGAACGCTCGCTATTAGGGCCTAACCAGTGAACGTTCACTGTATAACTAAACCCAAAAAAAATAAACCAATCTAAAAACTAAAACCTAACTAATCAGAAAAAAAACGGGGCGGTTTATACCTAGCGGTTTTTCCCGACGAAAACCGGGGTTCGGTGAAAAAACCCGGGGAGGCGGTTTGGATCGGATCTCGCCGGCGGTGAACTCCGGCGAGGGGAGGGCGGACGACGGCGGCTCCGGGCAGGGTGGCGAGCGAGGCGAAGGACGGGGCCAGGCGCAGCTGCGGCGAGGGGAGGCGAGGCAGCAGTGGGTGGCGGCGCAGGCGGCGGCGAGAAGGGCAGCGGCGGCGGCGGTTAGGCGATGCGGTGGCGGCGGTGAAAGTGCGCGGCGGCGGCGGAAGTGCGGGGAGAGAGGGGCGGTGGCGGCGGGCTTTAAAGGGGGGCGGAGCGACGAAGCTTGGAGGAGGGGGACGGCTGCGGTGACCCGACGGGGCACGCACGCCGAGGCGAGGCGGCGGTGGTGTTCGGCGCCCGCACGCGAGGAAGGAAGACGCGGCTGGGCTGGGCCGTGGCCTGGCTGGCAGCTGGGCCGACCCAGTTCGGCGGAGGGAGTTTTTTTTTTCTTTAAACATTTTTTTTCTAACAGACAGAAAAATGAATAAAATAAAATAAAATTAAAATATTATATAGACATATAATATATCAAAATTTGCAGAAAAATAAGCCCTACAACATGAACATTTTCCTACTGCCAAGTAAAATGCCCAAAAAATCTAATAAATAAAAAGGTCCTACTGTTGCAATAAAAACCATTTTTAAAATACCAAAAAGAATTCAAATTTATTTATCTCCAATTTTCTGCTGTAGGGAATCATGTTACCCTATTTTCCATGTAATTTCTTTTTGGAGAAAAATAATTTGAATAAAACCCAAATAACTCAATATTTGAAATTGAGTTCCAGAAAATTTCAGAAAACTCCCAACTCATATTTCCTATATTTTGAAGAAGTCATTTTATCTTCTCTCTGGAAAATCATTGAGTCGCATAAAGTTTCTGAATTCAAAAATAATTCGTGGATGAAATTCAAAATCTTTTCAAAGCCCTTTATCATTTAAAATAAATGGAAGAAGTCATATTATCTTCACTCTAGGGTTTTGTGTTTGAAAAGAATTTGAATTCCCTCGGAGATCAAAAGCAAAATGAAAGTTTTGGGAAAGTCATTTTATTCCCTCTCATTTAACTTTCAAAAGTTTTAAATTCACTCAATTTCACTCAGCACAACAAACAACAGTCAAATCTATCTATTTATTATAACATTCCAAAATTTAGAATTTTGGGATGTTACACATACAATAGTCAAATACAACAAATCGTTTTAGTTTCTGCTCTCGTAGTTGTAACCCAAATATTTAGGTTCCATACAACCAAACTACATTCAAATATATTGCAACCATTCCAACAACAATGCGCGGGATATTATCTAGTATTTTAAGATGTAGAGATAGACATATGAAAGAGATCTCTACTTTTCTAACTAAAAAACAATCTGATTGTATTGATAAATTAGACAAAGTACATCAGATCAAATAGAACGAAACAACAAAAGACCAATATAAAACATAAATTTACCAAAAAAAAGAAGATAAAATGTAAAGGGATACCAATAGTTGGTTGTCGTTCGATGGTGATGGGTCTCGAACCCCTCGTTGGTTACCCCAAGTGGAAGGTGTAAGATGCAATATGTAGAAGTGTTTTCCCTTAGCAAAGATGCCAAGGATCGAATCCCCAGAGACTCCTAGGTTCAACAAGTAGGTGTCAACTGTTAACGGCGCAATTAGCAATCAACGTGGACCTGCACACAGATACAAATAACTTTGCTCCCAACGAGTACAGAGAGTTTGTCAATGCCTCCGGCCTTGTAGTTCACAAAGGATTAAAAGCAATGATAATAGTGATAGATAGTGTTTTGCAATAGTAAGTAAATAGCGAAAAGTAAATAGCGGGTGTGATCAATGATGGTAATATGGACCGGAGTCTCATGATGTTCACTAGTGATGTCTCTCTCCCAAAAGACGATAAAACAGCTATGTGAGGTAAACAAATTACAGCTGGACAATTGACAGGACCACGAACGCAAACCAATGCTGACTACATTGCAGAAAGGTTGAGGTTCAAAGCATGGGCGGTACGCCAAAATAAATAGACCGAAATCCATCAATATCTACTACTAATCATCCACCTTGAGATATCTATCCAGAACATCTCGCTGGTATTAAGTTGCGAGTTCCACCCATAGTGTAAACTCAATGCAACAGACAACTGCATTAAAAGAATTTTGCGTAAAGTAAACAATCCTTGCACCCGCGGGCACAAGCACCGTTGTTTTCCCCCTTGTGGCAACAGCACATCCCCTAGACTCATGTTTCTGTCACTCAAGCTAGTCATCGAGGGGCATGAACCCACAATCGAGCATAACGTTCCCTCTTGGAGTCACTACGTATTACTTGGCCAAAGCAATAAATAACAACGGAGAACATGCAAGAATTACTTATGAACATAAATATAAAAGAGGTAGATCAAATATATTACTCAAGATCAATCTGAACATAATCCCATAATCCATCGGATCCCAGCAAACTCAACATAGCAACAGCATAAGGATTACATAGGTGCCTCGATCATGTAGGGCAGCTCACGAGGACTAATTAGTGAAGCACAAGAACGGGAGGAGAACATCACATAGCTACTGGTCATGGACTCATGGTCCAAGGGAGACTACTCACGAGTCATCCGGGAGGCGTCCATGGTGGTGGAGAAGCTCCCGGTGGTGATCCTCCCCTCCGGCAGGGTGCCGGAAAGAGTTCTCCTGGTGCTCCCGATCTTGGAAGCGGCGGCGGCGGCGGAACAGAGATGGGATCGCGAAAAGAGTTTTTTTGTTCTGAGGGTTTCGGAGGACGCTTTAAATATATGCCAAAGGGGAGCATCCGGGAATCTTCGGGGAGCCCAGGCGCCCCCCCGGCGCGGCC
>LR738714.1:391960337-392004421 GCA_902687465.1 Secale cereale
GGGGGGGGGAGGAAGGGGGAGTCCTACTCCACACTGTCCTTTCCCTTCCCCTCTTTCCTTCTCCTCCTCCTATGGCCGGTCCTATAGGGCGCACCAGCCCCTTGTGGGCTGGTGTGTTCCTTCACATGGCCCATAAGGCCTATAGGATTGCCGTGGGTACCTGAAACACCTTCCGGTGACCTGATAAGTACCCGATACCCTCCGGAACACTTTCGGTGTCCGAATAATATCGTCCTATATATCAATCTTTACCTCTCGACCATTTCGAGACTCCTCATCTTGTCCGTATTCTCATCCGGGACTCCAAATAACATTTGTTCACCAAATCACATAACTCATATAACACTATATCGTCAACCAACGTAAGCATGCGGACCCTACGGGTTCGAGAACTATGTAGACGTGACCGAGACACCTCCCCGGTCAATAACCAATAGCGGAACCTGGATGCCATATTGGCTCCTACATATTCTACGAAGATCTTTATCGGTCGAACCATTATGACAACATACACAATTCCCTTTGTCCGTCGGTATGTTACTTGCCCGAGATTCGATCGTCGGTATCTCTATACCTAGTTAAATCTCGTTACCGGCAAGTCTCTTTACTCGTCCTGTAATACATCATCCCGTGACTAACTCATTATTCATTTGCTTGCAAGGCTTATTATGATGTGTATTACTGAGAGGGCCCAGAGATACCTCTCCGATACTCGGAGTGCCAAATCCTAATCTCGATTCACGCCAACTCAACAATACACCTTTGAAGATACCTGTAGAGCATCTTTATAATCACCCAGTTACATTGTGACATTTGATAGCACACAAGGCATTCCTCCGGTATCCGGGAGTTGCATGATATCATAGTCAAAGGAATATGTATTTGACATACATGAAAGCAGTAGCAATAAACTGTACGATCAAATGCTAAGCTAACGGATGGGTCTTGTCCATCACATCATTCTCATGATGATGTTATCCCGTTATCAAATGACAACTCATGGCCATGGTTATGAAACCTTAACCATCTTTTATCAACGAGCTAGTCTAGTAGAGGCTTACTAGGGACACAATATTTGTTTATGTATTCACACATGTATTTAGGTTTCCGGTCAATACAATTCTAGCATGAATAATAAACCTCTATCATGAATAAGGAAATATAAAATAGTCACAACTTTGTTAGTGCCTCTAGGGCATATTTCATGTTGCAAATATGCCCTAGAAGCAATAATAAAATGGTTATTATTATATTTCCTTGTTCATGATAATTGTCTATTGTTCATGCTTTAATTGTATTATCCGGAAACAGTGATACATGTGTGAATACATAGACCACAACGTGTCCCTAGTAAGCCTCTAGTTGACTAGCTCGTTGATCAACAGATGGTTACGGTTTCCTGACCATGGACATTGGATGTCATTGATAATGAGATCACATCATTAGGAGATTGATGTGATGGACAAGACCCAATCCTAAGCCTAGCACAAGATCATGTAGTTCGTATGCTAAAGCTTTTCCAATGTCAAGTATCCTTTCCTTAGACCATGAGGTTGTGCAACTCTCGGATACCGTAGGAATACTTTGGGTGTGCCAAACGTCACAACGTAACTGGGTGGCTATAAAGGTACACTACGGGTATCTCCGAAAGCATCTGTTGGGTTGGCATGAACCGAGACTGGGATTTGTCACTCCGTATGACGCAGAGGTATCTCCGGGCCCACTCGGTAATACATCATCGCAATGAGCTCAATGTGACTAAGGGGTTAGTCACATGATGATGTGTTACGGAACGAGTAAAGAGACTTGCCATAACGAGATTCAACAAGGTATCGGTATACCGACGATCGAATCTCGGGCAAGTACTATACCGATAGACAAAGGTAATTGCGTACGGGATTGATTGAATCCTCGACATCGTGGTTCATCCGATGAGATCATCGAGGAGCATGTGGGAGCCAACATGGGTATCCAGATCCCGCTGTTGGTTATTGACCGGAGAGTCGTCTCGGTCATGTCTGCGTGTCTCCCGAACCCGTAGGGTCTACACACTTAAGGTTCGATGACGCTAGGGTTGTAGAGATATTAGTATGCGGTAACCCGAAAGTTGTTCGGAGTCCCGGATGAGATCCTGGACGTCACGAGGAGTTCCAGAATGGTCCGGAGGTAAAGATTTGTATATAGGAAGTCCAGTTTCGGCCATCGAGAAAGTTTTGGGGGTCACCGATATTGTACCGGGACCACCCGAAGGGTCCCGGGGGTCCACCGGGTGGGGCCACCTATCCCGGAGGGCCCCATGGGCTGAAGTGGGAAGGGAACCAGCCCCTGGTGGGCTGGTGCGCCCCCCATGGGCCTCCCTCTGCGCCTAGGGTTGGAAACACTGGGGTGGGGGGCGCCCCACCAAACTTGGGGGGCAAGTCCCCCCCCCCTTGGGCGCCGCCCCCCTTGAGATGGGATCTCTAGGGGCCGGCGCCCCCTAGGGCCCCTATATAAAGAGGATGGGGAGGGAGGGCTACGCACGCTAGCCCCTGGCGCCTCCCTCTCCCCTCCGTAACACCTCTCCCTCTCGCTGAGCTTGGCGAAGCCCTGCCGAGATCCCTGCTGCTTCCACCACCACGCCGTTGTGCTGCTGGATCTCCATCAACCTCTCCTCCCCCTTGATGGATAAAGAAGGAGGAGACATCTCTCCCAACCATACGTGTGTTGAACGAGGAGGTGCCATCCGTTCGGCGCTCGGTCATCGGTGATTTGGATCACGACGAGTACGACTCCATCAACCCCGTTCTCTTGAACGCTTCCTCTCGCGATCTACAAGGGTATGTAGATGCAATCCCCTCTTCCTTGTTGCTAGATGACTCCATAGATTGATCTTGGTGATGCGTAAAAAATTTTAAAATTCTGCTACGTTCCCCAACGATGGCATCATGAGCTAGGTCTATGCGTAGTATCTTGCACGAGTAGAACACAGAGTAGTTGTGGGCGTTGATTTGTCAATTCTCTTGCCGTTACTAGTCTTATCTTGATTCGGCGGCATCATGGGATGAAGCGGCCCGGACTGACCTTACACATACGCTTACGTGAGACAGGTTCCACCGATTGACTTGCACTAGTTGCATAAGGTGGCTGGCGGGTGTCTGTCTCTCCCACTTTAGTCGGATCGGATTCGATGAAAAGGGTCCTTATGAAGGGTAAATAGAAATTGGCATATCACGTTGTGGTTTTGGCGTAGGTAAGAAACGTTCTTGCTAGAAACCTATAGCATCCACGTAAAACTTGCAACAACAATTAGAGGATGTCTAACTTGTTTTTGCAGCAAGTGTTTTGTGATGTGATATGGCCAAAGAATGTGATGAATGATATATATGTGATGTATGAGATTGATCATGTTCTTGTAATAGGACTCACGACTTGCATGTCGATGAGTATGACAACCGGCAGGAGCCATAGGAGTTGACTTATTTTATTGTATGACCCGCGTGTCATTGAAAAACGCGATGTAATTACTGTACTTTATCGCTAACCGTTAGCCATAGTAGTAGAAGTAATGTTTGGCGAGACAACTTCATGAAGACATGACGATGGAGATCATGATGACGGAGATCATGGTGTCATGCCGGTGACGATGATGATCATGGAGCCCCAAAGATGAAGATCAAAAGGAGCAAAATGATATTGGCCATATCATGTCACTATTTGATTGCATGAGATATTTATCATGTTTTACATCTTATTTTCTTAGAACGACGGTAGTAAATAAGATGATCTCTCACTAAAATTTCAAGAATTGTGTTCCCCCTAACCGTGCACCGCTGCTAAGGTTTGTTGTTCCGAAGCACCACGTGATGATCGGGTGTGATAGGCTCTAACGTTCGCATACAACGGGTGTAAGCCAGATTTACACACGCAATACACTTAGGGTTCACTTGACGAGCCTAGCATGTACAGACATGGCCTTGGAACACGGAAGACCAAAAGGTCGAACATGAGTCATATAGAAGATACGATCAACATAAAGATGTTCACCGTTGATGACTAGTCCGTCTCACGTGATGATCGGACACGTCCTAGTTGATTCGGATCATGTATCACTTGGATGACTAGAGAGATGTCTATCTGAGTGGGAGTTCATTAAATTTGTTTAGATGAACTTAATTGTCATGAACATAGTCTAAAATCTTTACAATATGTCTTGTAGATCCAATGGCCCATGCTAATGTTGCCCTCAACTTCAACACGTTCCTAGAGAAAACCAAGCTGAAAGACGATGGTAGCAACTATACGGATTGGGTCCGTAACTTGAGGATCATCCTCATAGCTGCCAAGAAAGCATATGTCCTTGAAGCACCGCTAGGTGATGCACCCGTTTTCCTAGCAGCTCAAGACGTTATGAACGCGTGGCAGTCGCGTAGTGATGATTACTCCCTGGTTCAGTGCGGCATGCTTTACAGCTTAGAATCGGGGCTCCAAAAGCGTTTTGAGCAGCACGGAGCATATGAGATGTTCCAAGAGCTGAAAATGGTTTTCCAAGCTCATGCCCGAGTCGAGAGATATGAAGTCTCCGACAACTTCTACAGTTGTAAGATGGAGGAGAATAGTTCTGTCAGCGAGCATATACTCAAAATGTCTGGGTTGCACAATCGCTTGTCTCAGCTGGGAATTAATCTCCCAGATGACGCGGTCGTTGACAGAATCCTCCAGTCGCTCCCACCTAGCTACAAGAGCTTCGTGATGAACTTCAATATGCAAGGGATGGAGAAGTCCATTCCCGAGGTGTATTCAATGCTGAAATCAGCGGAGGTGGAGATCAAGAAAGAACATCAAGTGTTGATGGTGAATAAAACCACTAAGTTCAAGAAAGGCAAGGGTAAGCAGAACTTCAAGAAGGACGACAAAGGAGTTGCCGCGCCCGGTAAGCCAGTTACCAGGAAGAAGCCAAAGAATGGACCCAAGCGTGAGACTGAGTGCTTTTATTGCAAGGGAACGGGTCACTGGAAGCGGAACTGCCCCAAATACTTAGCAGATAAGAAGGACGACAATGTCAAAGGTATATGTGATATACATGTTATTGGTGTGTACCTTACCAACGCTCGTTGTAGCTCCTGGGTATTTGATACCGGTGCAGTTGCTCACATTTGTAACTCAAAGCAGGAGCTGCAGAATAAGCGGAGACTGGCGAAGGATGAGGTGACGATGCACGTCGGGAATGGTTCCAAGGTCGATGTGATCGCCGTCGGCACACTACCTCTGCATCTACCTTCGGGATTAGTTTTAAACCTCAATAATTGTTATTTAGTACCAACTTAGATGGCTACTCATTTAAATCCGAGAATAATGGTTGTTCTATTTATATGAGAGAAATGTTTTATGGTCATGCTCCGCTCGTCAATGGTTTATTCTTAATGAATCTTGAACGTGATGTTACACATATTCATAGTGTGAATGCCAAAAGATGCAAGGTTGATAATGATAGTCCCACATACTTGTGGCACTGCCGCCTTGGTCATATTGGTGCCAAACGTATGAAGAATCTCCATGTGGATGGACTTTTGGAGTCTCTTGATTATGTATCATTTGACACGTGCGAACCATGCCTCTTGGGCAAGATGACCAAGACTCCGTTCTCCGGAACAATGGAACGAGCAACCAACTTATTGGAAATCATACATACCGATGTGTGCGGTCCAATGAGTGTTGAAGCTCGCGGTGGCTATCGTTATGTTCTCACCCTCACAGATGACTTAAGTGGATATGGGTATGTCTACTTGATGAAACACAAGTCTGAGACCTTCGAAAAGTTCAAGGAATTTTAGAATGAGGTTGATAATCAACGTGACAGAAAAATAAAGTTCTTATGATCGGATCGTGGGGGAGAATATTTAAGTCACGAATTTGGAACGCACCTAAGGAACTATGGAATTGTTTCACAATTGACGCCGCCTGGAACACCTCAGCGTAATGGTGTGTCCGAACGTCGTAATCGTACTCTATTGGACATGATGCGATCTATGATGTCTCTTACCGACTTACCGCTATCATTTTGGGGTTATGATTTAGAGACTGCCACATTCACTTTAAATAGGGCACCGTCTAAATCCGTTGAGACGACACCGTATGAACTTTGGTTTGGGAAGAAACCTAAGTTGTAGTTTCTAAAAGTTTGGGGATGCGATGCTTATGTTAAGAAACTTCAACCTAAAAAGCTCGAACCCAAATAGAAAAAATGCGTCTTCATAGGACACCCTAAGGAAACTATTGGGTACACCTTCTACCTCAGATCTGAAGGCAAGGTCTTCGCTGCCAAGAATTGATCCTTTCTAGAGAAAGAGTTTCTCTCGAAAGAAGTGAGTGGGAGGAAAGTGGAACTTGATGAGGTGATAGTCACCCCCTCCGAACCAGAAAGTAGCGCAGCGCAGGAAGATGTTTATGTGGTGCCTGCATCGACTAGGGAGGAAGTTAATGATAATGATCATGAAACTTCAGATCAAGTTACTGCTGAACTTTGTAGGTCCACAAGGACACGTTCCGCACCAGAGTGGTACGGCAACCCTGTCTTGGAAATCATGTTGTTAGACAACGGTGAACCTTCGAACTATGAAGAAGCGATGGCGGGCCCGGATTCCAACAAATGGCTTGAAGCCATGAAATCCGAGATAGGATCCATGTATGATAACAAAGTATGGACTTTGGTGGACTTGCCCAATGATCGGCACACCATAGAAAATAAATGGATCTTTAAGAAGAAGACTGACGCAGATGGTAATGTGACCATCTATAAGGCTCGGCTTGTCGCTAAAGGTTATCGACAAGTTCAAGGAATTTACTACAACGAGACTTTCTCTCCCGTAGCAATGCTAAAGTCTGTCCGAATCATGTTAGCAATTGCCACATTCTATGATTATGAGATATGGAAAATGGACGTCAAAACGACATTCCTTAATGGCTTCCTCAAGGAAGAACTGTATATGATGCAGCCGGAAGGTTTTGTCGATCCTGAGAATGCTAACAAGGTATGCAAGCTCCAGCGCTCAATCTATGGGCTGGTGCAAGCATCTCGGAGTTGGAACATTCGCTTTGATGAGGTGATCAAAGCGTTTGGGTTTATACAGACTTGGGGAGAAGCCTGTATTTACAAGAAAGTGAGTGGGAGCTATGTAGAATTTCTCATATTATATGTGGATGATATATTGCTGATGGGAAATGATGTAGAACTCTTGGAAAGCATAAAGGCCTACTTGAATAAGTGTTTTTCAATGAAGGACCTTGGAGAAGCTGCTTACATATTAGGCATCAAGATCTATAGAGATAGATCGAGACGCCTCATTGGTCTTTCACAAAGCACATACCTTGACAAGATATTGAAGAAGTTCAATATGGATCAGTCCAAGAAAGGGTTCTTGGATGTATTACAAGGTATGAGATTGAGAACAGCTCAATGCCCGACCTCGGCAGA
Source organism: Secale cereale (assembly GCA_902687465.1). Taxonomy (NCBI): domain Eukaryota; kingdom Viridiplantae; phylum Streptophyta; class Magnoliopsida; order Poales; family Poaceae; genus Secale; species Secale cereale. The sequence goes on from LR738714.1 coordinate 391,967,788, forward strand.
AGATAGAGAAAAGATGAGTGTCATCCCCTATGCCTCGGCCATAGGTTCTATTATGTATGCCATGCTGTGTACCAGACCTGATGTGAACCTTGCCATAACTTTGGTGGGGAGGTACCAAAGTGATCCCGGTATGGAACACTGGACAACGGTCAAGAACATCCTGAAGTACCTGAAAAGGACTAAGGATATGTTTCTCGTTTATGGAGGTGACGAAGAGCTCGTCATAAAGGGTTACGTCGATGCTAGCTTCGACACAGATCTAGATGACTCCAAGTCACAAACCGGATATGTGTATATTTTGAATGGTGGGGCAGTCAGCTGGTGCAGTTGCAAGCAAAGTGTCGTGGCGGCATCTACATGTGTGTGACACCCCGAGACCGGTGCGCCAGGTGTCAGCCAGTTATTCGTTGCCGTTGCCATGTCATCTGCTTGCGTGTTGCATCTTGCCATGTCATCATGTGTGTTGCATCAGCATGTTTTCAAAGCTTGCATCCGCCCGAGTCCCCTCGTCCTTTCCGTTGTCCGTTCTGAGCCCAGACACACTTGCACGCGCCCGCGGTGCCTCCGAATATTTATTTTATGAGTGGCCGGTGGATTGAAACTTGGCGTGTGGTCTTATTATAGCATAGGTAGACCGCCTGTCAATTTTCGTCGGATTCGGAGTTCGTTTGATAGCCCAACGGATATATATAGCGGCACTAGTCGCCGGTTATTTCATCGGATGTTTCGGTCTCCGAAAACCCCACGGGCCTCCCTTCTCTCCTCTCCTATCAGCTCTTGGCCTCTTGGCACAGCCTATTAGCCCACCTCCAAACCCCCTCCGCCCCGGACCGTCCGATGGCGATCGAACGGCTCCGAAACAGAGAAATTCCACTAACCCTAGCCCCCTTTCCCTATAAAACACTTCCTCCCATTCATTTTTGGTAGCCTAACCCCTTCTCCTACCTCCCTCCTAGATTTCAGCGCCAGGCCTCCCCGTTGCCGCCACTTGTCGCCGCCAGATTCGCCTCCGCCGCCACCTAAAGCCCAGCCACCTCGCCTTCCCCACGTGGCGCGTCGCCACTGGCCAGCCGCCAGCCAGGCGCGCCCCCGAGCCAACTAGGGAGCTCCACGCGTCCCTGGCTAGCTTCGCCGCCGCCGCGGCCCGCCGGGCCCAGGCACGGCCCGCCCAGGCCCGCGTGGCCGCCCGTCCGCCCCCGCTCGCCCGCTTCGTTCTGGCCGCCAACTCGTCTGCGAGCCGAGCGCCGCCGGAGGCCTCGCTCCGGCCCTGCACTCTCCGGCCACCAGGAGGCCTCGCCGCCGGCCACCCGTTCTTCGAGCGCCGCCCAGCCGCCTGGATCCCCATGCGCACCGGCCTCCTCCTTCCCTGCTCCGGCGTAGGAGCTCGCCGGAGTTTCACCCGCCGCTGCCGTCGTCGGAATGGGGCCCCGGCGCCGGATCCGTCCTCCCTCGCTGTGGATCCGCCCGATCCAGTGCCCCAGCTCGCCGGAGCGCCGGCCACCGCGACCACAACCGCCGGCCAGATCCAGTGTAGATGCCCGCAGACCCCACACGTCATCCACACCGCCGGACATGTCCGGTGGCACCTGGACATGTCCGCCCCTCTCCCTTCGTGCCACTGACAGTGGGACCGCGTCCAGCTGCACCGATGGACATGTCCGATTTGACATGGACATGTCCGCCCTGAGAGGTCTATTTTTCTTCTAATTCCGTGAGATGCTATATTTTTGTTGCATACTTGCATGCCTATAACTTTTTGTGTGTAAGTCCAAATTGAGTGTTTGATATGTCAAAATGATCGTGGTGATATGCTCTACACTTTGTTCCATTGTGCCATGCTTGTTTGACTTAATTTAGATGCCCTAATCTCTATTTTAAGAGTGCTACTTGTTATAAACTGCTGTTACTTGTTAATTTGATGCCATGTTTGAGATGTGATAACTTGCTGCATGTTTATCCAAATGGAGCGTATGATATGTCAAAATGTTCATTGTGAAGTGGTCTACATGATGGTTGCTGTAGCATGCTTGTTTGAGTTCATCTTGCCATGTTAATCTCTGTTGCAAAAGTGCATTTGGCTGTTAAGTGCAGAAACTTGTTATGAGATGCTGATTTCACTTGGTCATTGCTATTGATGTGTTTGATTTCATGCCACATGTCTAGATGTTTTAGAAGAACCATTATATGGTCTTTGCTATGGTGAAATCCATTTTTCATGATATGCCTTGTGTTGACTTAAACAAGCTTGTAAACATGCCATGTTGTTGTTACTGTTTTATACTAAGTGAAAAAATTGCTAAGTCTGGAATCTGTTATAACCTGATGCTATGTTTGCTTGTTGCCCCACTCAAATACATGCTTGTTTTGGAGTGGCCAATGATCATGTCTTGTTGTCCATGTTATTGTCTATCCATTCATGCCCTTACTTGCCCATATGGCCTGCTGTAGCTTATTTATTTCTTGCTCTCAAGTTGCTATAAATTATACCTGTCAGGATTTTATCAGCATGATCAATTTGGTGTAGCTTGTTGCTATTGATCCATGCCTCCTATGGAGTTGCTCCAATGGAGTTGTTTGCTGTAGGATATGTCTACTACATGTCCATGCTCTTTATGTTCTTGTTAGAGTTGATATGCTTGTTGTTTTGTGCCTCCGAAGGCAGCATCGTGATGATGTTTTTGCCTTCCCAGATTTTGGCCAAGTTTGGATAATTTTATTGCAACTTGCCATGCTTGTTTAAATGTGTTCCAGCAAGCTTTTGGGTGTGTTCTAAGTTCATGCTTGTTAAGTATCATGTCTACTTCACATCCATGCTTCTTGTTACCATATTTTAGTGATGTAGCATATATTTACCTTACACCAAAGTTGCTATGTGGCTATTAACTTCAGCTTGTTGTTATATCTTGTTTCATGTGTATCTTTTAGCCCGTTGCTCCGTTTTGAGTGTGTCATATTTGAAACTTGTGTGATTTTGCATGTAGAATCATAATATCATATTGTTTTCATGTTTGGAGTGTGTTTGCTTGATGTTTGGGTGCATCTTGCACCGTTGCCATGCTTGTCTTGTTTTGCTCATATCTTCTAGGCCGTAGCTCCGAATGAAATGAACTTTATATGAAACTTGACTAGAATTTCGTGTAGATCATCATGGTGTATGTTAACTTGCTGTTTAACAACTTTAACTTAAGGTTTGTTCAGATCTGGACTAATTTCAAAACATGCACATGAGGGCTTACCGGATTTGTTATATGTTGATTCCGGCCTCATTTAAACTTGTTGGGTGATGTTGTTCTTGTGTGCTTCCTTCCTTGCCATGTATTGCATCATCTATAGACTTGTCTTGCATCATACTTGGTCGAGCATATTGTCATATTCTTGTGTTGTGTGTTTACCGTATTGCTTGCTTCTTCTCGTTAGTGCTTGTTCCGTTGCGATCATGAGGATTCGTTCGTCTACACATGGTTCGTCTTCAAGGCTTCTTCTTCGTCTTCTTCATGGATCCGTTCTTCTTCCTTGCGGGATCTCAGGCAAGATGATCATACCCTTGGATACCTTTACTATCATTGCCATGCTTAGTTGTCTCGATGCTATCGTTACATGTCGCGCTACCCATCATTATTTTCAGCCCTCTCCTTGATGCCATGAAACCTCTAACCTTTGACACCTTCCTAGCAAACCATTGTTTGGCTATGTTACCGCTTGCTCAGCCCCTCTTATAGCGTTGCTAGTTGCAGGTGAAGATGAAGATCGTTCCAGGTGGGAACTTGTTGATGGAATATCACAATATATCTGATATATATTTTAACACACCTATATACTGGGCATGGGTGGAAGGCTTGGCCTTTTGCTCGGTGTTTTGTTCCACTCATGCCACCTTAGGAGCCGATAAACCGGCATTATGTTCCTTGATTTTGCGTTCCTTACACGGTTGGGTATGTGGGGACCCCTTGACACTTCGTCTTCGAATAAAACTCCTCCAACAAGGCCCAACATTGGTTTTAATTTGCCTCATAATAACAACTTAACTAATTAATTAAATTTGCATAGGGGGGACGCTCCCTCGAGATTCTTTTCTACATAGCAAGGGGGGCCAGTGCTGATGGTGTTGGTCCCAAACGGGCAACCTGCTGGGCCGCCTCGGGGAAACTTGAGGTATCTGGCATACCTGTAGCTTGTCCCATCCGGACGTGGCCTGAGACGAGATACGCGTGGCTACTATCAGTGTGTCGGCACGCCGGGAGGTCTTGCTGGACTTGTTTTACCATTGTCGAAATGTCTTGTGCACCGGGATACCGAGCCTGATCGGATTGTCCCTAAGATAAGGGGTAATATTATTATTACTTCTGCTGATCGTGAGAGCTTGTGATGGGCTAAGTTGGGACACCCCTGCAGGGTTATGATCTTTCGAAAGCCGTGCCCACGGTTATGTGGCAGATTGGAATTTGTTAATGTCCGGTTGTAGAAAACTTGATAGAGGATCCGAAGTAAAACACACAACTGTGTGAGTAGCCGTGACTGTCTCTTTTCACTTTGAGAAGAGAACACGGTGGGGTTATGTTTGACTCGTAGGTAGTTCATGATATTTAGCGATCACTACTAGTTTGCAACCGCTTGCGTAGATGCTCACCTTATTCTTGTACTCGTAAGTTAGCCACCATACTTTTGCTTAGCTGCTGCTGCAACCTCACCACTTTACCTCTTCCTACCCATTAAGCTTTGCTAGTCTTGTAACCCATGGTTATGGGATTGCTGAGTCCTCGTGGCTCACAAATACTACAACAACAGTTGTAGGTGCAGGTTTCCGGTGTCTTGACGTGAGAGCGATGTCGTTGTGTTGGAGTTCTTTCTTCTTCTTCTTCTCGGATGCCTTGTATTGATGATGTTGTATTCATGTGACTTGTATGTATTGTTGTATCCCCCATGTATGTATGTTATGGTACGATGTAATGATATCCATCTTGCTAAGCGCCCGAAATGCGGTTGTGCCCCAATCACGTAAGTGTCACGTGATCGAGATAGAATCGCATCTTGGGCCTGACAAGTTGGTATCAAAGCCTCGACCGACCATATGAGCCCCCTTGATTGATCGTAGAATGGCCGTTGTTGAGTCTAGCAGAAACCTTTTTTGGAGTCTAGTTATATCGTAGAGTAGGAATTCTTTTTACTCCCCTGCCCCTTCGTCGCTCTGGTGAGGAATCTTGACGTAGGTGTTTTGAATTACCCCTCTTCCCCTTCAATTTTTTTAGGTTCGTGGTTAGTTTTCGTTCGTTGCGTTGTCAGTCCTTTCATCTGGTGCATCTCTCGTCAAGTGGACTCGACCCTCTTCTTCTTGCAAGTTCAACCCCCAGTTCTTTTCAATCGACGGTGTTTTCCCTGTCTGTTGTGTTCTTTCTTTTCCCACCCTCCCACCCTTTTGCTTCTCAAAGCCGGAGTCCTCAATCGAGTATCCATCCTACTCGTGAAAATCCTTTGCATTATTTCCCCAGTCATTTCAACCGGTGAATTCTCGTCCAGTTCGTCCTTCTTCATCTCTTTTTCTTTCCGGTGGATTCAATTCCAATATCTAGGTGTTGTTCTTATTCTTTCATCGGCTCAAATGTTTCCAATTACTCGTTCGCCTCTCGCCATTTAATTATCCGGAGTTCTGAAGACATCTCAGGAGATTCGTTTGTGTTCCAATTAATTCAAGGTTGTCACCTCATTCGAGTCATTCTATCATTCCGGTGCATCATCTCCTTTCGATCCTTTTCAACGGTGTTTTTCTCTTCGGTGGGCTCATAACCCACAGGTCTTTTCGAGGATCTTACCCGACTCTTCTAATTTTTTGGAGTGTTCTGAAATTCTTTTCAAGTGTGACGTAAGTATGGATTCCATCAGTCATATGCCTTCTTCAAGATCGTTTTAATTCTTTCATCGTGGGTTCAACCTTTCTTCTTGTCATTTTTCCGGAGTATTTCAGGAATTCTTTTCTATTGTGTTCCTCCGAAGGCCATCATTTCAGAAGATTTCTTCATTCTCAGTTTTCAACTTCGTCCTCCAAATATTCTTCAGTGATGCCTCTTCGTTCGTCTCACATTCTTTCCGGTGCTTCGTTCAAGTATTCTTTAATCAGTTTGCGATCTCTTCGTTCTCGTCATTCAAATTTTCTCAAGTACTTATCCTTTTCCCGGCGATTCATTCTCTTGTGTTCACTCAATTTCAATTCTTTATGGTGGCTTGTCCTCTTGCATCGTTCAATTTCATTCCTTACGGTGGTTGTTCTTTTCATCATTCAATTTTTAATTCTTCCCGGTGGTTCGTTCCTTTTTCTTCACTCGGCTTTAATTCTTACGGTGGTTCGCTCAAGAGTTCTTTTCCGGTGCTATCATATCAATTCATTCGTTCTTTCCAATTCCACCGGCATTTCATGGAGATTTTCGCAAGTTAGCGATATATCTCTCTTTAATCTTTTCAACGTGAATAAGTGGTGTGCAAAATCCATTGTTTCTCATCAATTAAATTGGTGGAGGATGAGCATAACATAATTCTTATTCTTCTTCGTGGAGTTGATTTAATCCTTTTCCTTTGGAGTTTATTTTTGATGAATAAATTCTAGTCTCGAGTGTTTTACCTTTTCTTTCCGGAGTTCATTTTTTCTCGGTTATCTCGTCGGAAGCTCTATCTAAATCATCGCAAGGCTCTAATATTATTCTTTTCATCCGTCATTTCTATTTCATCATCCTTTCGTTACCAGAGTTCTTCGTGGAGGTTCATCGCAATTCATATCATTCGTCAATCGTTCATCTAATTCTTCCGGAGCAGCTCAAGCATTCTTATTCTTTTGCCTCTCGAGTGCAATTAATTCTCCGTATTCTTTGAAGTGGAGTTTTGCATTTCTTCCTTCATCTCATCTATTCAATCTTTTATTGCGGCATTATTCACCTCAAGTTTTGAGATGATTTCCGTAAGTCCACAATAAGTTAATTCTTTTCGTCGTTGATTTTCAACAACTCTGTTCATCCTTTCTTCGCAAGGATGCTTTGAATTCATTCTTGGTGGAAGTGTCATTTTTCTATTCCGTTCGTTTCATACAACTCTTTCAATTCTCCCGGAGGCATTGTCTTGTTCATTTCGTCATGTTTTTATTCCATCTTCTCAGATCTTGTTCCATTCCATTCGTATTCAATCGGTGTGCAATTTTCTTTCAGTTTTAGCCGGAGTACTACCCCAATTCTTTTGTTCCAATCCCTTTCTTTCTCTTCTTAACCGAAGTGGTTTCGAAGTCATTCTTTTTCCTTCAGCTCTTATTTCTTATCCTTCAACCTTTTGGTCCTCGACGATCCCATGTTCCTCTTGTCTAACGAAGTCTTTGCAACTTCGTTTTCCTCCGTCGTGCTGTTTCTTTCGAAGTGGCTCAACCTCTCAATATTCTTTGGCTTCACACTTTGACCTCGAAGAACTTTGTTCTTCCTTTTCTTTTCCGTCTCGTTCCTAAGATCTCGGGACGAGATCTCTTGTTAATAGGGGAGTGTTGTGATACCCCGAGACCGGTGCGCCAGGTGTCAGCCAGTTATTCGTTGCTGTTGCCATGTCATCTGCTTGCGTGTTGCATCTTGCCATGTCATCATGTGTGTTGCATCAGCATGTTTTCAAAACTTGCATCCGCCCGAGTCCCCTCGTCCTTTCCGCTGTCCGTTCTGAGCCCAGACATACTTGCACGCGCCCACGGTGCCTCCGAATATTTATTTTATGAGTGGCCGGAAAACGTTCTCGGAATGGGTTGAAACTTGGCGTGTGGTCTTATTATAGCATAGGTAGACCGCCTGTCAATTTTCGTCGCATTCGGAGTCCGTTTGATAGCCCAACGGATATATATAGCGGCACTAGTCGCCGGTTATTTCGTCGGATGTTTTTGGTCTCCGAAAACCCCGCGGGCCTCCCTTCTCTCCTCTCCTATCAGCTCTTGGCCTCTTGGCACAACCCATTAGCCCACCTACAAACCCCCCTCCGCTCCGGACCGTTCGATGGCGATCGAACGGCTCCGAAACAGAGCAATTCCACTAACCCTAGCCCCCTTTCCCTATAAAACACCTCCTCCCATCCATTTTTGGCAGCCTAACCCCTTATCCTACCTCCCTCCTAGATTTCAGCGCGAGGCCTCCCCGCTGCCGCCACTTGTCGCCGCCAGATTCGCCTCCGCCGCCACCTGAAGCCCAACCACCTCGCCTTCGCCACGTGGCATGTCGCCACTGGCCAGCCGCCAGCAAGGCGCGCCCCGAGCCAACCAGGGAGCTCCACGCGTCCCTGGCCAGCTTCCCCGCCGCCGCGGCCCACCGGGCCCAGGCGCGGCAGCCCGTCCGCCCCCGCTCTCCCGCTTCGTTCTGGCCGCCCGCTCGTATGCGAGCCGAGCGCCGCCGGAGGCCTCGCTCTGGCCCCGCACTCTCCGGCCACGAGGAGGCCTCGCCGACGGCCACCCGTTCTTCGAGCGCCACCCAGCCACCTGGATCCCCAAGCGCCGGCCTCCTCCTTCCCTGCTCCGGCGTAGGAGCTCGCCGGAGTTTCACCCGCCGCTGTCGTCGTCGGAATGGGGCCCCGACGCCGGATCCGTCCTCCCTCGCTGTGGATCCGCCCGATCCAGTGCCCCAGCTCGCCGGAGCGCCGGCCACCGCGACCACAACCGCCGGCCAGATCCAGTGTAGATGCCCGCAGGCCCCACACGTCATCCACACCGCCGGACATGTCCGGTGGCACCTGGACATATCCGCCCCTCTCCCTTCGTGCCACTGATAGTGGGACCCGCGTCCAGCCGCACCGACGGACATGTCCGATCTGACATGGACATGTCCGCCCCGAGAGGTCTATTTTTCTTCTAAGACCCTGAGATGTTGTACTTTTGTTGCATACTCGCATGCCTGTAAATTTTTGTGTGTAAGTCCAAATTGAGTGTTTGATATGTCAAAATGATCGTGGTGATATGCTCTACACTTTGTTCCATTGTGCCATGCTTGTTTGACTTCATCTAGATGCCCTAATCTCTGTTGTAAGAGTGCTACTTGTTATAAACTGCTGTTACTTTTTAATTTGATGCCATGTTTGAGATATGATAACTTGGTGCATGTTTATCCAAATGGAGCGTATGATATGTCAAAACGTTCATTGTGAAGTGCTCTACATGATGGTTGCTGTAGCATGCTTGTTTGAGTTCATCTTGCCATGTTAATCTCTGTTGCAAAAGTGCATTTGGCTGTTAAGTGCTGAAACTTGTTATGAGATGCTGATTTCACTTGGTCATTGCTATTGATGTGTTTGTCTTCATGCCACATGTCTAGATGTTTTAGAAGCACCATTATATGGTCTTTGTTGTGGTGCAATCCATTTTTCATGATATGCCTTGTGTTGACTTAAACAAGCTTGTAAACATGCCATGTTGTTGTTACTATTTTATACTTAGTGAAAAAACTGCCAAGTCTAGAATCTGTTATAACCTGATGCTATGTTTGCTTGATGCCCCACTCAAATCCATGCTTGTTTTGGAGTGGCCAATGATCATGTCTTGTTGTCCATGTTATTGTCTATCCATTCATGCCCTTACTTGCTCATATGGCCTGCTGTAGCTTATTTATTCCTTGCTCTCAAGTTGCTATAAATTATACCTGTCAGGATTTTATCAGCATGATCAATTTGGTGTAGCTTGTTGCTATTGATCCATGCCTCCTATGGAGTTGCTCGAATGGAGTTGTTTTCTGTAGGATATGTCTACTACATGTCCATGCTCTTTATGTTCTTGTTAGAGTTGATATTTTTGTTGTTTTGTGCCTCCGAAGGCAGCATCGTGATGATGTTTTTGCCTTCCTAGATTTTGGCTAAGTCTGGATAATTTTATTGCAACTTGCCATGCTTGTTTAAATGTGTTCCAGCAAGCTTTTGGGTGTGTTCTAAGTTCATGCTTGTTAAGTATCATGTATACTTCACATCCATGCTTCTTGTTACCATGTTTGAGTGTTGTAGCATATATTTACCTTGCTCCAAAGTTGTTATGTGGCTGTTAACTTCAGCTTGTTGTTTTATCTTGTTTCATGTGTATCTTTTAGCCCGTTGCTCCGTTTTGAGTGTGTCATATATGAAACTTGTGTGGTTTTGCATGTAGAATCATAATATCATATTGTTTTGATGTTTGGAGTGTGTTTGCTTGATGTTTGGGTGTATCTTGCACCGTTGCCATGCTTGTCTTGTTTTGCTCATATCTTCTAGGCCGTAGCTCCGAATTAAACGAACTTTATATGAAACTTGACTAGAATTTCGTGTAGATCATCATGGTGGATGTTAACTTGCTGTTTAAAAACTTTAACTTAAGGTTTGTTCAGATCTGGACTAATTTCAAAACGTGCACATGAGGGCTTACCGGATTTGTTATATGTTGATTCCGGCCCTATTTAAACTTGTTGGGTGATGTTGTTCTTATGTGCTTCCTCCCTTGCCATGTATTGCATCATCTATAGACTTCTCTTGCATCATACTTGGTTGAGCATATTGTCATGTTCTTGTGTTGTGTGTTTACCGTATTGCTTGCTTCTTCTCGTTAGTGCTTGTTCCGTTGCGATCGTGAGGATTCATTCGTCTACACATGGTTCGTCTTCAAGGATTCTTATTCGTCTTCTTCATGGATCCGTTCTTCTGCCTTGTGGGATCTCAGGCAAGATGATCATACCCTTGGATACCTTTACTATCATTGCCATGCTTAGTTGTCTCGATGCTATCGTTACATGTCGCGCTACCCATCATTATTGTGAGCCCTCTCCTTGATGCCATGAAACCTCTAACCTTTGACACCTTCCTAGCAAACCATTGTTTGGCTATGTTACCCGCTTGCTCAGCCCCTCTTATAGCGTTGCTAGTTGCAGGTGAAGATGAAGATCGTTCCAGGTGGGAACTTGTTGTTGGAATATCACAATATATCTGATATATATTTTAACACACCTATATACTGGGCATGGGTGGAAGGCTTGGCCTTTTTCTCGGTGTTTTGTTCCACTCATGCCACCTTAGGAGCCGATAAACCGGCATTATGTTCCTTGATTTTGCGTTCCTTACACGGTTGGGTATATGGGGACCCCTTGACACTTCGTCTTTGAATAAAACTCCTCCAGCAAGGCCCAACATTGGTTTTAATTTGCCTCGTAATAACAACTTAACTAATTAATTAAATTTGCATAGGGGGGACGCTCCCTCGAGATTCTTTTCTACATAGCAAGGAGGGCCAGTGCTGATGGTGTTGGTCCCAAACGGGCAACCTACGGGGCTGCCTCGGGGAAACTTGAGGTATCTGGCATACCTGTAGCTTGTCCCATCCGGACGTGGCCTGAGACGAGATACGCGCGGCTACTATCAGGGTGTCGGCACGCCGGGAGGTCTTGCTGGACTTGTTTTACCATTGTCGAAATGTCTTGTGCACCGGGATACCGAGCCTGATCGGATTGTCCCTAAGATAAGGGGTAATATTATTATTACTTCTACTGATCGTGAGAGCTTGTGATGGGCGAAGTTGGGACACCCCTGCAGGGTTATGATCTTTCGAAAGCCGTGCCCGCGGTTATGTGGCAGATTGGAATTTGTTAATGTCTGGTTGTAGAAAACTTGAAAGAGGATCCGAAGTAAAACACACAACTGTGTGAGTAACCGTGACTGTCTCTCTTCACTTTGAGAAGAGAACACGGTGGGGTTATGTTTGACTCGTAGGTAGTTCAGGATCTTTAGCGATCACTACTAGTTTGCGACCGCTTGCGTAGATGCTCACCTTATTCTTGTACTCGTAAGTTAGCCACCATACTTTTGCTTAGCCGCTGCTGCAACCTCACCACTTTACCTCTTCCTACCCATTAAGCTTTGCTAGTCTTGTTACCCATGGTTATGGGATTGCTGAGTCCTCATGGCTCACAGATACTACAACAACAGTTGTAGGTGCAGGTTTCCGATGTCTTGACGTGAGAGAGATATCGTTGTGTTGGAGTTCTTTCTTCTTCTTCTTCTTCTTCTTCTTCTTCTTCTTCTTCTTCTTCTTCTTCTTCTTCTTCTTCTTCTTCTTCTTCTTCTTCTTCTTCTTCTTCTTCTTCTTCTTCTTCAGTCTTGGGTTAGGTTCCTGGTCGGCAGCCTGGGATAGCAGTTGGATGTCGTTGTGCTTTTCATGTTTGCATCCGTAGTCGGATGCCTTGTATTGATGATGTTGTATTTATGTGACTTGTATGTATTGTTGTATCCCCCATGTATGTATGTAATGGTACGATGTAATGATATCCATCTTGCTAAGCGCCCGAAATGCGGTTGTGCCCCAATCACGTAAGTGTCACGTGATCGGGATATAATCGCATCTTGGGCCTGAAAATGTGAAGCGGAGTACATAGCTGCTTCCGAAGCAGCGCAGGAAGGAGTCTGGATGAAGGAGTTCATCACCGACCTAGGACTTATTCCAAGCGCGCCGGTCCCGATGACTCTCTTCTGTGACAACACTGGAGCTATTACCATTGCCAAGGAGCCCAGGTTTCACAAGATGACCAAGCATATCAAGCGCCATTTCAACTCCATCCGAAATTATATTCAAGATGGAGACATAGATATTTGTAAAGTGCATACGGATCTGAATATCGCAGATCCGTTGACTAAACCTCTTCCACGAGCAAAACATGATCAACACCAGAACTCTATGGGTGTTCGATTCCTCACAATGTAACTAGATTATTGACTCTAGTGCAAGTGGGAGACTGTTGGAAATATGCCCTAGAGGCAATAATAAAATGGTTATTATTATATTTCCTTGTTCATGATAATTGTCTATTGTTCATGCTTTAATTGTATTATCCGGAAACAGTGATACATGTGTGAATACATAGACCACAACGTGTCCCTAGTAAGCCTCTAGTTGACTAGCTCGTTGATCAACAGATGGTTACGGTTTCCTGACCATGGACATTGGATGTCATTGATAATGGGATCACATCATTAGGAGAATGATGTGATGGACAAGACCCAATCCTAAGCCTAGCACAAGATCGTGTAGTTCGTATGCTAAAGCTTTTCCAATGTCAAGTGTCCTTTCCTTAGACCATGAGGTTGTGCAACTCTCGGATACCGTAGGAATACTTTGGATGTGCCAAACGTCACAACGTAACTGGGTGGCTATAAAGGTACACTACGGGTATCTCTGAAAGCATCTGTTGGGTTGGCATGAACCGAGACTAGGATTTGTCACTCCGTATGACGGAGAGGTATCTTTGGGCCCACTCGGTAATACATCATCGTAATGAGCTCAATGTGACTAAGGGGTTAGTCACGTGATGATGTGTTAAGGAATGAGTAAAGAGACTTGCCATAACGAGATTGAACAAGGTATCGGTATACCGACGATCGAATTTCGGGCAAGTACTATACCGATAGACAAAGGGAATTGCGTACGGGATTGATTGAATCCTCGACATCGTGGTTTATCCGATGAGATCATCGAGGAGCATGTGGGAGCCAACATGGGTATCCAGATCCCGCTGTTGGTTATTGACCGGAGAGTCGTCTCGGTCATGTCTGCGTGTCTCCCGAACCCGTAGGGTCTACACACTTAAGGTTCAGTGACGCTAGGGTTGTAGAGATATTAGTATGCGGTAACTCGAAAGTTGTTCGGAGTCCCGGATGAGATCCCAGACGTCATGAGGAGTTCCGGAATGGTCTGGAGGTAAAGATTTGTATATAGGAAGTCCAGGTTCGGCCACCGGGAAAGTTCCGAGGGTCACCGGTATTGTACCGGGACCACCGAAAGGGTCCCGGGGGTCCACCGGGTGGGGCCACCTATCCCGGAGGGCCCCATGGGCTGAAGTGGGAAGAGAACCAGCCCCTGGTGGGCTGGTGCGCCCCCCATGGGCCTCCCCCTGCGCCTAGGGTTGGAAACCCTGGGGGTGGGGGGCGCCCCACCAAACTTGGGGGGCAAGTCCCCCCCTCCCTTGGCAGCCGCCCCCCTTGAGATGGGATCTCTAGGGGCCGACGCCTCCCCTAGGGCCCCTATATAAAGAGGGGGGGAGGGAGGGCTACGCACGCTATCCCCTGGCGCCTTCCTCTCCCCTCCGTAACACCTCTCCCTCTCGCTGAGCTTGGCGAAGCCCTGCCGAGATCGCCGCTGCTTCCACCACCACGCCGTTGTGCTGCTGGATCTCCATCAACCTCTCCTCCCCCTTGCTGGATTAAGAAGGAGGAGACGTCTCTCCCAACCGTACGTGTGTTGAACGCGGAGGTGCCGTCCGTTCAGCGCTCGGTCATCGGTGATTTGGATCACGATGAGTATGACTCCATCAACCCCGTTCTGTTGAACGCTTCCGCTCGCGATCTACAAGGGTATGTAGATGCACTCCCCTCTCCATCGTTGCTAGATGGCTCCATAGATTGATATTGGTGATGCGTAGAAAATTTTAAAATTCTGCTACGTTCCCCAACATTTCCATCATTTCCAAGGAATTTATTATTTGACAACTTAAAGTAAATTTCTTTTTCATTTCGGGACTGGGCATCCCTATTACTGTCGTACTCTCGTGCAATGACAAGTGAATAAACACTCGTCTTGAGAATAACTCATCTAGCATAGAAAATATTAGCCACCCCCTACCGCTTCATGAGTGGTACGAGCACACAAAAAGAAAATTCATTTTGAAAATTAGAGATGGCACATGCAAATTTGTTTAGAACATCACATAAATACCGCATATAGGTAGGTATGGTGGACTCATATGGCACAACTGGTTTTAAGGATTTTGGATGCACAAGTAGTATTTCTACTTAGTACAATTGAAGGCTAGCAAATAGATTGAGAAGCATCCAACCAATAAACAACAAATCTCATAAACGAGCATTAAGCATAACTAACACCGAATAATGCACCACAAGTAGGATGTAATTTCATTGCATAACTATTGACTTTCATGCTTGCATACGGAATCACAAACCTTAACACCAATATTCTTACTAAAGCATAATTACTCACCAACATGACTCACATATTACTATCATCATATCTCAAAACTATTATAAGGAACCAAGTTTATTTTGTCCAATGATCTTCATGAAAGTTTTTATTATACCCTTCTTGAATATCTATCACTTTGGGACTAGTTTCATATATTGCAATTGCTTTTTACAAGATCAAACAAATTTAAGTGAAGAACATGAGCATAAAAATTTTCATCTCTCAAAATAATATAAGTGAAGAAAGAGATAATTTCTTCAAAATTCTAACTAACTCTCAAATAAATCTAAGTGAAGAATGAGAGCATATTTCTTCAAAATAAAAGCACCACCATGCTAAAAAATATATAAGTGTAGCACTAGAGCAATTCGGTTGCTCTAATTTTGTTAAGTGAAGCATACAGAGCAATTCTAACAAATCGTTGCATAGTTTTGGCTCTCTCAAATAGGTGTGTCCAGCAAGGATGATTGTGACAAACTAAAAGGAAAAAACAAGCAAAGACTTATATAACACAAGACACTCCAAGCAAAACTCCTGATATGTGACGAATAAAAATATAGCTCCAAGTAAAATTACCGATGGTCGTTAGAAGAAAGAGGGTATGCCTTCCGGGGCATCCCCAAGGTTAGTTGCTTGTTTCTCCTTGGATATTACTTTGGGGTGCCATGGGCATCCCAAAGCTTAGACTCTTTTCACTCCTTATTCCTTCATCCATCGTGATCTCACCCAAAACTTGAAAACTTCAATCACACAAAACTCAACAAAAATCCGTGTGATCTGTTAGCATAACAAAAACCAATCATTACTTTAAGTAATGTAGCAAACCCCATCATATTTTTTATTGCATTATATCTACTGTATTCCAACTTTGCCATGGCTTATACCCCTGATACAATCCATAGATTCATCAAAACAAGCATATAACAAAACTAAACATAATAAAAATAGTATAGTCTATAAAAATGTGAATTGATGTAATACTTATGTAACTCAAAAAATTACGAAAAATTAGTACAACGTGGGAAATTTTATATTGCTAATGTGTAACAAATTCTGTTTTTTATCACGTTCTTGTCGCCGTAAAGAATTCTGGCACTGGACACAAAAGTTTCTGTTTTCCAAGGCAATCAAATCAACTATCAACCAAATCATCCCAAAGGCTTTGCTTGGCACAAACACTAATTTAAAACACAAAAACACATCTAATCATAGGCATCTTTGTATATTTATTGGAAAACAACAAGAAAACCAAAAAGCAAAAATATACATATTGGGTTGCCTCCCAACAAGCGCCATCGTTTTGCGCCCCCAGCTAGGCATAATGCATAGATTCTTACGTGTTGTCATCTTTGTTGGTTGATCCACAGGTTGCCCTCATGATTGATTCATATGGTGGTTTAATGTTGGTTCTAGGGAAATGTTCCATACCCTTTCTTAGTGGAAACTAAAATTTCTTATTCCCTTCTTTCATATCAATGACGACACCTATGGTTTGTAGAAACGGTCTGCCAAGTACAATGGGACAAGACAGATTGCAATCAATATCAAGAACAATAAAATCTATGGGCACATAGTTCCTATTTTCAATAATAAGTACATCATTAATTCTCCCCATAGGTTTTTTAACAATGGAATCCACCAAGTGCAAATTAAGAGAACATTCTTCAATATTGGTAAGGCCAAGCACATCACAAAGAGATTTTAGAATTGTGTAAACAATAGCACTCAAATGACATAAGGCATTGCATTCATAAATTTTTATCTTGATTTTAATGGTAGGTTCCCATTCATCATATAATTTTCTAGGAATTGAAATCTCTAATTCTAACTTCTATTCCAAGGATTTTACCACCGCTTCTGAAATATGTTTAATAAAAGCTTTGTTTTGTTCATAAGCATGAGTTGAATTCAACATATATTGTAGCAAAGAAATACACTCAATCATAGAGCAACTATGAAAATTAAAGTCTTTGTAATCCAAAAGAGTGGGTAAAGTTTTGACCTCTTCAAACCCACTTTTCTCAAATTTTTCATCAAGATTTTCACCCTCCGAATCATCGGGACACCTTCTAGCTAAAGTAGACTCTTCTTCAGTCCCTTTATCATCAATTTTGACATTATTAAACAAGGAACCAATATAAGAAACACCAATCACTGTAAGATCTTCATCATTGTTATCAAAGCAACTGGTAGAAAGCGCTCTTTCTAAAAATTCTGTTTTAGCTCTAAGCATAGCGGTTCTTTTCTTACTTTCATCCATAGAAGCATATGAGGCTTTAATTAATTTATTAATATCAACCTTAGGTGGAAATTTTTTAATCCTGAGATTTTCTATATCATGTGAAATTATATCAATGCTTAGACATATCATCAATCTTATTCATGTTTTCCTCTATCATAGTATTAAAAACTTTTTGCGCATTGATAAATTCTTTAATATTATTCTCAAGATTAGAGGATTCCCTATTATTATTGTAAGAAGAATTACCATAATTATTAGAGGAATTTGTAGGAAAAGGTCTAGGATTAAAATTACCTCTATAAGCATTGTTATTGAAATTGTTCCACGAGACAAAATTCAAATCTACAGGAACACTATTTTGCTCAATCAAAGTAGACAAAGGCAGATCATTAGGATCAATAGGAGCATGCTTACTAGCAACCAATTTCACAAGAGCATCAACTTTCTCACTCAAAGTACTAATTTCTTCAACCGAATTAACTTTTTTACTAGTAGGTGCTCTTTTGGTATGTCATTGTGAATAATTTGTCATGATATTATCTAGCAATTTTGTAGCATCACCCAAAGTAATATCCATAAAAGTACCACCCACGATGGAATCTAAAAGATTTATAGAAACAAAATTCAATCCCACATAAAAAATTGTATGATCATCCTGAGATTTAAGCCATGAGTTGGGCAATTTCTTATCATCATTTTCATCCTTTCCCAAGATTGGGCAACATGCTCATGCTCAAGTTGCTTAAAATTCATAATCTTATTTCTAAGAGAAATAATTTTCGCGGGAGGAAAATACTTCGTGATAAAATCATATTTTCACTTATCCCAAGAATCAATACAATTACGTGGCAAAGAAGAAAACCAAACTTTAGCACGATCACACAAAGAAAACGGAAACAATTTTAACTTCACAATATCATTGTCCACATCTTTTTTATTTTGCATATCACACAATTCTACAAAAGTGTTCAGATGGGATGCGACATCCTCATTAGGAGTACCGTAAAATTGCTCTTTCATAACAAGATTCAACAAAGCATCATTGATGTCATAAGACTCCGCACTAGTGGCGGGAGGAATCGACGTAGTAATAAAATCATTGTTGCTAGTATTGAAAAAATCATGCAACTTAGTATTCTCTTGAGCCGTCGTGACTATGCAAACAGGATTGCAAGCAAAAAGATATATCTGACGAGAAAAAGGAAAAAAAGAGGGCGAATAAAATGGCAAAGTTTTGTGAAGTGGGGGAGATGAAAACAAGAGGCAAATGGAAAATAATGTAAATTGCAAGGAGATGCTATTTGTGATTAGGAACCTGATAGATGTTGATGATGTGTGATACGTCTCCAACGTATCTATAATTTTTGATTGTTCCATGCTATTATTTATGAAGTCTTGGATGTTTAATGGGCTTTATCATTCACTTTTATAGCATTTTTGGGACTAACCTACTAACCCAAAGGCCCAGTCCAGATTGCTGTTTTTTGCCTGTTTCAGGGTTTTGCAGAAAAAGAATATCAAACGGAGTCCAAACGGAATGAAACCTTCGCGAGAGATACTTTTGGAGAAAATCACGCACGCGGAGCTTGAGAACCACGTCAGGGGATTGAGGGCTGGCCCACGAGGGTGGGGGGCGCGCCCCCCTTCCCAGGGCGCGCCCCCTGCCCCGTGGTCCCCTCGAGCATCCCCCGGTGCCCTCCTTCTTCCTATATAAGTCTACATACCCCAGAAACTTCGTGAACAGAGAGAAAACCCTAATTCCACCACCGTACCTTCTGTTCCCGTGAAGATCCCATCTTTGAGCCTGTTCCGGAGCTCCACCGGAGGGGGATCCATCACGGAGTTCTTCTTCATCATCATTATCGCCCTCACCATGAGTTGTGAGTAGTTTACCACAGACCTTCGGGTCCATAGCTAGTATCTAGATGGGTTCTTCTCTCTCTCTAGATCTCAATACAAAGTTCTCCTCGGTCTTCGAGGAGATCTATTCGATGTAATCTCTTTTTGCGATGTGTTTGTCGAGATCCGATGAATTGTGAGTTTATGATCAAGGTTATCTATGAAAGATATTTGGTTCTTCTTTGAACTTTTTATGTGTGCTCATAATATCCTTGCAAGTCTCTTTGAATTATTGGTTTGGTTTGGCCTACTAGATCTATAGTTCTTGCAATGCGAGAAGTGCTTGGCTTTGGGTTCAATCTTGCGGTGTCCTTTCCCAGTGACAATAGGGGCAACAAGGCACGTATTGTATTGTTGCCATCGAGGATAAAAAGATGGGGTTTATATCATATTGCTTGAGTTTATCCCTCTACATCATGTCATCTTGCTTAAGGCGTTACTCTGTTCTTATGAACTCAATACACTAGATGCATGCTGGATAGCGGTCGATGTGTGGAGTAATAGTAGTAGATGCAGAATCGTTTCGGTCTACTTGTCCCAGACGTGATGCCTATATACAATGATCATGCCTAGATAGTCTCATAATTATTCGATTTTCTATCAATTGCTCGACAGTAATTTGTTTACCCGCCGTAGAATATCGCTATCATGAGAGAAGCCACTAGAGAAAACTATGGCCCCCGGGTCTATTATGAACATATCAATCTACATCCACTTTACTTTTACCGCTTTTATTTGTTGTTCTTATAAACTAAAAATACTAAAAATATAAACCATCATCTCTATCAGATCTCACTTTCGTAAGTGACCATAAAGGGGTTGACAACCCCTTATCGCGTTGGCTGCGAAGTTATTATTTGTTTGTGCAGGTACGAGGGACTCATGTGAGGTCTCCTACTGGATTGATACCTTGGTTCTCAAAAATTGAGGGAAATACTTACGCTACCGTGCTGCATCTCCCTTTCCTCTTCGAGGGAATACAACACAAACTCAAGAAGTAGCAAGCAGAATTTCTGGCGCCATTGCCGGGGAGGCTTACGCAAAAGTCATATACCAAGTACCTATCACAAACCCTTAGCCTTCGCATTACATTTTTTGCCTCTCATTTTCCTCTCCCCCACTTCACCCTTGCCGTTTTATTCGCCCTTCTTCTGCCGTGTGTTTATCGTTCGCTTGCCTCTTGTCTGCTTGTGTGTGTTGCTTGCTTGCTCGCCCTCATGTCTGAGATGGGGCATGATTTTATCGAGAAGGGTAGCAATGTCGAGGGCAACGTTCATGTTGCCCCCCGGATGAAGCTACCACTTTACATATTAAGAAGTTCCGGGTTGGTAGTGGTAATATTATTGGAAAAGGAGTTCTTAAAGACTTCTTTACTTGTGCCGGTGCTTTGCCCACTATGGGTGGCTCTATTCTTCATCGAACTAGTAGCCTTGCAGATTGCTGTATCTATGCTTATAGTAGAAATTGAAAGGCAATTTATCCATATGCATCCCTGTATTTAGAGAATCTTTTTGGAGTTTTCCAATATTGAGCATTCTTCTGTTAAGCGTGCAGCTACTATCATTTTGGCTCATGAATTTAGATATATCATGAAAGAGGCCAGAGAAATCTTTGCTCATTACGGAGTGGATGCCGATCGACCTCCTATAGAGGCTATCTTGTTCAATCAAGAAGACCTAATGCGGTTGCGATCCCCTGATCATGTTGCTTTTAATGAAAACCTTAGAAAAAAGGTTCCTATTGGGATCTTGATTGATAGAATTTCTGAGATAAACGATGATTTTGCTATTCAAAATAATGGGTTAGGCTTCTCCCTTGAGCGAAGGCTTATGACCTTCTGCCAAAAGAATGCATATAATGATGAATTGATTATCCACTACAAAGGGCCAAAGGAGAAACCTGTTCCTCCTGAGATTGATGTAGGGGACTTTTGTCTCATTAAATTAAGCCCTTTTGATTACTTTTGCTTGCCACAAAGGAAGCTTGCTGCTGAACGTAGGGAATATGAGATGAGCTTTCGCGACATATCATACCACTATGGCTATCCTTAGATCTATCTTGTATCGTGCCTAGCTAGGGGCGTAAAACGATAGCGCTTGTTGGGAGGCAACCCAATTTTTTGTTTTTTTGTTTTTGTTGATGTTAGGGAATAAATATTGCATCTAGCTTCTGATTAGATGTGGTTTCATGTTTTGTTTAGTGTTTGTGCCAAGTAGAACCTTTGGGAAGACTTGTGTGAAGTTTATGTGATCTTGCTGTGAAAAACAGAATCGTTAGCACTCGCTAAAGTAGTCTTTAGATTCCACTGTAGCGTGCTTTTCAGTTGATTCTTTTTGCAGATGATTGGTAGACAAATTCCGCAAATTTACCAATTTAGTTTGAATTTTTTGGAGTTCCAGAAGTAGGTGAAACCTGCAGATTACTACAGACTGTTCTGTCTTTGACAGATTCTGTTTTTCGTGTGTTGTTTGCTTATTCCGATGCATCTATGAGTAGTATTGGAGGATATGAACCATAGATAAGTTGGAATACAGTAGGTTTAACACCAATATAAACAAATAATGAATTCATTGCTGCACTTTTGAGTAGTGGTTTGCTTTCTTATACTAACGGAGCTCACGAGAATTTTTGTCTAAGTTTTGTGTTGTGAAGTTTTCAAGTTTTGAGTATTGCTTTGATAGACTATGGAACAAGGAGTAAAAAAGGCCTAAGCTTGGGGATGCCCATTGCACCCCAATTAAATTCAAGATAATCAAAAGCCTAAGCTTGGGGATGTCCCGGGAAGGCATCCCCTCTTTCGTCTTCATCCATCGGTAACTATACTTGGAGCTATATTTTTATTCGCAACATGATATGTGTTTTGCTTGGAGCGTCTTGTATAATTTGAGTCTTTGCTTGTTAGATTGCCACAATCATCCTTGCTGGACACACCTATTTGAGAGAGTTAAATATGGCCTAGAAATTGTTAGAACACTCTATGTGCTTCACTTATATCTTTTAGAGCACGGTGGTGGTAATATTTTGTAGAAATTGTTGAACTCTCATGCTTCACTTATATCCTTTTGAGAGTCTATTAAAACAGCATGGTAATGTGTTTAGGCTAAAGAAACTAGTCTTCACATGATAAACATCCAATGTCAATGTAGTAAAAAATTTCACACCAAGTGCATTGAATAGAATGAGATGTTGGATGCTTGATAATTGTTTTGAGACATGAGGATAGTGATATTAGAGTCATGCTAGTGGAGTTATTATGAAATTGAGAAATACTTGTGTTAAGGTTAGTGATTCCCGTATCATGCACGTATGGTGAACCGCTATGTGACGAAGTAAGAGCATGACGTATTTGTAGCGTGCCAACCTTTGTGTGGAGGTCGGGGGGCGCGCGATGGTTAACTCCTACCAACCTCCCCCCTAGGAGCACGCGTTGATTGCTTTGTTTTGATGACTCGTAGATTTTTGCAATAAGTATATGAGTCCTTATGACTAATGTTGAGTCCATGGATTATACGCACTCTCACCCTTCCGCCATTGCTAGCCTCTCTTGTACCGCGTAACTTTTGCATGTGCCATAAAGCCACTATATATCCTTCCTCAAAACAGCCACCATATTGTTCCTCAAAACAGCCACCGTACATACCTATCATGGCATTTCCATAGCCATTCCGAGATATATTGCCATGCAACTTTCCACCATTCCGTTCAAATGACACGCATCATATTGTTATATTGTCATTGCATGATCATGTAGTTGACAACGTATTTGTGGCAAGGCCACCATGCATAATTTTTATACATGTCACTCTTGTTTCATTGCATATCCCGGTACACCGCCGGAGGCATTCATGTAGAGTCATACTTGTTGTAGTATTGAGTTGTAATATCGAGTTGTAATGAAAGTGTGATGATCATCATTATTAGAGCATTGTCCCATGGGAGGAAAGGCTAAATCTATAAAGCTCCTCCGCAAATAAAAAATAAAAAAAAAGGCCAAAGAAAGAAAGGAAGGCCCAAAATAAAAAGAAAAAAAAGAAAAGAAAAGAAAAGAAAAGAAAAAGGGACAATTGCTACTATGTTTTTTCCACACTTGTGCTTCAAAGTATGTAACATCCCAAATTTTCAATTTGGAATGTTATACATAGATCATATTGCATTGCATATTCATTTGCATTTTTGTGCGTGGCGATCCTCGAAAATTCTAAGCAACTCAAGGACCTACGGAGAGAGTTGGGAATTCTACTGTTTCGTATTTGAGTTTTCTCGAATACCGATACGGGGATCACGTTGGTTTAATTATTTTCTCTTCCTAAAAATATTTCTTAATAAAATATACGAGCGGAGATAATATGACCAAAATAAAAAAATATTGGAGGAAAAATATTAAAATCACTTTTGGTTTTTATTCGGATTTATTTGCGATTTTATTGCATAGGGAAAAATGCGCGTTTTTCAAAATTGCATTTAGGTCCGGGAAAAATGTTCACTCTGTCCTATAGTTTATTAGAGGACGGTGAAAATTTATCACGGAATTTTTGGAGCTCGTTTAGTATTTTATTTTCGTGTTTTTCGGCATCAGGATAATAAAAAAAAAGTTTCGGTTCGGACCTAACTGGGCCGAAGGCCCAGCCGCCCCGCTAGCGTCGCCGCCTTCGTTGCCGTGGCCGAGCCGGATTCCCGCCGGAGTCTGAGCCGCCGCCGAGTCTGCCTCGCCGCCCCCTTGTGCATGCAAGCACCCCCCGGCTCCTATATAAGCCGAGCCCCCCCTCTCGCCGCCTCCACACCGCCGCCGCCAGCGCCGCCCGTCGTCGCAGCCCGCCGCCGCTACTGTGCCCGCCGCCGCGCGCCGTGCCCCACCGCTGCAGCCGCACCACGCCGCCGCCCTCTATCGCCAAGCCGCCCCACCGACGACGCCCACCGCCTGCTCCGCTAACCCGCTCCGTTAACCCGCCGACCCGTTAAGGTACGACCATTTTTTTGAACCGTTCGGTTTAAAAAAAAACCTAGATCTGTTTTTTTAAATAGATTGGTTCGGTTTTCTTTCGGTTTAGCTAGTTTGCGGACGTTCGTCCGTACGTTCATTTTAACTAACGTTGTTCGCCCGTTAGTAACAGACAGCGAACGTTTGTTTGTTAGCCTGTTCGTCAGTTTTCTTTTCGGGGCTTTTATCCGTGATTATTTTCGATCGGGATTTCTGCCCTGATCTTGTTTTCTGTATTTCTTTTTGCTCGAGAGTCGGAATCTGGTGATTTAAAATCCCAGATCTTTGTCTCGACGCCTTCATTCCGTTTAACCAACTTGAACAAGGTTTTGCTACTCTAAAATTTGAGTTTAGATCAATCTAGTAAACGGATCTTGTTTCTTTCGGAGTTTGAGTTTCGTTGCCCTGTTTGATTTGATTCTTTTTGCAAACCGGAGTTCTTAAGTTGAACTTTCTGGTTAGATCTTCTTATTTGGAGTTCTGTTTGTGCGTCTTCGCTTGATTGCTTATGTATGCTATTGTTTGCTTGCGATAGAATACCCGGACTGCGAAGCGTGCTACTACGAGTCTCTAGGTTTTGCGAATCATCAGCAAGGCAAGTAACACTTTGATCATACCCCTTTATTACCCAGTTTTTATGCATTAGATCAAACCCTCACAAATTGCATGAGTAGGATATCTTAATTTGTGGGTCTGGGAAGTAGATTGAGGTAGAACCTATTACCTGCATTATTTTCAAACCCTTGGGAGTTACTTCTGCGTTATGCTTAGGTTGACATGCTATGCTCGTAGACGTGGTTTGGGTTTGAGTGAAATCCATGACAGATGTGAGTTGTTAATTAATGGTTCAACTTAAGGTGGCTACATGAATACACAACTGGGTGAATTAGTTGCAGGGCACCTGGAGAATCGGGTGTTGTCCTAAGAAATCCCGGGGTTCCGTGTGATTTTTCCTATGGAATGCCACCCAGGCTCAAAGGGATCATAAAACTATTCATGCTAGAAACTTCCGTGTGCAGCCACAATGCCATTATGGGCTCTGGCATAGTATGAGTAAGTTGTGTGAGCTCTTTCAGTGGTGGACTAGCAGATGTAGGGGAAAGTAGGTGTACCTGTCCACCCGGGGTAAAGAGTGAATGCTTCCGAAAGACTGTGTCTCGGCCATTCGTTTCTCAAACACCATGCAGTGCGAGAAATCCAACGGAGGAGATCGAGTCTTGTGGGGAAAAGTGCACAAACCTCTGCAGAGTGTACAAACTGATCATGATTAGCCGTGTCCCCGGTTATGGACAATCTTGAGTATCTGGTATTTGAATTATTAGTTGATCTTATCACTCTAAAATTAATTTGTTGGGTTAATGGTTACTTCAATTGGGATTGAGTTGGAGGTACCTTCTCAATGATGTTTCAACTACCATGATAGTTAAAATAAAATTTATTCCTTTGTTGTAGGAAAAAATTGGCTTTACGCAAAAACTTTAACCTAGAGCCATCCACCAGCCAAATATGCATATAGTGTTAGACTTTATTCTGTTACTTGCATCTACTGTGTTATCTTGCCAGCGTATTCCATGTGCTGACCCATTTCAGGCTGCAACATGTTACATTGCAGACTTTTCAGACGAGAAGTAAGACGTGCTAGGTCGTTTGTCATGCACTCAGCTATGCCGTTGGAGTTGATGGACTCACTTATCTTCCAAGCCTTCCGCTGTTATTTTGTTAGATGGCCACAAGCCATTGACTTTTGTAATAAGTTCTCGTTTGAGACATTCGATGTAATAAGTGTGTGATTGCCACTCTGTTGTAAATCCTTCAAGTACTGTGTGTGTCAGCATTACCGATCCAGGGATGACACAGAACACAGAGACTTCGGTCCATTCGGATCGTGGTCGCTACAAGATGGTATCAGAGCACACGCTGACTGTAGGACACGACCACTAAGATAAACCCTAGGTCACTCTTCTCTACTCATTTCTGACTCCTCTCCATTTTCTACTCTCTTTTAGGATGGTGGACCCAAGGAACAAGTTCACTCAACCAGATGAAGGCGCACCTTTTGGACGACACTTGAAGGAAGTCACTAGGTACCTGAACATAGGAATACCAAGATTCACCGGGACCTACACTGCCACTTTACCAGAAGAGGAGCGATGGAGTATTCAAGTTCAAATTCTCGGGAGGACTTTCACACCGTCCACTGAGCCAATAGAGTTTTCTTTTGATGCACCAACCTGGAGCCTAGGCAAGAGTATGGCAGCCCACATCACTATGGGACGTATTGGAGAAGTCTACAAGCAGGAGCTGAAGGACACTATCTACCAGATTTGTGGACGCCGAGATGAGCCATGGGACATGATCAGTACCCGGAAGGACAGGTCCATTGCAGCGTTCATCCAGGAGTTAAATCAACACATTCGTCGACAGGAGCACCAGATGTGCGCATGGATGATAGATTTGAAGAAGGCACCAACCAGGAACTTGGAGCTAGAAGAGGAACTTAAGTCTACACGTGACGAATACAAGGAGGAGATGATGATACTTGTGGAGAAGAATGATGATCTGACAAGGAAGCTAGGAGTATTCATGGGAGATTTAGCACCAGGAGGAGAAGAAGAGGAAGAAGAATCCAATGAGATTCGTTCTGAAGACTACATCATCATTGATGACACGGACACAGACCCTGATGATAGTGATGACGAAGACTACAAAGATGAAGCTGGAGCAGACATCATGGAATCTTCCGCCGATCAAAATTTCTAGATGACCACCCGATGACTAGTAGTCCCCCCCTCCACAAAGTAGAATTTAGAGCACTTTTGTAACGTTAGTTAGATCTTTGTAAGCCCTTGTTTGAAATTGATTGGTGTGACATGATTTTGTTTGTCTCATGTGCATATGGGTCGTGATTTTCCCTTAGACCTTATTTCTATTCTAATCTCTTCCCTCTACACCCATCAGATGCCTCCGAGACGTGAGCCCGGATTTCAGTTTCCCCCTGAGCTCACTCAGTTGATCCAGCAGTAGAACACTTTGATGCAACTTCTTATCCAGAACAATCAGAACAACCAGAACAACAACAACAACCCTCCACCACGACCACCCGTGGAAAACCTGACACGTTTCTTAAGGTTGCAACCATCGGTGTTTGCTAGCAGCATTGAACCAACAGTTGCTGATGACTGGCTGCGCAAGATTGGAAGGGACTTGACCACCGCCAATTGCACGGATGCTGAGAAGGTGCGATTTGCCGCACATCAGTTGTTAGGACCAGCAGCAGCATGATGGGAGAATCACACAACCACTTTCCCTGTAGCCAATGTCACATGGGATCAGTTTCAGCAAGCTTTTCGCACTGCCCATGTCTCAACTGGAGCTATGAGCATGAAGAAGCGGGAGTTTCGCAATTTACGCCAAGGAAATCGTATTGTGGCTCAGTATGTAGATGCGTTTAGTACCCTATCTCGTTATGCCTCGGATGACGTGGCCACATATGATGCTAAACAAGAGAGGTTTATGGAAGGGCTGAAGGATGAGATGAGCGTACAGTTGATGGTGGCAACCTTCAACAACTACCAGGAGTTGGTAGATAAGGCTCTTATGATTGAAGAGAAGTAGCAGTAGATTGAGAGCCACAAGAGGAAGTATGGACAAGGAAGGAATAATTCTGGAACCCAGCAGAAGCCCCGATTCACCCCGAATTTGGGAGGATACACCCATAACCATGGAAGCCACACCCACACTGGAGGAAGTTCTCACAACCACAATGGCTCCAAGAATGGGAATGGGAATGGAGCAAACAATAATCAGAACCGCTCTGCTCCTTCCACACCCGCGAAGAGGAATTTGAGCCATGTCACCTGTTTCAAGTGCGGTAAGAGTGCCCCGAAGCTAAGAATGGGAATGACAATGGAAGCACCGGCAAGAAGCCCAACCCGTTCAATAAAGGACAAGTGACCACGTGACCGTGGATGAGGTTGAAGAGCAACCAGATGCTGTTATCGGTAAGTTTTTGGTTAAGTCATTTACCGCAATAGTTCTTTTCAATACTGGTGCATCACATTCATACATTTCAAGGGGATTCGTAAATAGACATAAGTTGCCCACCCAAGTCCTTAAGACCCCCATGTTAGTAAGTTCCCCAGGAGCGGCGTATATGGCACATCAGGAATGTTTTCAGATGCCATTGGTCATAGGATGCCATGTTTTTCCCTCAGACCTAATAGTTTTGGAGTCACAAGGATTGGATGTGATACTAGGTATGGATTGGCTATCGATGTATGGAGGGAACATCGATTGTGCCAGCAAGTCTATTTTGCTTACCACCCCGGAGGGAAAAAGGATCAAGTATGTATCTAGGCATTCGCATATAAGGACACAAGTACATTCTCTCACGGGTGTTTTTCAGGAGGAAGTGCCTGTAGTAAAGGATTACCCGGATGTTTTTCCAGAGGAGCTACCTGGCATGCCACCGGATAGGGATATTGATTTTTTGATAGAGTTATTGCATGGCACCGGACCAATATCAAAGAGACCGTATTGGATGCTAGCAAATGATCTGGAGGAGACCAAGAACCAGATTAAGGAGTTACTGGAGAAATGATTTATTCGTCGGAGTTCATCACCGTGGGGAGCCCCGGTGCTTTTGCTCGAGAAGAAGGATGGATCCTTAAGAATGGTCGTTGATTATCAGGCACTTTATGAAGTGACAATCAAGAATAAGTACCCACTGCCGATGATCAATGATCTGTTCGACCAACTTCAAGGAGCTAAAGTATTCTCCAAGATCGATCTACGATCTGGATACCACCAGTTGAAGATCCGAGAGAAGGATATACCTAAGACAGCCCTCACCACAAGGTATGGGCTATATGAGTATACAGTTATGTCATTTGGATTGACTAACACCCCTGCCTATTTCATGAGTATGACGAATAAAGTGTTGATGTCTACACACGCTTCTACTCTTGTAGACTATGTTGGGCCTCCAAGCGCAGAGGTTTGTAGGACAGTAGCAATTTCCCTCAAGTGGATGACCTAAGGTTTATCGAACTCAGGGAAGTAGAGGTTGAAGATGGTCTCTCTCAAGCAACCCTGCAACTAAGATACAAGAAGTCTCTTGTGTCCCCAACACACCTAATACAACTAGGAGTTGTATAGGTGCACTAGTTCGGCGAAGAGATGGTAAAATGTGGATGATAGGAGTGGCAAAGCAAAGTAATATAAATATGTAATAAAAAGTGCAGCAAGCAAACAAGTGGTAAACGTGAGCACAAATGGTATTGCAATGGTGGAAACAAGGCCTAGGGTTCATACTTTCACTAGTGGCAACTCCCAACAACATTAACATAATCGAATCACATGATATTTCCCATAAAACATGCAAAGGGGACACACTCGGAGGTCATTCCTTCGTGGTCAAGAGAGGACGAGAATTATGTAGGGCTACAAAAGCACAACTCAAAGTTCGTAGTTCTCAATCTAAGGATTTCCCAATGTCACCGCGGCCATCCAAAGAGAGTCCCACAATCACCACAACATATCTAAAGGATAGTCAAAGACAAGCACCAAGAGACTCTCAATCTTCAATCAACACACAAGAGAGGAAATCACTCATGAAAATACTTTTCTAATCCATGTCCAATAGACCGCTGTCACCTTGGTCTCGGGGATTATACTAGATAAAGACAAGTGAGTACATCAATCCAATACATAGTGGAAGGGGAAATATCATGCGATCACCCTAGATTAACATAGCCTATGATCACAACGAAGATCACATCATGGGAGAGAGAATTGACCACATAGCTACTGGTAAGAACCTCAGCCCCGAGGAGGAACTACTCCCGCATCATGGAGGGAGGAAGCAACGTCGATGGAGATGAATCCGGGGGCACTTCCCCGTCCCGGCAGGGTGCCGGCGCAGGAATTCTGGTCCCCCGAAGCTTGATGGCGATGGCGGCGGAGATCGGAATCGCGTCTGGAGAAAAGGGGTCCGGAATCAGGGTTTTCGCGACACGGTGTAAATATATGCCAAAGGGGGGCATCAGAGGGGGTCAGGGGTGCCCAGGCGCCCCCCCCCCGACGCGGCCAGGGGGTGCCGCGTGGAGCCCCTGTGGGTCCCCTCCGGCCCTACTTTGGCCGCATGGAAGCTTCCGGAACGCTGATTTTTTATATAATTTTTTTGGATTTTTTCTGGCAGTTCTCGTAATGTGAAAACCTGAAATACAAAAACAGCCGAAAACAGAAACTGGCACTGGGGTGCACTGAGTTAATAGGTTAGTCCAAATATGATCAAAAGTGTATGGAAGTGTATAAATAACATAGCAATATCACCCAAAAGAGGCATGGAGCAAGCAGAAATTATAGATACGTTTTGGACGTATCAACATCCCCAAGCTTAATTCCTGCTCGTCCTCGAGTAGGTAAATGATAACAAGAATAATTTCTGTGGTGACATGCTATTAACCATATAGGACTTTTTCATAGTCATATGACAAAAGCTTACTGAGACAATGAATCTATAGTAATTAAGTTGCCTCATGAGAAAAGCACAAAGAACTGAAAGTTTTACAATATGATATTGAAACATCAAATAGATTTATAATGAACATGATGTGCAAATATGATAAAGTGATATCTAGCTTGCCCCCTTTAGTGAAGCAAAACATAAATGCAGGGGCACCTCCAAGGTTTAAGTGATGACTAGATACAATGATTTCAAAATAAACGATATCACAATCATGCAAAAGACAATGCTACTTTGGGACAATGCACATTACACTCAGAATGACAATCATGCTCTCAGTAGTTGGTGCTTTTAAAAGAAGGTGGATACTCTCGAACCGTGGCTTTTGTTGGCAAGGTTGAAAACCCGTAGTCGGAAACAAAGACAAAACATGTACCAGAGCTCTTGGTTTTAAAACAGAGGTAATATTTTTTTTAGATCATGCATGTTTCGTCAACGAATGCTAGCAGACAACTCAATCACTTCTTGAGATGGACAAGTTTTGAGGAACGACTCCCGAATGAGGACGATCACATCCTCTTAATCTCCTTTGTTTATCACTGCCAAAGTTTTCTGATTTCTCATGAACAAAGTGTGAAGGAGGGTTTGTTTGTTATATTATCTTTTTGAGCCGGGCGCACTCAATGCCAGTTCCTTCTTGTATTATGGGTTTGCACATTATACATGCAATCCCGGGGTGAAGCTTGTCCAACTTAAAAAGATCATGAATTAACTACTACTTCCTCATGAACTTAAAACAGAGGCACAAAATAGGAATGCTTTTTCTTTGAATAATTTCGAGATGGTACATGCAAGTCTCCGTTAGGAATGGCAGGTAAATACCATGTAGGAAGATATGGTGGACTCATATGGTATAACTGGATTAAAAGGATGTGGATGCACAAGCAGTCAGTCCGCTTAGTATAGGCGAAGGTTAGCAAAAGATGGGAAGCGACCAACTAAGAGAGCAATGACAGTCATAATCATGCAGAGCGACAAAGCAACATTGAATCAGGCATGGAAGTTATATCGCTACTCAGAAACAAAAGATCATCAAGGCTTGACAGACTTTCTTTACAGTCTTAAATATGCGTGAGCATACGCCAAGTCAATCAAAATAAATTCTTTGAAGGAAGATATTACTAAACCATACCACATCACAGGCAAACAAATCATGTTGGTACTCCAATAACACATTGGGAACCCCCCCCAGCTATTTGAGACTAACCATAAGAAAACATGAACTACTAAGCGCCATTATGCACGTAGCATCTTTATCATAGACATATCAACCAATGCAACGGAAGGAAACTCTCTTAATAAGATAAACATGATAACTAAAGAGAGTTCAAGCAACCAACTAAACAAAAGCTCTTTAAAAAGATAAGCATGAAAGTTAAGAGCTAAGCATGATAGTAGCTATTAAAAGACAAAGAACACACACAGCAAAGATAGACATGCAAATTCTATGTTATGTTCTAGGTAGAAGTGGAGCGTGTTTCTCTCCCACATAAAGAAAGCTGAGTTTCAAATCGTTATGAAAAGCTAAAGAAAACTAAAAGGAAAACTAAAACAAGACGCTCCAAGCATAGCACATAACACATGAAGTGATTAAAATATAGTGGAACGAAGGACGAACTGATAATGTTGATGGAGAAGGGGATGCACGGGGGCATCCGCAAGCTTAGACGCTTGAGTCTCCTTGAATATTTCTTGGGGGTGCATGGGGGCATCCCCAAGCTTGAGCGTTTGACACTCCTGAATCTTTTTATCATCTTCCCTCGCACACTTGAAAACTCCCTTCATACATAACTCATCATAATCTGATTAGCGAGGTTAGTACCCATAATAAAATAATTGTTCCTTGCTGGAAATAAAGATATTCTTGAAGTTCTACTATTTCTCAAGATTGCCAAAAGGTTTTTGCAAAGAAAAAGCAAGCTCTAGGTTTGCAAAATGAAGGAAAGGCAAAACAGGACAAAATCTGTGAAAAACAGAACATCAGGTAGTAAATGATTTTTCCGGGGCACTTCTGCCTCTCTAATCAAAAAACTCAAAACAGACGCACAAAAGACAATTATATAGAGCACGTTGTCAAAACAATTTAGACCAAAAAGATGATCTGGTGATTTTATACGAATTTTTCTATCCAAGGACAGAATCTGTTTCCTGGACAGCACGTCACAACTTTTGAACTTTCTTGCAATCAGAGGCTAAACTTGGCACAAAGCTGAAAAATTAAGATACAATGATGTTGCTACAGTAGTAACAAACATCAAGACCACTAAAACTGAAAGTAAACATAACAAGGGTTGTCTCCCTAGAGCTCTTTCTTTATAGCCATAAAGATAGGCTTAATACTTTAATGATGCTCTCGTAGGAATAAGAGCTGAAGAACAAAAGAGAGCATCAAGAAGCAAATACCAAACACATTTAAGCCTAACATGCTTCCTATGCATAGGAATATTGCAATAGAATAATTCATTGAAGCACAAAGCAACTAGCATAGGAAGGCAAAACAAGCATAACTTCAAAATATTCACCATAAAGATAGGAAACTTCTTATTATTAAGATATTTAGAACTAAGTCTCCCTCTCTCATTATAAATTTCAGTGGCATCATGGATGAACTCAACAATATAAGCATCACGTAAAGCATTGTTACCATGATCCACATGCAAAAAGGTACTCTTACTCTCCACATAAGCATAATCTTTCTCATTGGTAATAGTGGGAGTAGGACTATCATAAACAACTTGAACACTATAGATTACTTGTGTATTAGGAGGGTGGTGTTCAACAAGGGAGTAATTCCCTCCATGATTATGACAAGTTTCATAAGGATAATTTCTCCTTATGTCATAGGTACCTTTATAATCACTATAGGTTGGAGTTATGACATCATCATAGTAGAGAAGAGCATTATCATTGCTAGCAACTATATTTGTAATCATGTTGTCTTTATTCTTACTAGCAAAAGAATTATCAATTATCACATCACTAGTGGGTAAAGGATTTGCAATCCTATAATCCCCAAGCCTAGAGCTTCCCATATCGTCACTTTCAGAGTTGGTACCAAAAAGATTTTCAAGATCATAAGTAGCATTATCATCATTTTCCCAATCACAATAAGTAACATGCATATCATAATCAAAATCATCTTCAATAGTACCTACGGACGTATCATCAAGATGATAATTAAGGCAATAAACTTCACCTTCTTCTTTAAACTTACAATCGTTAGGATAAAAGTTGATGGGAGGAATATGCTCAGGCCAGGTTGATACCCATTCTTCTTCTTTCTTGCTCCTCTTCCTCCTCCTCTTCTTTTTCTTCTTCTTAACCTTAGGAGGGAGTGGTTGGAGATGAAGCTTCTCCACATATCCTGGTTTATCATTGGAAACAATAGGGGAAACTTGGGAGAAACTCTCCTTTTTATTAGCAGAAATATAAGAGACATTTTTATACTTTGGTAAAGTTCCCTCCTTTATAATCTTACCTATGTAATCATTTTCATGGCAATTAACAACACAATAGAGATGGCAATTTTGCAAAGTGTTTTTTATTCCTATGGCATTAACATCTAGCCATGAAGTCTTTTCTGATAACTATTCACACATCAAAAATAACATAAGCTCATCATAAAGATCAGAGGTGATCATGTTATCACACAACCGGTTAACAGTTATGTTTTGAAAGTTCATGCATTGAAAATTAAAGTGACCCTCTATACGGCAAAGTTCACAAGTAAAAGGATAAAGGTCACACAATTCTCTAGCAATTTCATTTAAATCTCTAACCCAAGTGATTGTTCTTTCATGCTTATGTTGCTTACAATACTTCTCTTCTTCAATCATAGGCCTTTCACAAGGTCTATCCACTCCACAAAAATTAACATGCTTATATAAAACTTCATTTTTAGGAATTGGATCATGCATGTTGCAATCATCATGAACAATTTCATTTTCTTTGCAAGTCTCTTTAAAAGGTTTATGATACTTGATCCAATCCTCCTTAGGCATATTAAGATGTGAAGCAAAAGATTTGAGGAAATCAACAAGGAGTTGAGAATCAAGCCCAAACTTAGCACTAAACTTATTAAAACTTGTAGTTTCAACAAAGAACTTAATGCAATCATACTCATAAATTATACCTGACTCTTTACCTTTGTCGATCTCCCAATCTTCAGTGTTGCGTTGAATTCTTTCAAGGAGTTCCCATTTAGCATCAATCTTTTTGTTTGTGAAAGAACCCATAGAGGAAGCGTCGAGCAAATCTTTATCCTGTCGAGAAAGCCTCGCATAGAAATTAGTAATAATCATATCTTTGGGGAGCCCATGGTTAGGACATTTTAGCATTAACGTTTTTAGTCTCCCCCAAGCTTGAGCTATGCTCTCTCCGTCATGAGGATAAAAATTATAAACATAATTCCTTTTCTCATGGACTTCATGAAGAGGATAAAACTTGGAGTAAAAGAGAGACTGGATCTCTTCCCACTCCAGCAGGTGAGAGTCATTTAGTAGCCTATACCATTCCAATGTTTTTCCTTTCAGTGACAAGGCAAATAATTTCCTCATGACAAACTCCCTTGATACACCTGCAAGCTTAAATAATGAACATAGTTGTGACAGATATAGCAAGTGTTCACCGGGATGTCTGTCTCCTGCATAACGATCAGCCAAAACATAATCGATAATACCAGCTGGTATTTTATAGGGCACAATTTCAGTAGGGGGAGGAGCAACCACCACAGGTGTGGGGCGTCTTCCCGCAAGCAACGATCCAATAACAAGGTTGTCCATAAGCATAACTAGTGAAATAAAAACAAGAAACAAAAATATTTAATTGCAAGATCTAAAGATATACCTTCAAGCGCTCACCTCCCCGGCAACGGCGCCAGAAATAGCTTGATGTCTACACACGCTTCTACTCTTGTAGACTATGTTGGGCCTCCAAGCGCAGAGGTTTGTAGGACAGTAGCAATTTCCCTCAAGTGGATGACCTAAGGTTTATCGAACTCAGGGAAGTAGAGGTTGAAGATGGTCTCTCTCAAGCAACCCTGCAACTAAGATACAAGAAGTCTCTTGTGTCCCCAACACACCTAATACAACTAGGAGTTGTATAGGTGCACTAGTTCGGCGAAGAGATGGTAAAATGTGGATGATAGGAGTGGCAAAGCAAAGTAATATAAATCTGTAATAAAAAGTGCAGCAAGCAAACAAGTGGTAAACGTGAGCACAAATGGTATTGCAATGGTGGAAACAAGGCCTAGGGTTCATACTTTCACTAGTGACAACTCCCAACAACATTAACATAATCGAATCACATGATATTTCCCATAAAACATGCAAAGGGGACACACTCAGAGGTCATTCCTTCATGGTCAAGAGAGGACGAGAATTATGTAGGGCTACAAAAGCACACCTCAAAGTTCGTAGTTCTCAATCTAAGGATTTCCCAATGTCACCGCGGCCATCCAAAGAGAGTCCCACAATCACCACAACATATCTAAAGGATAGTCAAAGACAAGCACCGAGAGACTCTCAATCTTCAATCAACACACAAGAGAGGAAATCACTCATGAAAATACTTTTCTAATCCATGTCCAATAGACCGCTGTCACCTTGGTCTCGGGGATTATACTAGATAAAGACAAGCGAGTACATCAATCCAATACATAGAGGAAGGGGAAATATCATGGGATCACCCTAGATTAACATAGCCTATGATCACAACGAAGATCACATCATGGGAGAGAGAATTGACCACATAGCTACTGGTAAGAACCTCAGCCCCGAGGAGGAACTACTCCCGCATCATGGAGGGAGGAAGCAACGTCGATGGAGATGAATCCGGGGGCACTTCCCCGTCCCGGCAGGGTGCCGGCGCAGGAATTCTGGTCCCCCGAAGCTTGATGGCGATGGCGGCGGAGATCGGAATCGCGTCTGGAGAAAAGGGGTCCGGAATCAGGGTTTCCGCGACACGGTGTAAATATATGCCAAAGGGGGGCATCAGAGGGGGTCAGGGGTGCCCAGG
>LR738714.1:392004486-392093455 GCA_902687465.1 Secale cereale
GGGGGGGCGCGTGGGCAGGCCGCCTAGAGCCCCTGTGGGTCCCTTCCGGCCCTACTTTGGCCGCATGGAAGCTTCCGGAACGCTGATTTTTTATATAAATTTTCTGGATTTTTTCTGGCAGTTCTCGTAATGTGAAAAACTGAAATACAAAAACAGCCGAAAACAGAAACTGGCACTGGGGTGCACTGAGTTAATAGGTTAGTCCAAATATGATCAAAAGTGTATGGAAGTGTATAAATAACATAGCAATATCACCCAAAAGAGGCATGGAGCAAGCAGAAATTATAGATACGTTTTGGACATATCAAGTGTTCATGGAGTTCTTGGATAAGTTTGTCGTGGTATTCATTGATGATATTTTGGTATACTCGAAGAACGAAGAGGAACACGCGGAGCATTTGCGTATGGTACTAGAGAAGCTCAGAGAACATCAGTTGTATGCCAAGTTTAGCAAATGCGAGTTTTGGTTGAAGGAAGTTGGATTCTTAGGGCATGTTATATCGGGAGAAGATATAGCAGTGGACCCTGTCAAAGTGCAAGCAGTCACTGAGTGGTTGGCACCCACTTCAGTTGGAGAGATCCGCAGTTTTCTTGGACTCGCGGGATATTACCGGAGATTCATAGATTTTTTTTTCCAAAATTGCATAACCGATGACGACATTGCTGAAGAAGGTGACAAAGTTCCATTGGACTAAAGAGTGCGAAGAAAGTTTCCAGGAGTTGAAGAAACGGTTGACGACAGCCCTAGTGCTGATCTTGCCAGATATTGAAGGAAATATGCCCTAGAGGCAATAATAAAGTTATTATTTATTTCCTTATATCATGATAAATGTTTATTATTCATGCTAGAATTGTATTAACCGGAAACTTAGTACATGTGTGAATACATAGACAAACAGAGTGTCCCTGGTATGCCTCTACTAGACTAGCTCATTGATCAAAGATGGTTATGTTTCCTAACCATAGACATGAGTTGTCATTTGATCAACGGGATCACATCATTAGGAGAATGATGTGATGGACTAGACACATCCGTTAGCCTAGCACTATGATCTTTTAGTTTTACTGCTATTGCTTTCTTCATGACTTATACATGTTCCTATGACTATGAGATTATGCAACTCCCGTATACCGAAGGAACACCTTGTGTGCTATCAAACGTCACAACATAACTGGGTGATTATAAAGATACTCTACAGGTGTCTCCAAAGGTGTTTGCGGTGTTGGCATAGATCAAGAATAGGATTTGCCCTCCGATTGTCGGAGAGGTATCTCTCGGCCCTCTCGGTAATGCACATCACTGAAGCCTTGCAAGCATTGCAACTAATGAGTTAGTTGTGGGATGATGTATTACGGAATGAGCAAAGAGACTTGCCAGTAACGAGATTGAACTAGGTATTGAGATACCGACGATCGAATCTCGGGCAAGTAACATACCGATGACAAAGGGAACAACGTATGTTGTTATGCGGTTTGACCGATAAAGATCTTCGTAGAATATGTGGGAGCCAATATGAGCATCCAGGTTCCGCTATTGGTTATTGACCGGAGACGTGTCTCGGTCATGTCTACATTGTTCTCGAACCCGTAGGGTCCGCACGCTTAAGGTTTCGATGACAGTTATATTATGAGTTTATGAGTTTTGATGTATCGAAGGAGTTTGGAGTTTCGGATGAGTCCGGGGACATGACGAGGAGTCTCGAAATGGTCGAGACGTAAAGATCGATATATTGGACGACTATATTCGGACATCAGAAAGGTTCCGAGTGATTCGGGTATTTTTGGAGTACCGGAGAATTACGGAAATTCGCCGGGGAGTATATGGGCCTTATTGGGCCATACAGGAATAGAGGAGAAAGGCCAAAAGGAAGGAGGCGCGCCCCCCCCCCCCCTCTGGTCCGAATTGGACAAGGGGTGCAGCCCCCTTTTCCTTCTCCCTCTCCACCTCTTTCCTTCTCTCCTACTCCGGAAAGGAAAGGGGAATCCTACTAGGACTTGGGAGTCCTAGTAGGACTCACCACACTTGGCGCGCCCCCTTTAGGGCCGGCCTCTCCCTTGCTCCTTTATATACGGGGGCAGGGGGCACCCTAGAACACACAAGTTGATCAGTTGATCTCTCCCAACCGTGTGCGGTGCCTCCTCCACAGAAACACACCTCGGTCATATCGTTGCAGCGCTTAGGCGAAGCCCTGCGACGGTAACTTCATCATATCCGTCACCACGCCGTCGTGCTGATGAAACTCTCTCGCGAGGCTCTACTGGATCAAGAGCTTGTGGGACGTCATCAAGCTGAACGTGTGCTGTACACGGATGCTCCGTATGTTCGGTGATTGATCGGTTGGATCGCGAAGATGTTCGACTACATCAATCGCGTCACTAGACGCTTCCACTTCCGGTCTACAAGGGTACGTAGACACACTCTCCCCTCTCATAGCTATGCATCTGGTAGATAGATCTTGCATGATCGTAGGAATTTTTTTAAATACTACGTTCCCCAACAGTGGCATCATGAGCCAGGTCCATGCGTAGAGGATATGCACGAGTAGAACACAAGTGAGTTGTGGACGATACTAGTCATACTGCTTACCAGCATGTCATACTTTGATTCGGCGGTATTGTTGGATGAAGCGGCCCGGACCGACATTACGCGTACGCTTACGCGAGACTGGTTCTACCGACGTGCTTCGCACACAGGTGGCTGGCGGGTGTCAGTTTCTCCAACTTTAGTTGAATCAAGTGTGGCTATGCCCGATACTTGTGAAGGTTAAAACAACACATACTTGACAAAATATCGTTGTGGTTTTGTATGCGTAGGTAAGAACGGTTCTTCCTAAGCCCGTAGCAGCCACGTAAAACTTGCAACAACAAAGTAGAGGACGTCTAACTTGTTTTTGTAGGGCATGTTGTGATGTGATATGGTCAAGACATGATGAGTTATACAGTTTTGTATGAGATGATCATGTTTTGTAAAGTTATCGGCAACTAGCAAGAGCGATATGGTTGTCGCTTTATTGTATGAAATGCAATCGCCATGTAATTGCTTTACTTTATCACTAAGCGGTAGCGATAGTCGTAGAGCAATAGTTGGCGAGACGACAACGATGCTACGATGGAGATCGAGGTGTCGCGCTCGTGACGAAGGTGATCATGACGGTGCTTTGGAGATGGAGATCAGAAGCACAAGATGATGATGGCCATATCATGTCACATATTTTGATTGCATGTGATGTTTATCTTATTATGTTTCTTATTTTGCTTAGTACGGCGGTAGCATTATAAGATGATCCCTTACAAAATTTCAAGGTATAAGTGTTCTCCCTGAGTATGCACCGTTGCGAAAGTTCGTCGTGCCGAGACACCACGTGATGATCGGGTGTGATAAGCTCTACGTTCAAATACAACGGGTGTAAGCCAGTTTTGCACACGCAGAATACTCGGATTAAACTTGACGAGCCTAGCATATGCAGATATGGCCTCGGAACACTGGAGACCGAAAGGTCGAGCGTGAATCATATAGTAGATATGATCAAGATAAGATGTTCACCATTGAAAACTACTCCATCTCACGTGATGATCGGACATGGTTTAGTTGATTTGGATCACGTGACCATTTAGATGACCAGAGGGCTGTCTATCTAAGTGGGAGTTCTTCAAGTAATATGATTAATTGAACTTTAATTTATCATGAACTTAGTCCTGGTAGTATTAGCATATCTATGTTGTAGATCAACAGCTCGCGATGTAGCTCCCCGTTTATATTATATGTTCCTAAAGAAATATAAGTTGAAAGATGTTAGTAGCAATGATGCGGACTAGGTCCGTAATCTGAGGATTATCCTCATTGCTGCACAGAAGTATTATGTCCTTGATGCACCGCTAGGTGACAAACCTATTGCAGGAGCAGATGCAGACATTATGAACGTTTGACAAGCTCGGTATGATGACTACTTGATAGTTTAGTGCGCC
This sequence comes from Secale cereale, assembly GCA_902687465.1. Taxonomy (NCBI): domain Eukaryota; kingdom Viridiplantae; phylum Streptophyta; class Magnoliopsida; order Poales; family Poaceae; genus Secale; species Secale cereale. The sequence goes on from LR738714.1 coordinate 392,008,453, forward strand.
ATGCTTTACGGCTTATAACCGGAACTTCGAAAACGTTTTGAACGCCACGGATCATATGAGATGTTCCAAGAGTTGAAATTAGTATTTTCATATTCATGCCCGTGTTGAGAGGTATGAGACCTCTGACAGTACTTTGCCTACAAGATGGAGGAGAATAGCTCAACCGGTGAGCATGTGCTCAAATTGTCTGGGTACTACAATTGCTTGAATTAAGTGGGAGTTTATCTTCCAGATAAGATAGTAATTGACAATGTTCTCTAGTCACTATCACCAAGTTAGTAGAACTTCGTGATGAACTATAATATGCAAGGGATGACGAAAGTAATTCCCGAGCTCTTCGCGATGCTGAAATCAGCGAAGGTAGAAATCAAGAAAGAACATCAAGTGTTGATGGTTAACAAGACCACTTGTTTCAAGTAAAGGGCAAAGGGATAGAAGGGGAACTTCAAGAAGAATGACAACCAAGTTTTCACTTCCATGAAGAAACCCAAAGCTAAACTCAAGCCTGAAACTAAGTGCTTCTACTGCAAAGGAAATAGTCACTAGAAGTGGAACTGCCCTAGATACTTGGCGGATAAGAAGGATGGCAAAGTAGACAACGGTATATTTTGATATACAGATTATTGATGTGTACTTTACTAGTGTTCATAGCAACCCCTGGGTATTTGATACCGATTCAGTTGCTAAAGTTAGTAACTCGATTCGAGAGTTGCGGAATGAACATCGACTAGTTAAAGGTGAAGTGACGATGTGTGCTGGAAGTGGTTCCAAGATTGATATGATCATCATCGCACACTCCCTATACTTTCGAAATTAGTGTAGAACATAAATAAATGTTATTTGGCATTTGCGTTGAGCATGAATATGATTTGATCATGTTTTTTGCAATACAGTTATTCATCTAAAGTCATAGAATAATTGTTATTTTGTTTACATGAATAAAGCCTTCGATGGTCATACACCCAATGAAAAATAGTTTGTTGGATCTCGATCGTAGTGATACACATATTCATAATATTGAAACCAAAAGATGCAAGGTTAATAATGATAGTGCAACTTATTTCTGGCACTGCCGTTTAGGTCATATTGGTGTAAAGCGCATGAAGAAACTCCATAGTGATGGACTTTTGGAATCACTTGATTATGAATCACTTGGTGCTTGCGAACCATGCCTCATGGGCAAGATGACTAAAACTCCATTCTCCGAAACAATGGAGCAAGCAACTGATTTATTGGAAATCATACATACTAATGTATGTGGACCGATGAGTGTTAAGGCTCGTGGCGAGTATCGTTATTTTCTGACCTTCACTGATGATTTGAGCAGATATGGGTATATCTACTTAATGAAACACAAGTCTGAAACATTTGAAAAGTTCAAAGAATTTCAGAGTGAAGTAGAGAATCATCGTAACAAGAAAATAAAGTTCCCATGATCTGATCGTGGAGGTGAATACTTGAGTTACGAGTTTGGTCTTCATTTGAAACAATGTGGAATAGTTTCACAACTCACGCCACCCGGAACACCACAGCGTAATGGTGTGTCCGAACGTTATAACCGTACTTTATTAGATATGGTGCGATCTATGATGTCTCTCACCGATTTACCACTATCGTTTTGGGTTATGCATCAGAGACAGCTGCATTCACGTTCAAAAGGGCAATATCTAAATCCGTTGAGACGACACCTTATGAACTGTGGTTTGGTAAGAAACCAAAGTTGTCGTTTCTTGAAGTTTGGGGCTGCGATGCTAATGTGAAAAAGCTTCAACCTGATAAGCTCGAACCCACGTCGGAGAAATGTGTCTTCATAGGATACCCAAAGGAGACTGTTGGGTACACCTTCTATCACAGATTCAAAGGAAAGATATTCGTTGCTAAGAATGGATCCTTTCTAGAGAAAGAGTTTCTCTCGAAAGAAGTGAGTGGGAGGAAAGTGGAACTTGATCAGGTAATTGTACCTTCTCCCGAATTGGAAAGTAGTACATCACAGAAACTAGTTCCAGTGATTCCTACACCAATTAGTGAGGAAGCTAATGATGATGATCATGAAACTTCGGATCAAGTTACTACTGAACTTCGTAGATCAACCAGAGTATGTTCCGTGCCAGAGTGGTACGGCAAGCCGGTTCTGGAAGTCATGTTACTAGACCATGATGAACCTATGAACTATGAGGAAGCGATGATGAGCCCAGATTTCGGAAAATGGCTTGAGGTCATGAAATCTGAGATGGGATCCATGTATGAGAACAAAGTGTGGACTTTGGTTGACTTGCCCGATGATCGGCAATCCGTCGAAAATAAATGGATCTTCAAGAGGAAGACCGATGCTGACGGTAATGTTACTGTTTACAAAGCTCGACTTGTTGAGAAAAGTTTTCGACAAGTTCAAGGAGTTGACTACGATGAGACTTTCTCACCCGTGGCGATGCTTAAGTCTGTCCGAATCATGTTAGCAATTGCCGCATTTTATGATTATGAAATCTGGCAAATGGATGTCAAAGCTGCATTCCTGAATGGATATCTTAAAGAAAAGTTGTATATGATGCAACCAGAAGGTTTTGTCGATCCTAAAGGTTCTAACAAAGTGTGCAAGCTCCAGCGATCCATCTATGGACTGGTGCAAGCATATCAGAGTTGGAATATACGCTTTGATAAGTTGATCAAAGCATATAGTTTTATACAGGCTTGCGATGAAGCCGGCATTTACAAGAAAGTGAGTGGGAGCACTACAACCTTTCTGATAAGTATATGTGAATGATATATTGTCGATCAGAAATGATGTAGAATTTTCTGGAAAGCATAAAGGAGTGTTTGAAAGGAGTTTTTTCAAAGAAAAACCTCGGTAAAGCTGCTTACATATTGAGCCTCAAGATCTATAGAGATAGATCGAGACGCTTAATAAGTTTTTTTTTTCAATGAGTACATACCTTGACAAGTTTTTGAAGTAGTTCAAAATGGATCAGTCAGAGAAGGAGTTCTTGCCTGAGTTGTAAGGTATGAAGTTGAGTAAGACTCAAAGCCCGACCTCGGCAGAAGATAGAGAAAGAATGAAGGTCATTCCCTATGCCTCGGCCATAGGTTCTATAAAGTATGCCATGCTGTGTACCAAACCTGTTGTGTACCTTAACATGAGTTTGGCAAGGAGGTACAAAAGTGATCCAGGAGTAGATCACTGGACAGCGGTCAAAATTATCCTTAGTTACTGGATGACTAAGGAAATGTTTTCTCGATTATGGAGGTGATAAAGAGTTCATCGTAAAGAGTTACACCAATGCAAGCTTTACACTAATCCAGATGACTCTAAGTATCAATCTGGATGCATATTGGAAGTGGGAGCAATTAGCTAGAGTAGCTCCATGCAGAGCATTGTAGACATAGAAATTTGCGAAATACATACGGATCTGTATGTCACAGACCCGTTGACTAAACTTCTCTCACGAGAAAAACATGATCACACCTTATTACTCTTGGGTATTAAGCACATAGCGATGTGAACTAGATTATTGACTCTAGTAAACCCTTTGGGTGTTGGTCACATGGCGATGTGAACAATGGGTGTTATTCACATAACGATGTGAACTGTCGGTATTAAATCACATGGAGATGTGAACTAGATTATTGACTCTAGTGCAAGTGGGAGACTGAAGGAAATATGCCCTAGAGGCAATAATAAAGTTATTGTTTATTTCCCTATATCATGATAAATGTTTATTATTCATGCTAGAATTGTATTAACCGGAAACTTAGTACATGTGTGAATACATAGACAAAACAGAGTGTCCCTAGTATGCCTCTACTAGACTAGCTCATTGATCAAAGATGGTTATGTTTCCTAACCATAGACATGAGTTGTCATTTGATCAACGGGATCACATCATTAGGAGAATGATGTGATGGACTAGACCCATCCATTAGCTTAGCACTATGATCGTTTAGTTTTACTGCTATTGCTTTCTTCATGACTTATACATGTTCCTATGACTATGAGATTATGCAACTCCCGTATACCGGAGGAACACCTTGTGTGCTATCAAACGTCACAACGTAACTAGGTGATTATAAAGATACTCTACATGTGTCTCCAAAGGTGTTTGTGGTGTTGGCACAGATCAAGAATAGGATTTGTCACTCCGATTATCAGAGAGATATCTCTGGGCCCTCTCGGTAATGCACATCACTTAAGCCTTGCAAGCATTGCAACTAATGAGTTAGTTGAGGGATGATGTATTACGGAACGAGTAAAGAGACTTGCCGGTAATGAGATTGAACTAGGTATTCAGATACCGACAATCGAATCTCGGGCAAGTAACATACCGATAACAAAGGGAGCAACGTATGTTGTTATTCGGTTGACCGATAAAGATCTTCGTAGAATATGTGGGAGCCAATATGAGCATTCAGGTTCCGCTATTGTTTATTGACCGGAGACGTGTCTCGGTCATGTCTACATTGTTCTCGAACACGTAGGGTCCGCACGCTTAAGGTTCCGATGAGAGTTATATTATGAGTTTATGAGTTTTGATGTACCGAAGGAGTTCAGTGTCCCGGATGAGACCGGGGACATAACCAGGAGTCTCGAAATGGTCGAGACGTAAAGATCGATATATTGGACGACTATATTCGGACATCGGAAAGGTTCCGAGTGATTCGGGTATTTTCCGGAGTACCGGAGAGTTACGGGAATTCGCCGGGGAGTATATGGGCCTTATTGGGCCATATAGGAATAGAGGAGAAAGGCCTTGGCGCGCGCCCCCCCCTCTGGTCCGAATTGGACAAGGGGTGCAGCCCCGTTTTCCTTCTCCCTATCCACCTCTTTCCTTCTCTCCTACTCCGGAAAGGAAAGGGGAATCCTACTAGGACTTGGGAGTCCTAGTAGGACTCCCCACACTTGGCGCGCCCCCTCTAGGGCCGGCCTCTCCCTTGCTCCTTTATATACGGGGGCAGGGGGGCACCCTAGAACACACAAGTTGATCAGTTGATCTCTCCCAACCGTGTGCGGTGCCCCGTCCACAAAAACACACCTCGGTCATATCATTGCAGTGCTTAGGCGAAGCCCTGCGACGGTAACTTCATCATCTCCGTCACCACGCCGTCGTGCTGACGAAACTCTCCCGCGAGGCTCTACTGGATCAAGAGCTTGTGGGACGTCATCAAGCTGAACGTGTGCTGAACGCGGAGGCTTCGTACGTTCGGTGCTTGATTGGTTGGATCGCGAAGAAGTTCGACTACATCAACCGCATCACTAGACGCTTCCGCTTTCGGTCTACAAGGGTACGTAGACACACTCTCCCCTCTCGTTGCTATGCATCTGGTAGATAGATTTTGCGTGATCGTAGGATTTTTTTAAAAATTCTATGTTCCCCAACAGATATACGCAAGGATATCCAAGTATACTGCGATGCTTCATGCTTAGGATTTGGAGGAGTACTCATGCATGATGGAAGAGTTGTTTCTTATGCATCCCGTCAACTGCGACCACACGAGTTGAATTATGCGACGCATGATTTGGAGCTAGACGTAGTTGTTCATGCGCTCAAAACTTGGAGACATTTCCTTATTGGAAATCGTTGTGATGTGTACACAGATCACAAAGAGTTTGAAGTACATTTTCACTCAGAAGGAGCTGAACCTCAGACAGAGGAGATGGTTGGAGCTTATAAAGGATTATGACATGAAGCTGCACTATCACCCAGGAAAGGCCAATGTCGTTGCAGACGCTTTGAGCCGAAAGAGTTATGCAAATACCCTAGTAAAGGGGGAATTGCCACATGAGTTAGTAGAAGATCTCAGTGAGCTTCGTTTGGAGATAGTTCATAGAGGATTCGTTGCAACATTGGAGGTTCAATCAACATTGCTGGGAAAGATACGAGAAGCCCAAAAGGATGACAAAGAGATTTCCGAGATAAAGTAGAAGATCAGCGAAGGAAAAACCAAGGGATTTCGTGAAGATGAACACGACACCTTGTGGTTTGAGGATCGAATCTATGTGCCCAACAACCCGAAGATCAGGAAGTTGATACTGCAGGATGCACCGGATTTGCCATACTCGATACACCCCAGAAACACTAAGATGTATTTGGATTTGAAGGAACGTTTCTGGTTGACGGGAGTGAAAAAGGATATTGCCAAGTATGTAGCCTTATGTGATGTATGCCAGAGAGTAAAGGCGGAACATCAGAAGCCAGCAGGATTACTACAGCCTATGCCGATACCCGAATGGAAGTGGGATAAGCTTGGCATGGACTTTATCACCGGATTGCCCAGGACCAAATCAGGATATGACTCAATCTGGGTAGTAGTGGATCGCTTGACCAAGGTAGCCCACTTTATCCCCATGAAAACCACGTATACCAGTGCGAAGTTGGCCAAGATATACATGACCAGGATCGTATGTCTGCACGGAGTTCCGAGGACCATTGTATCAGATAGAGGAACGCAGTTCACCTCAAAGTTTTGGCATCAGTTACACCAGAGCTTGGCAACGAGGCTGGAATTCAGTACAACTTTTCATCCGCAGACCGATGGACAGACCGAGAGAGTCAACCAGATTCTAGAGGACATGTTGAGAGCTTGTGCGTTAGATTATGGATCTAGCTGGGATGACAACTTACCCGACGTGGAGTTCTCGTACAACAATAGTTACCAGGCCAGTTTGAAGATGCCACCGTTCAAAGCATTGTACGGAAGGAGATGCCACACACCGTTGATGTGGGATGAAGTCGGAGACCGACAGTTGTTTGGACCAGACCTAATCAAAGAGTCAGAAGAGAAGGTTAAGTTGATTCGAGATAGACTGATGGTAGCTCAGTCCAGGCAGAAGAGTTACACAGACTCTAAGCACAAGGAAGTAGCCTATGAAATTGGAGACCGACCATACCTGAGAGTATTGCCTCTGCGAGGAGTTAAACATTTTAGAGTTAAGGGAAAGTTAGCCCCGAGATTTGTGGGACCGTACCGTGTTTTGGAACGCATGGGAGAGATTGCCTACAAGTTAGAGTTACCCGAAGGATTGTCAGGAGTGCACGATGTGTTTCATGTTTCTCAGCTTAAGAAGTGTCATGTAGAGATGCAAATATTCCGTTAAGAGACACATTACCCCTGGAAGCAATTCAGTTGGATAGTGATCTGACTTACGAGGAGAAACCCGTCAAGATCCTCGAGTTTTCGAGCAGAGTCACTCGCAGTAAGGTTATCAAGTTTTGCAAAGTTCAGTGGAGTCATCACACCGAGGAAGAAGCCACCTGGGAACGAGAGGATGATCTACGCAAGGACCACCCACACCTGTTCTCTAGCCAAGCCGAATCTCGAGGGCGAGATTCATTCTAAGGGGGGTAGGTTTGTAACATCCCAAATTTTCAATTTGGAATGTTATACATAGATCATATTGCATTGCATATTCATTTGCATTTTTGTGCGTGGCGATCCTCGAAAATTCTAAGCAACTCAAGGACCTACGGAGAGAGTTGGCAATTCTACCGTTTTGTATTTGAGTTTTCTCGAATACCGGTACAGGGATCACGTTGGTTTTAATTATTTTCTCTTCCTAAAAATATTTTTTAATAAAATATACATGCGGAGATAATATGACTTCTCCAAAATAAAAGAAATATTGGAGGAAAAATATTAAAATCACTTTTGCTTTTTATTCGGATTTATTTGCGATTTTGTTGCATAGGGAAAAATATGCGTTTTTCAAAATTGCATTTAGGTCCGGGAAAACTGTTCACTCTGTCTTATAGTTTATTAGAGGACGGTGAAAATTTATTTCGGAATTTTTGGAGCTCGTTTATTATTTTATTTTCGTGTTTTTCGGCGTCAGGATATTAAAAAAAAGTTTTGGTTCGGACCGAACTGGGCCAAAGGCCCAGCCGGCCCGCTAGCGCCGCCGCCTTCGTTGCCGTGGACGAGCCGGACTCCTGCCGGAGTCCGAGCCGCCGCCAAGTCCGCCTCGCCGCCCCCTTGCGCAAGCAAGCACCCCCAGGCTCCAATATAAGCCGAGCCCCCCCTCTCGCCGCCTCCACACCGCCGCCGCCAGCGCCGCCCGTCGCCGCAGCCCGCCGTCGCTGCCATGCCTGCCGCCGCTCGCCGTGCCCCGCCGCCTGCCGTCGCACCCCGCCGCCGCAGCCGCACCACGCTGTCGCCGCCCGCCTTGGCCGCCGCCGCCTCCGCCGACGCCCACCGTCCGCTCCGTTAGCCGCTCCGCTAACCCGCTCCGTTAACCCACCCGACCCGTTAAGGTACGGTCGGTTTTTGTTTTGAACCGTTCGTTTTTTTAATAGAAAAAAACCTATATCTATTTTTTTAAAATATATCAGTTAGGTTTTCTTTCGGTTTAGCTAGTTTGCGGATGTTCGTCCGTACGTTTGTTTTAACGAATGTTGTTCGCTCGTTAGTAACACACAGCGAACGTTCGTTCGTTAGCCTGTTCGTCAGTTTTCTTTTCGGGGCTTTTATCCATGATTATTTTCGATCGTGATTTCTGCCTTGATCTTGTTTTTCGTTTTTCTTTTTTGCTCGAGAGTCGGAATCAGGTGATTCAAAATGCCAGATCTTTGTCTCGATGCCTTCTTTCCGTTTAACCAACTTGAACAAGGTTTTGCTACTGTAAAATTTGACTTTAGATCAATCTAGTTAACGGATCTTGTTTCTTTCGTAGTTTGAGTTTCGTTGCCCTGTTTGATTTGATTCTTTTTGCAAACTAGAGTTCTTAAGTTGAACTTTCTGGTTAGATCTTCTTATTTGGAGTTCTGTTTGTGCATCTTCGCTTGATTGTTTATGTATGCTATTGTTTGCTTGCGATAGAATACCCGGTCAGCGAAGCGTGCTACTATGAGTCTCTAGGTTTTGCGAATCATCAGCAAGGCAAGTAACACTTTGACCATACCCCTTTATTACCTAGTTTTTATGCATTAGATCAAACCCTCATACATTGCATGAGTATGATCTCTTAATTTGTGGGTCTGGGAAGTAGATTGAGGTAGAACATATTACCTGCATTATTTTCAAACCCTCGGGGGTTACTTCTGCGTTATGCTTAGGTTGCCATGCTATGCTCGTAGATGTGGTTTGGGTTTGAGTGAAATCCATGACAGATGTGAGTTGTTAATTAATGGTTCAACTTAAGGTGGCTACTTGAATACACATCTGGGTGGATTGGTTGCAGGGCACCTGGAGAATCAAGTGTTGTCCTAGGAAATCCCGGGGTTCCGTGTGCTTTTTTCCTATGGAATGCCACCCAGGCTCAAAGGGGTCATAAAACTATTCATGCTAGAAACTTCCGTGTGCAGCCACAATGCCATTATGAGCTCTGGCGTAATATGAGTAAGTTGTGTGAGCTCTTTCAGTGGTGGACTAGCAGATGTAGGGGAAAGTAGGTGTACCGGTCCACCCGGGGTAAAGAGTGAATGCTTCCGAAAGACTGTGTCTCGATCATCCGTTTCTCGAACACCATGCAGTGCGAGAAATACAACGAAGGAGATCGAGTCTTGTGGGGAAAAGTGCACAAACCTCTGCAGAGTGTACAAACTGACCATGATTAGCCGTGTCCCCGGTTATGGACAAGCTTGAATATTTGGTACTTGAATTATTGGTTGATCTCATCACTCTAAAATTAATTTGTTGGGTTAATGATTACTTTAATTGGGTTTGAGTTGGAGGTACCTTCTCAATGATGTTTCAACTACCATGATAGTTAAAATAAAATTTATTCCTTTGTTGTAGGGAAAAATTGGCTTTATGCAAAAACTTTAACCTAGAGCCATCCACCAGCCAAATATGCATATAGTGTTAGACTTTATTCTGTTACTTGCATCTGCTGTGTTATCTTGCCAGCATATTCCATGTGCTGGCCCGTTTCGGGCTGCAACATGTTACGTTGTAGACTTTTCAGACGAGGAGTAAGACGTGCTAGGTCGTTTGTCATGCACTCAGCTATGCCGTTGGAGTTGATGGACTCACTTATCTTCCAAGCCTTCCGCTGTTATTTTGTTAGATGGCCATAAGCCATAGACTTTTGTAATAAGTTCTCGTTTGAGACATTCGATGTAATAAGTGTGTGATTGCCACTCTGTTATAAATCCTTCAAGTACTGTGTGTGTCAGCATTACCGATCCAGGGATGACACAAAACACAGAGACTTCGGTCCATTCGGATCGTGGTCGCTACAAAGTAGCACCATGTTCTTCATTGTAGAGAGTCTCATGCTTAGTCACTTTCATATACTAGTGGGAATTTTCATTATAGAACTTGGCTTGTATATTCCAATGATGGGCTTCCTCAAATGCCCTAGGTCTTCGTGAGCAAGCAAGTTGGATGCACACCCACTAGTTTCTTTTGTTGAGCTTTCATTCATATTTAGCTCTAGTGCATCCGTTGCATGGCAATCCCTACTCAATCACATTGATATCTATTGATGGGCATCTCCATAGCCTGTTGATACGCCTAGTCGATGTGAGACTATCTCCCTCCTTTTTATCTTCTCCACAACCACCTCTATTCCACCCATAGTGATATATCCATGGCTCACGCTCATGTATTGCGTGAAAGTTGAAAGGTTTGAAAAGATAGAGTATGAAAACAAGTGCTTGGCTGAAATCGGGGTTGTGCATGATATGAATATTTTTGTGTGATAACGAGGGAGCATAGAAAACACTATATGATTTTGTAGGGGTAACTTTCTTTAGCCATAGTATTTTGAGAAGACATGATTGCTTTGTTAGTATGCTTGAAGTATTGTTATTTCTTATGTCAATATAGACTTTTATCTTGAATCTTTCAGATCTGAACATTCATGCCACAATTAAGAGAATTACATTAAAAAACTATATTGTTTAGCATTCCACATCAAAAATTCTTTCTTTATCATTTACCTACTCGAGGACGAGCATGAATTAAGCTTGGGGATGCTTGATACGTCTCCAACGTATCTATAATTTTTGATTGTTCCATGCTATAATTTATGAAGTATTGGATGTTTAATGGGCTTTATCTTTCACTTTTATATCATTTTTGGGACTAACCTACTAACCCAAAGGCCCAGTCCAGATTGCTGTTTTTTGCCTGTTTCAGGATTTTGCAGAAAAAGAATATCAAACGGAGTCCAAACGGAATGAAACCTTCGCGAGAGATATTTTTGGAGAAAATCACGCACGCGGAGCTTGAGAACCACGCCAGGGGATCGAGGGCTGGCCCAAGAGGGTGGGGGGCGCGCCCCCCTTCCCAGGGTGCGCCCCCTGCCTCGTGGCCCCCTCGAGTGTCCCATGGTGCCCTCCTTCTTCCTATATAAGTCTACGTACCCCAGAAACTCCGTGAACAGAGGGAAAACCCTAATTCCACCACCGTACCTTCTGTTCCCGTGAAGATCCCATCTTGGAGCTTGTTCTGGAGCTCCACCGGAGGGGGATCCATCACAGAGTTCTTCATCATCATCCTCATCATCGCCCTCACCATGAGTTGTGAGTAGTTTACCACAGACCTGAGAGTCCATAGCTAGTATCTAGATGGTTTCTTCTCTCTCTCTAGATCTCAATACAAAGTTCTCATCGGTCTTCTAGGAGATCTATTCGATGTAATCTCTTTTTGCAACGTGTTTGTCGAGATCCGATGAATTGTGAGTTTATGATCAAGGTTATCTATGAAAGATATTTGGTTCTTCTCTGAATTTTTTGTGTGTGCTCATAATATCCTTGCAAGTCTCTTTGAATCATTGGTTTGGTTTGGCCTACTAGATCTATTGTTCTTGCAATGGGAGAAGTGCTAGGCTTTGGGTTCAATCTTGCGGTGTCCTTTCTCAGTGACAGTAGGGGCAACAAGGCACGTATTGTATTGTTGCCATCGAGGATAAAAAGATGGTTTTTTTATCATATTGCTTGAGTTTATCCCTCTACATCATGTCATCTTGCTTAAGGCGTTACTCTGTTCTTATGAAGTCAATACACTAGATGCATGCTGGATAGCGGTCGATGTGTGGAGTAATAGTACTAGATGCAGAATCGATTCGGTCTACTTGTCTCGGACGTGATGCCTATATACAATGATCATGCCTAGATAGTCTCATAATTATTCGGTTTTCTATCAATTTCTCGACAGTAATTTGTTTACCCGCCGTAGAATATCGCTATCATGAGAGAAGCCACTAGAGAAAACTATGGCCCCCGGTCTATTCTCAACATATCAATCTACATCCACTTTACTTTTACCGCTTTTATTTGCTGTTCTTATAAACTAAAAATACCAAAAATATAAACTATCATCTCTATCAGATCTCACTTTCGTAAGTGACCGTAAAGGGATTGACAACCCCTTATCGCGTTGGCTGTGAAGTTCTTATTTGTTTGTGCATGTGCGAGGGACTCGCACATGGTCTCCTACTGGATTGATACCTTGGTTCTCAAAAACTGAGGGAAATACTTATGCTACTGTGCTGCATCTCCCTTTCCTCTTCAAGGGAATACAACGCAAGCTCAAGAAGTAGCAATGTCTTCCCGGCAACTACGCGAGAAAGTCCTTTCACGTGGCTTGAGACTACGTTGGTATTTCCCTAAAGAGAAAGGGATGATGCAGCACAACGACGGTAAGTATTTCCCCCAGTTATGAAATTATGGTTATCAAACCAGTAAGAAGAACCATGCAACACTATGTAAACGGTACCTGGGCACAAAGAACAAATAATTGCAACCCGACGCATAAGAGGGGTTGTCAACCCCTCCCGGGTAAGCAAATGGAACAACGACAAATAAAATTCAGCGAGGTATTTTGGGGTTTTGATAATATAGATTGAAAATAAAAGATGCAAATAAAGGAAAAGGCAAATAGCAATGTTGATCTGAAAGTATATGTTAGGAAAATAGACCCGAGGTCCGTAGATTTCACTAGTGGCTTCTCTCGAGAAATAGCACACGGTGGGTAAACAAATTACTGTTGGGAAATTGATAGAAAAGTGAATAATCATGACGATATCCAAGACAGTGATCATGTATATAGGCATCACATCCAAGATTAGTACACCGACTCCTGCGTGCATGTACGACTATTACTCCACACATCGACCGCTATCCAGCATTCATCTAGTGTATTAAGTTCATGGAAAAACAGAGTAATGCAATAAGAACGATGACGTGATGTAGACAAGATCTACTCATGTATGAATAGACACCATCTTTATATCCTTAATATCAACGATACATACGTGCCTCGCTATCCCTTCTGTCACTGCGTGAGGACACCACAAGATCGAATCAATCACAAAGCACATCTTCCCATTGTAAGATAAATAGATCAAGTTGGCCAAACAAAACCCAAATATCGGAGAAGAAATACGAGGTTATAATAATGTAGTATGGATATTAACGCAAAACAAATCCAATCATAAACTCACAATTCATCGAATCCCAATAAACACACCGCATAAAGTCATTACATCAAATAGATCTCCAAGAGAACTTTCTATTGAAGAACAAAGAGAGAAGAAGCCCCCTAGCTACCGCCTACAGACCTATAGGTCTAAGGTGAACTACTCACATATCATCGGAGGAGCAACAATGAGGATGATGAACTCTCCGTGATCGTGTTCCCCTCCGGCAGAGTGCTGGAAAAGGGCTCTAGATTGGATCTCGTGGCTCTGGAACTTGCGGTGGCTGAAACAATTTTTCGTCGACTCCCCTAGGATTTATGGAATATTTGGGTATTTATAGTGCTGATAGGTGGTGCCGGAGACCCCCATGGGCCCCACAACCCACCAGGGCGTGCCTCGGCTCCTGTGTGCGCTTGGGCTCCTAGGCGCGCGCTGGTGTCTTATGGTCCCCATGGGCCTCCCCCTGGTTGCTTCCTTAACTCCCATGCTTCCTTCTGGTCCAGGAAAAATCCTCAAAAAGTTTCGCGGCATTTGGACTATTTTTTATACGAAACTTCTGCAAAGGGAAAAACAAGCAAAACCAGCAACTGACACTATGCACTATGTCAATAGGTTAGTCCCAAAAAATGATATAAAGTTGCTATAAAATCATTGTAAAACATCCAAGATTGATATTATAACAACATCGAATAAGGAAAATTTTATATACTTTGGAGACATATCACTTGGCTACTTGAGTAATACAAAGTATTTCCCGCAAAAAAACCCGCATAAGACCAAACTTACACAAGCTGGACTAACCACAATTATTTTAAACCCGTATGAGACACCTATCCCACCAAAGTCCACGGTATGAACCATAAAGCTAAATGAATGATGGTCGAGGACACACCCCTTTCAAGACAGGTTATCGAATTGTTGCTTCGATGTTGTATTGTTGGGGAAGAAGACGTAGAGCATAATAGGATGAAACAATCACTCATTAACAATAGCATGCTTGTCGATACAATCACCGCCACCAATGCCAAGATAAACCGAAGCGTTGGACGACAATCCACAAGAATGGGAACTGTCGATCTACGAGACCAAAAAGGTACAGGTTCCTGATGTAGGTCACATCGTCCACGACAACCACACATGACGACCTACGACGCTACCTCCACAATCGATACTTTGCCTAGTCGTTGGCAGCTAGGGAATTTTTTTCCTCTCCCGATTTTAACTTGTACCAGTTATACTAGATTGGGGGCATGGAAGAGATTTGTGGGAATTTTTATGGAAATGAAATTTCTTGGTTTTTTTGGAGCAAAATGAAATTTCTACGTTTTTTGAGACAATAATTTCTAGTTTTTTTTAGCGAAAGACCCCAACTTTATTTTTGAGGGAAGGCCATCTTGTCTAGCTTTATTGAAATTTAAACAGAAATTACACCGTCCACAAGATTGGAAATAAGACAGGCTGGAGGTTCGTCTGTCCAGTTGCTAGAAAACTTATTACAGAAATTATAGTTAGCCGCTTGATTACATGAATGAACACAATGTTTAAAATTTACCTTCCCAATTAATGAAGCTGCAATATTCCACCATCTTGACTGTCCCGTGCAATACTTCACCACTAGCGAAGACTATGATTCTACTTCCACCCGATGAAAGCCTAGTGAATTTGCAGATTGCAGTCCATCTCACATAGCCTCGGCTTCCGATGTAACTACATCATCCACATGTGGATCATAGATAAACTTTATGATCCACTAGGCAGCCATGAAATTCCCATATTGGTTCCTCAGAACTACTGTTGTAGCTCTAGTACCTTCATCGGCATGATATGCGGCATTTAAATTTAGTTTCACAAACCAAGGATCAGGTTTACTCAATCTCAGCTCATGAGTATTCTATTTCTTCACATTGGCTTCATGAAAATTACCTGTAATAGCCAGGACTGCAATAGACCACCTATTGTTGGGCGGAGGCTTATCATCATGCATGAATTGGTGGTGAAGCCACCACAAGTACTCTGTTTTACATCCAAGTTTGGTTTCATTGAAGCCGGGCTATCATGAGCCAGTAGCACATGCTCGAGTATTACCGACCCCGAGCGGTCAATTGCCTTCGCCTCCTCAATTGTAGTAGAAATAACAATGTTTGCATAGTCTTAGGGCTCCAAAAACCAAACTACGGACCTGGCTGTATTACTAGGGAATTCCTAGCAATATTGCGAGCATCTAATTTTTTTTACCTATGTTCTTTTTTGACAATCAATATTATGATATATTTATGATAGCAAATTGTACCTGGTAGAGATACATGAGCTGACAACAGAGAATGCAAAATAATAAAGTCTACAAGGAACAAGCAAATCTTTGAAACCTTCAAACTCTTTCTTCTTCAATGACACAATCTTGTACTTTTCTGACAACAACTGTAGGAAAATAACGAAGGTATCAAACCACAAACCTGTAAATACCAACGAGAATTCTCCCATAATTTTAATTTGAGCCGCAATGCCAAGGATGCGATGCACGCACACAACCATTAAAATAATCAACCAACATTGGCAGGAGTACCAACACATGTATTCTAGGGACAAAAACCGAACAACATGTCAATGTCGCTGGGAGCCGAGAGTATGAATCACCATTGTCGAGGAAGTAGCAGTCGGGACAGATATTACTAGAACAATCCTCTTCGCGGCAACCATGAGGAAAAATCCAAAAAGATCCAAAACGATATCATGAGGACAATCCTCCACGTGGCAATTCTATTTGTTGTCGCTATGGTTTAGGGAAAGTGATTTATCTCTATAATCTCTTATTTTGGATGCTTAAACGATGTAGCAATTTATGTGGTTTCTTCCTTCGGGTGGTTTAGTTTTCTCCCTGTTTAATATATTTACATGTAGGTGTCATGCATGTTCTTGAAAAATACTCCCTCCGTCCCATAATCATATTGGTTGTAATATGATCTTAGATTTTTTTTATGTATTGGTTGTACTAACATCTTCAATTATGGGACAGAGGGAGTAATAATTAATGTCGGTTTTTATATGATATAGACCCTAGTCTTTTGAAAGAAAAGAAATCCCTAGATAGCAAGATGCCTTCATTCCTTTGGCCAACGGTTACAACCATTTGTATGTAGTAAGTGGAAAGTCTAATTGCTAGACTTTTTTTGCTTATATACAGGTTCTTGGTTAAATCAGATATGAGGAGTAATGAAGTAAGTTCATGCTATTGTAAGAATAACTACATGTTATACTGTCATGGTTTTGTCATGGCAGATGCCCTCGTGAAAGGACTTAGGTGCGAGGCCATGGCTATGGTGATTAGCTTAAAGGGGTTGAGCGAGACGAGAGACAAGAGTTTAGCCAAGTTCATCCCCTCACGGTGAAGGTAAAAGCCTACTCCTGCCTTTATTGCTATTGCTTGAGTATCGATTACAAGGGAGCGGATTCGCTTGACCTAGCTATCGATTGATTGTAACTTTTCCTAACCCGCCATAGTGTCTCGCCTTTATATACATAGGTCGAGGCCCCCGGCTTACAAGAGTCCAGGTCGGGTCATACAATGTGACTAGCACTGATTCTAAGTCGCCTTGCCTTGCTAGGCAAGTCACCATCGGGCGGCTCACACCTTCGGGTCTTGAGTCGCCTCCAGGTCTTGGGCCTTCAGTTGGCCCGCTTCGTAAGCTGCCTCCAGGCCTCATTTCTTGATCTCTTGGGCCTGTCTAGGCTTCATTATGAGTCGCCAATGGTGTAACCTGGCCCCTCCTAGGCGGGTCACACCATGGGGTTATATCCCCAACATCAGGCCCCAGATTGATTTGAACTTGTTCATGTCAATCTTCATCCTTTGTTTGGCGAGTCTTCTTCAATTCTCCTAAATTTTAATCTTGAATAGATCTTCATGACCCGCCGTAAGAAAAGATGATGTCATGTCATTAAATTCAGAAAAAAACCTCATGACATCACAACGGATCTTTGCATTAATCAGCCATTCCAAAAATTGAGGCGCCTCTCATGCTATGATAATTATTATGCCTCCTCTATCTTCGCGCATAGTGTTTTTACTGTTCCACTATTTCCCTTAGAAATAGGCACGGGGGTCCATCCTTCTCACTTTCCCCCATCGCCTCTGCCTCTTCGTCTTCCTCGTGACCTCCGCCGCGACCGGAACTCCACCGCGCCAGCCGAGCGTCGCCAGCAACTCCGTCAACGGCCGCCGCATCAACCTGTTTGGACCAAAAATCCACGATGGTCGTCCATTCTTCATCAACACTATCATGTATCATACTTCTCTTCTCTTAGATCTACATTAGGGCACCCTAGTTCATAGAGTTCATCGGTGTTCATCTGAGCTCATCCAGCTCGCGTATAGAATCCATCTTTTAATCCACAAATGCTGTGAGAATAATATAGTAGCGGTTTTGGCTTTCATCTTGCGTCTAGAATAGATCCCTTCCTTTTTTTAAATCAACACACAACTCACTAGTTCTTCTACTGTTGCGCTCTAGGTTGAGAAATTATTCACCTTTTTAGAACTGTTGTAGATCCGTAAATATAGTTGCAAACTATAAAACATGTTTACTCCATACTTAGAGAAATTCAGCAAACTTGGATCTATAAAGAATTGACCCTCCATTGACCTTTTGGGCGGCTTAACCATGAATTTGTAACTCGCCAGTGATTCCAGATCCTGTTTTTGGTCAGTTAACCCGCTGATATGCTTCTGGCTTATATTTTCATATCTTAACCCGCCATACCATCATAGCTTGATAATCGTTGTAGCACTTTTACTATTTTATACTCATAGCTGACCCGTCACTGTTGAGATGAAATTATTTTGGGCGGCTCACTACTTGTAGTTTTAACTCACCATACTTTTAAACCTTGGCCACAACTTTTATAACCCGGCCAATCGTGACGAAGACTCCCACTTCTTGCAACTGGGTTGCTTCCAGAGTCTCCGAGCTTTTGCTGAACGAGTATGTGGACATCAGGGTCTTACCGGCTAAGGAGATTATTCACTGGCGGGTTCCCGGTTCTGAGATCACTCCTCAACCCCAAGACGGTGAAATTTTCATTTTTTTGGATCACCTCCTCCGTGGCTTTTCACCGCCCGGGTCAAAGTTTTTCTAGGATGCTTTACATTTTTATAACCTTCATCCTCAAGACATCGGCCCCAACTCCATCTCCAATCTATGCCATTTCCAAGTATTTTGTGAGGTGTATCTGCAAGAAGAACCTACCGTTGACCTCTTCAAGGATTTCTTTTATATCAACCGTCGGACTAAGATAACAGACGGAATCAGTCTGGAACTTGGAGGTGTTTCCATCCAGAGGCGAAGAGACGTAACTTTTCCCTCAGCTGCACTACCCAGCCATCCTAAGGACCGGAACTATACTTGGTTCTACTGTATGGACACCACTCCAGCTGGAGAAAATCCCTTGCCGGATTATCGCCCTTACCTGCTTAGCACCAACACCTAGCTTCCGGGTCGATTAACTGCCGCAGAGCGCGCCTGGTATGACTCTACATTTTCCAAGATAATTGCTTTAATAGCCAATAGCTTTACCGAAGTTGATCTGGTCTGCTGCTGGGTCTCATGGAGAATTTTACCATTGAGCCGGCGCTCCGGCTTAATGTGCCAGTATACTGGTGACACGAAAGACCCGCAGTGTTATAACCAAACACGCTTGACTGATAATGAGATCAATGACTCAGTTAAAACGCCATTGGGCGGATCTCTAGAAAGCTTCAGTAAAGTGGGACTGAACCCTTTCTGCACTCTTAACCCGACTCCTGCTATAAGTATTCTGAACAACACTTCATCTTGCCTTTCTGTCATTTATGCCTCATATCTTAAAATTATTGTCAATATGTATATGAATACAGGCCGACTCTCGTTTCTGGAAGAGAAAAATAATGACAACTTTGCCATCCAAGGAAACTAAAGCCACAAAGGGTCGAGCTCCGGGCCGCCGTAAGAAGCAAACGACTGAAGAGCTACTTGAACTAGATGAGTCGGAGGTAGAACTTGACTCCCTTGGTATTCTTTTCATGCAACTTATTGATGTTGATTCTTCTCAGGACGATGCAGAGAGAAGCCAAGCCAACACATAAGAGGTAATTAATGTCTCCTCCGACTCAGAACCCTTGCCAAGCAAGAAAACTCGGCGGGTCATCAGGAAAGTAAGATTTTCTCATCCTCTTGCTTATCTGGATCCCAAATTTATTTGGAAGAAACAACAACATGAGTCCAGACGTCTGACCCAGAGCAGCGGCCATGAAGAACTTATGACTAGTTTATCCAATAAGTCGGCTCCCCGGAAGCGTCATTATGAGGTGCCTCATAGCCCAACTATATCTCTTCCATGAGCCAGGCTCATACGACAACCCCTTAAACCTTCTGACTCCGCCTATCAGGAAACGCCTCCATAATCTAGTGACTCAACTGGAACACATCTTCGAGTCTTTGTGATCAACCCAGGGTAAGTGTCTATTATTATTAAGTAAGGATTTGTTGTCCCATTCATAAACTCTTCTGCTTTTTATCACAGAGCCAAGGCGAAGACCGGTAAAAAACAAAAGGTGGGGGGCTCTTCCAAGGTTCCCGAGACTGCTGAGCCAGAGAAGCAGGTGCTGGAGACCCGTGAGGTCCAAATCCAGAATCCTGAAAGTTCTATTAACCAGCAAGATAACCCGCCTCC
Organism: Secale cereale; assembly: GCA_902687465.1. NCBI lineage: Eukaryota > Viridiplantae > Streptophyta > Magnoliopsida > Poales > Poaceae > Secale > Secale cereale. Next base: position 392,028,512 of record LR738714.1, read on the forward strand.
ACAGGCTGATCCCGCAACTCCTGAGCCGGCCATGGATACTGATGTTAACTCGGCGGCTAGTCATGATCGGCCGATTCCTAAGCCCACCTCTCCTGCCAAGTCAACTGACAAAAGTTCAGCTGATGATAATGTTGATGAAGTTGTTGTTACTGGATCAGCTTTTAATGCGCCTGAGGTCTCCAAAGTGCTAACCAAGCATTCCACTAAGGAAGAAACACCCTCATTGGAGAAGGGCAAGATGAAGCTGGAGCTTGAAGGCTATTTAAATTTGAATGCAAATGAGTTGTATTCCGGCTATCTAAGCCACCTTCATACGAGTTGTGACATGGAAGCTTGTTTAGTCAACATGATGCGACAGAAGTATGAGGTATGAATACGTTCCATTCCTTTTGACTTATATATATATATATATATATATATATATATATATATATATATATATATATATATATATATATATATATATATATATATATATATATATATATACTCATCTAGCCCCAAAGTCTTAAGAATAGGAAAGATATGGAGTATGCTTGAGACTTTTATGAGACAAACTCCCAATATGTAACCCCAAGGGACGACTTATCCTATAAGGGTGGCTCGGGTCTTCTGTATCTTTGACTAAGCAAAACTTCCAAAGTGTAGCCCCCAAGGGCCGGCTTATCCTATAAGAGTTATTATTGAATTATATTGAACGGAAACCTTGATACATGTGTGAATACATAGACAAACACTCTATCCATAGTGAGCCTCTACTAGACTAGCTCATTGATCAAAGATGGTTAAATTTTCCTAACCATGGACATGAGTTGTCATTTGATAATGGGATCACATCATTACGAGAATGATGTGATGGACATGACCCACCTGTTAGTTTAGCATAATGATCGCTCAGTTTTACTGCTATTGCTTTCTTCGTGTCAAATACATATTTCTCCGACTATGAGATTATGCAACTCCCGGATACCAGAGGAATGCCTTGTGTGCTATCAAACATCACAATGTAACTAGGTGATTATAAAGATGCTCTACAGGTATCTTCAAAGGTGTTTGTTGAGTTGGCATAGATCGAGATTATGATTTGTCACTCCGAGTATCGGAGAGGTATCCCTGGGCCCTCTCAATAATACACATCATTAGAAGCCTTGTAAGCAAAGTGACTAATGAGTTAGTTGCGGGATGATGTATTACTGAACGAGTAAAGAGACTTTCCGGTAACAAGATTGAACTAGGTATGAAGATACCAACGATCGAATCTCGGGCAAGTAACATACCTATGACAAAGGGAATAACATATGTTGTCATAACGGTTCGACCGATAAAGATATTCGTAGAATATGTGGGAGCCAATATGAGCATCCAGGTTCCGCTATTGGTTATTGACCGGAGAGGTGTCTCGGTCATGTCTACATAGTTCTCGAACCCGTAGGGTTCGCACGTTCAATGTTCGATGACGATATTGTATTATTTGAGTTATGTGATTTGGCGACCAAATGTTGTTCGAAGTCCCGGATGAGATCACGAACATGGCAAGGAGTCTATAAACGGTCGAGAGGTAAAGATTGATATATAGGACAATAGTATTCGGACACCGGAAGTGTTCCGAGGGGTACCGTGTACATATCGGAGTACCCGGGGGGGGGGGGTCGAGGGAGTCCTGGATTTGGGGGTCGTCGGGTGTCGGGACTACTGAAGGTGGGCCTGACTTATTGGCCATGAAGATAGAAGCAGAAGATCATCCCCCATGTCCAGGTAGGACCCCTATGTATGTAGAAAGGCAGAATAGATGTCCGGATGTAATGATTCCTTCCTCCTCAAATCATCTCTGTATAAGCCTAGGCCCTCTCCAGCGTGTATATAAGCCGGAGGGTTTAGTCCGTAGAGGCTAAAAGAACAATCATAGGCTAGACATCTAGGGTTTAGCCATTACAATCTTGAGGTAGATCAACTCTTGTAATATCCATATACATCAATATCAATCTAGCAGGAAGTAGGGTATTACCTCCATCGAGAGGGCCTGAACCTGGGTAAACATCGTGTCCTTGTCTCCCCCTGCTACCACCGATCCTCAGATACGTAGATTGGCCCCCCTACCCGAGATCTGCCAGTTTTGACACCGACAATGGTGCTTTCATTGAGAGCTCCGCTGTGTAATCACGAGAAGCGGTCGGTGGCTCGTCTCGTCATCAACGACGATATCACCTTCGGAAAATCCTAGCTCTTGGCCAGGTCCTCCAGCTCAGCAGGTTCGCCATATGTGCCCGCATGGCCGTCAAGCCGACCACGTCCCCTGCGGTCATCGAGCATCACTCCTACATCAGCCTCGGACTCTCCGAAAATGCGAATCCGATGGATACCTCGTCCTTAAACGAGTTGCTAGATCGCTTTGCCGCCCTAGGGCTTTCAGTGTCCAATGATCGGATCGGGCCTTAACCCGACCAGGGGGAAGAAAATTCCACCCCGATCACTCATCTGGTGGCGGTCGTCGAGGAACGGGCCGAAAACACTTCTCCTCTTGAACCAGAGACGGTTGTGTTCGGGTATCCGAACCCTTTAAGCCGAACACCCTTCCTTCGGGCGAGACTCTACATCTTTCGAGCTTAGGGACAGACATGGAGCCCGGGGAATGCTCAGATCCTACCGAGCCCGAGTTGTCTACACCGAAGGCTCTGCAAACCCCGGATACTATATTGGGTCGGGACTCAAATTTTACCACACCCACCCACCACAATCAAGACTCTCCTAGTAACTCTGGCCCTCCAGACATATGTGACTTACTGTACGTGCGGCAGCAACCCCAGGATACGGTCCATCACTTCTGGGCCAGGTTCCTACTTGTTAAAAACAAGATTAAAGACTGCTTCGACGACGATGCGGTTTCGGTCTTTCACCGCAATTGCACGGACGAGGGGGTCTTGAACGCCATCAACCGCCATCGCATATAGAGTTTCACAGAGTTGTTGCACTTAGTATGAAAATACTGCGCAATGGAAAGTATCTGGAAGGCCCAAAAAACTCATCTGGAAGTGTCCGTCTTCGGGCAGTATGCTGCTAAAGCAAAACGGACATACCCTAGCGGGGCATCCTATCATAAGCCCGTCGGCAATAAAAATAAACCCTTCGCGGGACACAAGTCCGTTCTTGACAAACTCCTGGACAAACCCTGCCCGATACATGCGATCCCTGGTATGACCCAAACGCACAACCTTCGAGCATGTTGGGTACTCCGGCAGGTAGCTAAAAGCGGTGAAGTCATCGTCGCCACTGCAACCCAGAGGAGGATGATTTTAATGTCCTCACGGTCTTCGAGACCTTCTCTTCAAATAGTCGACGCAAGAGAGCACTTCACGAACTCGTCGAGGTCCACTAGATAGCCACGGTGAGAAAATGGAACGACGCGGTAATTACCTTCACCACTGAGGATGAACCATGGCCCCGATCAGTCCGAGCACCAGCCGCCCTTGTATTAAACCCAATTATGGACGGCTTTCGCCTTACCAAAGTGTTCATGGACGTCCGTAGTGGGCTTAACCTCATTGTGAGGACACGCTCGAAAAAATGTAGGTCGATAAAGCCCGCATTGAGCAAAGTAATATAACCTTTCGAGGAATTATCCCCAGCCGAGAAGCCCGATATTTGGTAAGTATCAAATTCGACGTAGTATTCGGCACGCCCGAGAACTACAGGGCAGAAGAGCTGCTCATCCACATTGTCCCCTTCAATAGCGGATACGACGCCCTTCTAGGGCGAGACGCTTTCTCACGCTTTCAAGCCATACCCCATTACGGGTACACGAAGCTTAAAATGCGAGGGCCCAATGGAATAATCACAGTCACAAGTGATCCGGACAGAGCACTCCGTGCCGAAAACAAAACCACATCCTTGGTCCTCGAGGTACTCTCTGAAGCCTTGGCGGCCGAAGAATTAACCACCTTATGATCGACGGTGAACAAGGATGACGTGGTCCTTGATAAAAGATCTAAATCTACCTCCTTCAAGCCAGCAGATGAAATTATCAAATTTCAAGTGCATCCGACGGACCCTAATAAGACGGCATCCATTGGAGCACAGCTGGACCTGATGGTAAACACCGCTTTGCGCGCATTCCTACGTGAAAACTGGGATATATTCGCCTGGCATCCTTCAGACATGCCCGGGATCCCATGTAGGCTGGTCGAACACAGCCTCAACATCATCAAAGGGTTCAAACCGGTCAAGCAATCATTGCGACGATTTTCCAAACCCAAGAGACGAGATATGGTGGAGGAGCTGGCCAAGTTACTAGAAGCCGAATTCATTAGAGAAATCAAACACTCGGATTGGCTAGCCAATTTGGTAATGGTGCCGAAGAAAGATAAATCCTGGCGCCTTTGTGTCGATTCAAAAAACTTAAACAAGGCTTGCCCTAAGGATCCTTTTCCACCACCCCGCGCTGATCAAATCATCGATGCAACAGCAGGAAATGACTCATTATGCTTCCTTGACGCTTACTCCGGATACCATCAGATAAAAATAGAGGAATCCGACCAGGCCGCAACGACGTTTATCACTCCGTACGGCCTTTCCGCGTCAACATTATTCCTTTTGGGCTCAAAAACACTGGTGCCACGTATCAACGCATGATTCAAACATGCTTAGAGAAACAAATCGGCAAGATAGTGGAGGCATACGTGGACGATGTAGTCATCAAGACTAAACACATCGAATCACTAGTGAACGATCTCCGCCTCACGTATGACAACCTCCTAACATATGGCATACGGCTCAATCCGGAGAAATGCGTCTTCGACATTCCGGCCGGAAAGCTATTAGGGTTTATTGTCTCCCATAGAGGAATTGAAGCAAACCCAGCTAAAATCCGAGCTTTGTCACAGCTTGCTACGCCAACCGATCTAAAACAAGTCCAAAAGCTAGCAGGGTGCGTAGCGGCCTTAAGTCGCTTCATCTCCAGACTAGGAGAAAAAGCATTACCACTCTATAGACTGCTAAGGCGCACGGACAACTTTGAATGGACACATGCGGCCACAGCCGGACTGGAAGAAATAAAGACCCTATTAGCGGGCAACCCAGTCCTAGCCGCCCCAAGTGTTGGCGAGCCAATGTTGCTCTATATCTCAGCAACTCACCAGGTTGTCAGTGCTATGCTCGTAGTCGAATGAGAGGAAGAGGGACATAAAGTCCCCATCCAAAAACCAGTCTACTACGTATTAGAAGTTCTTACACCGTGCAAGTCATGATACCCCCATTATCAAAAAAAATCCTATGCGGTGTTCATGGCATCTCGGAAGCTCCGACACTACTTTCAAGAGTGTTCGATTATAGTGGCATCCGAAGTACCACTTAATGATATTATAAACAACAAGGATGCCATAGGCCGCATAACCAAATGGGCCATCGAGCTCTTACCGTTCAAAATAACATACAAACCACGCCGGGCTATTAAATCTCAGGTGTTGGCTGAGTTCATCGCAGAATGAACGGAAGCCGAACTCCCTAAAGAGTACAGGTCATACTCCCACTGTACCATGTTTTTCGACGGCTCTAGAATGTTAGCCGGACTAGGGGGCGGCTTCATCTTGACATCTCCCATAGGGGACACAATCCGCTACGTGCTACAAATCATGTATACAGACTCAAACAATGCTGCCGAATACGAGGCGCTATTGCATGGTCTCCGCATGGCCGTATCCATGGACATACAATGCCTAGAAGTGCGCAGAGACTCAAACCTCGCAATATCTTAGATAAATGGAGAATTTGATGTGAATGATCCAAAAATGGTGGCTTATCGAAACACCATATTAAAATTATCGGCTCGGTTCGAGGGGCTCGAATTTCACCATGTTGCTTGGGACAGTAATCAGGCAGCGGACATACTCGCTCGCATGGGAGCCAAGTGTGACCCAGTCCCACCTAACACCTTTGTAGAAAGGCTGTTTAAGCCATCCGTGGTATGACAGGATGAGAGCAGAGATGCTAATTCAGACCTGATCACACCCCCACCAGTCGAACTCAATACAAATGTCATTGGGGATCCGAATATGGAAATAACACCTTCGGCTCATGAGATCATGGCCGTCATCGCTCCTTGGACCGAACCCTTCCTGGCCTACCTTGATAGGAAAGAGCTCCCCGATGATCAAAACGAGGCCCGTCGCATAGTTCGGCATTCTAAAGCCTATAAAGTTCATGAAGGTGAACTGTACAAGAAAAGCACTGCTGGTGTTCTCCAAAGGTGCATTTCTGAAGAGGAGGGACGACAAATTTTAGTCGAAATACACGCTGGTCTGGGCGGCCATCACGCCGCAGCTCGGGTTCTCATAAGGAAGGCTTTCTGAATATGTTTCTTCTGGCCAACATCTCGAGCAGATGCACAAGCCCTAGTCCTGTTGGATGCCAGCTTTTCACCAATCAAAGTCATATGCCTCCCACCGCCTTAAGAACCATCCCCATTACTTGGCCTTTTGCGGTCTGGGGGCTGGATATGGTCGGACCCCTGAAAGGGGGGAGCCACAAAAAGAATTTTTTACTAGTTATGGTGGGTAAATTCACTAAATGGATAGAAGCCAAACTAGTAAGAACAGCTGAAGCAGGGCCAGTGATTGATTTCATATCCGGCGTGGTACACCGCTATGGTGTCCCACATAGCATTATCACAGATAATGGCTCCAACTTTACAGCTGACGAGGTGAAGAACTGGTGCGCCAAGTTAGGCATTAAACTTGATTATGCCTTCATGCACCACCCTCAAATAAATGGTCAAGTCGAACGGGCCAATGGCTTAATAATGAGCGGCATTAAACGCTGACTGGTGCGCTCCCTAACACTGGGTTGAGGAGCTTGACTCCGTAATCTGGGGGCTGTGGACCACACCTAACCAGACAACTGGATACCCACCATTTTTCATGGTGTACGGTGCATAGGCCGTTTTGCCCTGCGACATTATTCATGACTCACCTCGAGTGCGTATGTATGAAGAGCGAGAGGCCGAGCTCGATCGACATGATCACCTAGACAACCTTGAAGAGGAGCGTGATATCACGCAAGATCGTTCTACATTCTATCAGCAACAGGCTAGGAGATACCAGAGCAGGAAAGTGCGGGCCAGAACATACAATGTTGGCGAACTCGTTTTGCGCCTCCCGAAGAAGAAAAAAGATAAGCTCAAACCAAGATGGGAGAGCCCCTTCATCATTGACGAAGTTCTCACCGAAGGAGCCTATCGCCTTCGAAATGCATCAGACAATCGCCTTGAGCCGAATCCATGGAACACCGCTAGGCTCCGACGATTCTACAGATAGTCCGATAGCACGTTTTATTTCTATTTTTTCCTAGGTTTCTTCATTTGTTTTTCTTCCTCTTCATTTTTGTTTTTCCTTCCCAGAAAGTGTTCGGCTATACCGAACTATTAGGGGTGAACATCTTTAAATGTATATACCTCAAGATACCTGGGGGCTTCTATAATGAAGCTTAATATTGAAGCTTATCGCTTACAGTACTTACGTAGTCTGTTTCATACAGTCTCTTCGCCATTATATGCACCTCTATGACTTAAGTTTTTTGCCAAGCCGGGTTGCCTGGCTCCTGTGTTTATACCCTATGTTCCCGATTGTTTGGCTAGGGTGTAAAGGGAGCACCTCTGTGATTGTTACAACCGGGTAATCCGGACCTGTACCTCAGATGGGTGAAGCCGAAAGCTAGCGTTTTTAAGGGGATCATTGGTCGGCGGACAAATGACGAATTGCTTATTTGTACATATTTTTTCGACATTAAAGGATAGGCTTCATGTAATCCTATCTTTAGGACCAAAGCCTAGGCATGCATAAATACGCATGCCAACCCAGGGACAGGAACCCTTAACGGAACTATTCTCCCTGGAAGATGTTTTTTACGTTAAATAGTAATATAACATAACTCCCTGAACAAATTTTGTCTGTTCAAGCAAAATGACCGGATTGCCTGGTTTCCGAACATGCTAAGTGTTTATCACAAGTATAGTATCCGAAAACACTCCAAACCTTGGATTCAGGAGGTTGAAGCCGAAGGCCTGCCCTGTGTAGCGACCACGATCTGAATGGACCAAAGTCTCTGTGTTCTGTGTCATCCCTGGATCGGTAATGCTAACACACACACTACTTGAAGTATTTATAATAGAGTGGCAATCACACACTTATTACATCGAATGTCTCATAAGAGATCTTATTACAAAATATATGGCATAAGGCCATCTAACACGATAACAACGAAAGGCTTGGAAGATAAGTGAGTCCATCAACTCCAACGGCATAGCTGAGTGCATGACAAACGACCTAGCGCACCTTACTCTTCTTCTGAAAAGTGTGCAACATGATAGGTTGTAGCCCGAAACGGGCCAACACATGGAATATGCTGGCAAGATAACACAGTAGAGCAAGTAACAGAATAAAGGCTAACACTACATGCATATATGGCTGGTGGAGGCTCTAAGGTTAAACTTTTTTTGCGTAAAGCCAATTTTTTCCTACAAAAAAGGAATAAATTTTTATTTTTAACTATCATGGTAGTTAAAACATCATTGAGAAGGTTCCTCAAACTCAATCCCAATTAAGCCATCTTCATTAACCCACAAAATTAGTTTTAGAGTGATGAGATCAATCCAATAATTCAAATACCAGATAACCAAGATGTCCATAACCGGGGACACGGCTAATCATGATTAGTTTGTACACTCTACGGAGGTTTGTGCACTTTTCCCCACAAGACTCGATCTCCTCCGTTGGATTTCCCGCACTGCATGGTGTTTGAGAAATGGATGACCGAGACACAGTCTTTCAGAAGCATTTACTCTTTACCCCGGGTGGACCCGTACACCTACTTTCCCCTACATGTGCTAGTCCACCACTGAAAGAGCTCACACAACATACTCAACTATGCCAAAGGCCATAATGGCATTGTGGATGCACACAGAAGTTTCTAGCATGAATAGTCTTATGATCCCTTTGAGCCTGGGTGTCATTCCATATGATAATCACACGGTTCCTCCGGGATTTCCTAGGACAACACTGGATTCTCCAGGTGCCCTACAACCAATCCACCCAGATGTGTATTAAAGTTGCCACCTTAAGTTGAACCATTAATTAACAAACTCACATCTGTCATGGATACTCTCAAACCCAATCCACGTCTACGAGCATAGCATGGCAACCTAAGCATAACGTAGAAGTAACTCCCAGGGGTTTGATAATAATGCATGTAATAGGTTCTACCTCGATCTACTTCCCAGATCCACATGTTAAGAGATCCTACTCATGCAATGTGTGAGGGTTTATCTAATGCATAAAATCAGGTAATAAAGGGTATGATTAATGTGTTACTTGCCTTGCTGACGATTCGCAAAACCTAGGGACTCGTAGTAGCACGCTTCGCACTCCGGGAATTCTATCGCAAACAAACAATAGCACACATAAGCAACCAAGCAAATATGCACGGGTAAAACTCAAATAAGAAGATTTAACCAGAAAGTTCAACTGAAGAACTCCGGTTTGCAAAAAGAATCAAAAGAAACGGAGCAACGAAACTCAAACTACGAAAGAAACAAGATCCGTTTACTAGATTGTACTAAAGTCAAATTTTACAGTACCAAAACCTTGTTCAAGTTGGTTAAACGGAAAGAGGGCTTCGAGACAAAGATCTAGGCGCTTGTTTCGGCTGATTCTGTCTAACGAGGGAAAAGTTATACTAAAACGAAGATCACGGCAGAAATCACGATCGAAAATACTCGAGGAAAAACCCTGAAAAAGAAAACGCGACGAACAGGCTAACGAACGAACGTTCACTAAAAGTAACTAACAAACGAAAACGCTCGTTAACATATCTAAAGGAACGAAAGTTCACAAATTAGATCCGAAACGAAAAACCGGGGAAAACCGATCTCCAAAAAAAACCGATCTAGGGCTTTTATTAAAACCCGGGGTTTTTACCTAGAACCGAGGAAAAAAACGGCGGCGGCGGCTCCGGTGACGGCGGCGGGCGGCGCGATGGGGTGGCGGCGGGGCGGCGCGATGGTGCGCTGAGGTGCGTCCGCGGCGGCGCGGCGCGGCGGCGGCGCTAGGTTTAGGGCGAGCAGGGCTCGGGCGGTTGGGGCGATGGGCGGTTGGGCCTCGGCCTTTAAAGGCCGGCCGGGTGAGGTGTCCGGGTCGGACACGGCCCGTTAGGTCGGTTCACTTTTTTTTAAGTCCTGACGCAAAAAAAAAACAGACAAAAGAAATACTAAATCGAGTCGAAAAATTACAAAATAAATTTTCGCCGTGCTCTAGTAACATTTAGGACAAATTGAACATTTTCCCGAACCTAAATGCAATTTTGAAAAACGCATATTTTTCCTATTCAAATAAAATTGCAAATAAATCCAAATAAAATAAAATAATTGATTTTAATATTTTTCCTCGAATATTTCTTTTGTTTTGGAGAAGTCATATTATCTCCGCTCATATATTTTATTATGAAATATTTTCGGAGAGAAAAAGAACTAAAACCAAAATGATCCTCGTTCCGAATTTGAAAAAAATCAAATACGAAAACGGAGAAATCCCCAACTCTCTCAGTGGGTCCTTGAGTTGCTTAGAATTTCGAGGATCACAACACACAAATGCAATTAAAATATGATATGCAAGATGACCTATGTATAACATTCCAAATTAAAAATTTGGGATGTTACAAACCTACCCCCCCTTAAGATGAATCTCGCCCTCGAGATTTGGGTTGGCTAGAAAATAGGTGTGGGTGGTCCTTGCTAGACCATCCTCTCGTTCCCAGGTGGCTTCATCTTCGGTATGGTGGCTCTACTAAACTTTGCAAAACTTGATAACCTTGTTGCGGGTGACTCTGCTTGCAAACTCGAGGATCATGATTGGCTTCTCCTCGTAAGTTAGATCACTATCTAGCTGGATTGCTTCCAGGGGCACTATGTCTCTTAGAGGAATATGGGCCATCTTGGCATGGCACTTCTTAAGCTGGGAAACGTGAAATAAGTCATGAACTCCTCACAATCCTTTGGGTAACTCTAACTTGTAGGCAACCTCTCCCATGCGTTCCAAAACATGGTATGGTCCTACAAAATTTGGGGCTAACTTCCCTTAACACCGAAACGCTTAACACCTCATAGAGGTGACACTCTCAAACATGCTCTGTCTCCGATTTCATAGACTACTTCCTTGCGTTTCGAGTCTGCATAACTCTTCTGCCTAGATTGAGCTACCTTCAATCTATCTCAAATCAGCTCAACCTTCTCTTCTGACTCTTTGATCAGATCTGGTCCAAATAACTGACGGTCTCCGACTTCATCCCACATCAACGGCGTTCAGCAGCTCCTCCCGTACAATGTTTCGAACGGTGCCATCTTCAAGCTGGCCTGGTAACTGTTGTTGTATGAAAATTCTGCGTAGGGCAAGTTGTCATCCCAACTAGATCCATAATCTAGCGCACAAGCTCTCAACATGTCCTCCAGAATCTGATTGACTCTCTCGGTCTGTCCATCCGTCTGTGGGTGAAAAGTTGTACTGAACTCTAGCCTGGTTCCCAAAGTATGGTGTAGGTGATGCCAAAACTTTGAAGTAAACTGTGTTCCTCTATCTGATACGATGGTCCTCGGAACTCCGTGCAGACATACGATCCTGGTCATGTATATTTTGGCAAACTTCGCACTGGTATAGGTGGTTTTCACAGGGATAAAGTGGGCTACTTTGGTCAAGCAATCTACTACTACCCAGATTGAGTCATATCCCGATCGGGTCCTGGGTAATCCGGTGATAAAGTCCATGCCAAGCTTGTCCCACTTCCATTCGGGTATCGGCATAGGCTGCAATAATCCTGCTGGCTTCTGATGTTCTGCCTTCACTCTCTGGCATACATCACATACGGCTACATAGTCGGCAATATCCTTCTTCATTCCCGTCCACCAGAAACGTTCCTTCAAATCCAAAATACATCTTAGTGTTTCCAGGGTGTATCGAGTATGGCAAATCATGTGCCTCTTGTAGTATTAACTTCCTGATCTCGGCGTTGTTGGGCACATAGACACGGTCCTCAAACCACAAGGTGTCGTGTTCGTCCTCACGAAAACCCTTGGCTTTTCCTTCACTCATCTTCTCCTTTATCTCGGCAATTTCTTTGTCATCCTTCTGAGCTTCTCGTATCTTCCCCAATAATGTTGACTGAACTTCCAAGGCTGCAACAAAACCTCTAGGAACTATCTCCAAATGAAGCTCCCTGAGATCTTCAGCTAACTCCGGTGGCAATCCTCCGTTTACTAGGGTATTGACATAACTCTTCTGGATCAAAGCGTTTGCAACAACATTGGCCTTGCCTGGATGATAGTGCAGCTTCATATCATAATCCTTTATGAGGTCCAACCATCTCCTCTGTCTGAGGTTCAGTTCCTCTGGGTGAAAATGTACTTCAAACTCTTGTGATCTGTGTACACATCACAACGATTTCCAATAAGGAAATGTCTCCAGGTTTTGAGCGCATGCACTACCGCTACTAGCTCCAAATCATGCGTAGCATAATTCAACTCGTGCGGTCGAAGTTGACGGGATGCATAATGTCACACCCTGATTTTCATATCACATTGCTTAAGCTAATTTTCATGTTAAAAATGTGGATTTGCGAAAACTTTTGAGTGTTTTTGACTTTGCTTGATTTGACTTTTGTCTGCTGTTTGTTAGTGCTCTAAAAATCAAATAAATCCTCCAACTCTTATACTTCATCTCCTTGACCCAAAACATTTTCCCAATGATCATGCCATGTGTATAGACCAGTATAGAATTTTCTTATAAAAATATTTTGGCCAAATGGTATTTTCTAAAATTAGTTTTCCAAAAACCCCTGAATTGAGGTTTGCACTGCAAGTACCTTATTTAGGGAGTGAAAAATCTTTCAAAAAGTTTATTTGAATCCTATTAGATATAGGACTCCCAGAAACCACAAAAGTATAATTTTAAAAGTTATTTTTATATTTTATTTAAAAGCTTTTTCTTAAGGCCAGAAATGGTCTTTAATAGGGAAAAATTATTTAATCATTTCAAAAATATTTGCCAAAATTCAGGGAGACTCATAGGACATATATTGTCCATATATAAGAGTTTCAACACATGGTCATGTTCAAAATATTGGACAAATCCTTCCAAAACCCTTTCTGGATATTTCAACCTTTTGAAATATTTACAAAGGAAATATTCTCCAAAAATTCCAGGGAAATTCTATCATGTCATATATGACATATTTGATGATCTTGCAAAGCCTCATGTCTTGAAGATCAAGGAAACATCCTCTAATCCCCTCAAAACCATTCTGTCCATATTTGAAGTTTGAGCAACTCTACATTGCCAAACTTGTCCAAATGCTCTCAAATTTGGTGCACATGCTAGAATGGCCTAATAAGGCATATAGACCAAATGGCACAAGATTTGGAATAGAGCAACTTGATCAGATCACCCCAAAACCACTTCTGTTCAAATTCAAATTTGAACAACTTTACATTGTCAATTTTTTATCTGGAGCCTCAAACTTTGTGGGAATGTTCATAACCCCAAATGATGATGCTACACAAAGTGGTGCATCAAGAGGAGATGAATTGCTTGACTCAAACATGGTGAAACCATTTCTGTTGATTTCTAGGGTTCACCAAAGTTACATTGGCCACTTTGCCCAAATGAGCTCAAATTTGGTGTAGGGGCCTAATTATATGTGACATTTGATCCTGTTAAGTCCCATGTCAAGTGGATGTCATTTGCTTGACCAAATACTGATCAAACACCTTCTGGCTTTTACTAAAACCTTCATCTTGATCACTTTTACTTTTCTCCATGGCCTCAACTTTTTACCACATGTTCATTCAGTTACTGGCTACCCCCAGTAACTTCCCCAGCACCCCAGCTCCATGATTGAGGGGGTAAAACCCCAATTCACTCTCCTGGACAGCAGTAAACTCCCTCACCTTCACCTCTCTCCTTATCCCAGTGGCCTCCAAGAGCATCCAAGGCCACATGCCATTTCTTTACTCCACTTCTGACCTTCTAGACAACCTTTGGCTTGTTGGACACGACCAGAGCGGCGAGGTCACGACCATGTCAGCCAAACGCATGCTCTGGAGCGTGCTACAGTGCGCTCCCGCACTGTAGCCGCCCCCAATCAGCTGCTTCCGACAGCCTTGGGCCTCCCCCTCGTGTCCCCCGAGGCAGCCTCGACGTCCGCAACACGTTGGGCGGTCGGCCCCCTCCTCTCTCCTCCTCCCTCACTCCTGCTCGCACGCGCGCCGTGGCCGCCCGAGCGCTCCAGTGAGCAAGCTCACACGCGCGGCCCCTCTGGCGCTCCCCGCCCCTTCTCTTCCTTCCTCTCGACTTGGACCACGCCCACGCACACCGCAGACACCCCGGAAACTACCCCCGTGGCCTCCCGAGCCGTTGCCGCAGCCAGGCGTGCGCCGCGTCCACGGTGAGCTGCGGGGTGTCTATATGAGACTGCCCCAGGCCCTCCTCTCCGTCCCATTTGCTCCCTCTCCTTCCCAAACACCCTCTGGACCCATCCCTCGCTCTCCCCGTGCCCTGCAGCCGCCTCCCTGGCCGGAGCAGAGCCGCCGGCCGCCGCCCAAATTCAGGCGACCCCGAGCCCCTCTCTCCCCCTTGGCCACCCTGGTGCCGTCACACGACCTCCAGGGAGCTCCCCACCTCTGTCTATCCTCCCCGAGGTGGCCGTGCGCTCGAAGCCCAAAGTGGCCGGAGCCCTCCTCCGCCACGGTTGCCCCCTTGCCCGATCTGGTCCTCCCCGGCGGGCGTGTCACCCACGGCCGGATGCGCCTCTCCGCGCTGGTCGTTCCGGTGGCCGGAGCGTCGCCGGAGACGGCCTGAGTCGACGGGGCCACGCTGGCGAGCGCTCGGCCGCGCCTCCTCTGCCTCGCCTCTGTTCGCGCGGGAGGAAGAAGACGGCCTGCCGTTGAGGGCCCGCGCGTCAGCGACCTGGAGGCTGGGCCCTCCGTTTAAGTGGAGGCGGGTCTGGCCTCGGCCGCCTCCCCCGCACGGTGGCGCCCTTCCTGGCGGGCGTCTTCGACGTGGCCAGGTTCCCTGCGCGCTGCTGTGCAGTTGGGCCGGCCTAGAGCGCTGCGGCGCTATACTGCGCCCAAAACGCAGTATAGGTATAAAACCCCCTTCCCTTTTTCCTTTTCTTTATTCTGTCAACTTCAAAAATGCCTAGAATATTCAATTGAACTCCAAACTTGATAATTCAAATTTCCTATGACTCCATAAATCATGCTCTATCTGTTGGTGCTACATGCACATTATTCCAGAGACTTATCCTTCACACATATTTATCAAATGCCTTTATTTCATTTCTGTGATGAACTTTAGAAAATCACAGAGAGCTCAATCTTGATCCAAATGCAGTGATTCAAGTTCCTAGATGCTTGTCATGTCCAAACTTAGTTTTGGAACATTTTTACTAATACTTTCTGTACCCCACCAAATATTGAGCCATTTCTTCATATTTATCAGCTTTGCAAAATCCTAGGAAATTCATTTCAAATCCAAATCCAGTGAAACCAACTCCTAAATGCTTCTAAAATCATGACTTGATGATGGGTACCTTTGCTCATCATTCAAGGAAATATTTCTGTATACTTCTTCCAAATCCATAAACCCTTTGGTTCCATCACATTGAAATGTTCCCAACTACCTATTGATCCAACACCTATGAAACCACCTTGGTCATTTCTAATATGACCAGAGGTATCCTAGAAAAGTCCAACTCCTATTTTTAGAGCACTTTTATTTTTGCTTTGATTGTGTTGCTTATTATGATTGTTTCCATCGTTAGTTGACGTAATAAACGGAGTATTCGGAGATGGACCAGAAGGTTTGAAGACTCGGAAGAATAAGGCAAGCAGCCCTTTGACCATGTTCAAGAAGCCTTTTTATGCATGTCTCATAGCACCTTTATATTCAATGCATCGGAATCATGTTGAGGTGGAAACCACTTTGGTTGCTACCCCTGTTACTTTACTGTTGAAACTTGCATCAAACATGACCCTACCTTCCTATGAGGGTTATGTGGGTGGGTATTTATAGATGTATGCTATAGTAGTTGGCTACGCAAAATGGGTCGGGGTTATGCATTGAGTGAAACAAGTGTGGTCTGACATACTTGCAAATGACCCAGTGGGTGCCACTGATGCCCCTGGGAGTTGATGAGGAGCTAGGGCACTACTTGGTGAAGAAGTAGTGTGCCGAGGCTTGACGAAAGTGTTGTTTACAGAGATGGATTAGATTTATGTGTGACTACCGTCCCAACCAAACATGCGCAACCACTCTACCCTTATATGGGAAAGGGCATTATTGATTACCTAGGTCGATACTAGCATGGTGCCCGCATTACTAGTGACGGAGGTGACATGAGGTCACTCTCGGGACGGGGTCGTGCTTGGATAGGCGGCCATGACTGTCTTTACAGGGCACCGGACACACCGTTGGTACCCCGTGCTTGTGATATGTGATGAATACGGAGCGAGTCTCCACAACCTTGAGATGTGAAATGTTTGGCACGGGGCTGTTACCAATCGAGTGGACTCCATATTAGTGTCGCCTACGGAAAGATAGTGACCGGGTGCTTACCCCGGGTACTTGAGGTACCGCGGGTCGTGGATGACACGGAAGTTCCCCGGATCTAGTGGGTAAAGTGTGCAACCTCTGCAGAGTGTCAAACTATTCGAATAGCCGTGTCCGCGGTCAAGGACAGTTGGGTGGTGCTACTTAGACTATGTCCATAAGTTTCTGGGAAACAACACGATTCAGAGATATTATTATTGTGATTGTGAGAAAGTCACAATGAGCTTGTGCATGAGTTGATTACAACTCTTTCTCGATATTGATGTCTGTGACCTCCTGATACTTGTTACAGACACATGCATGCCCTTGTTATATGTTGATCATGCTTGCATATGAAAAACTAGCTTGCCGCAAAAACTGCCAACCTAGCAGTAGAGCCTTGCATAATTATTATGTTATCACACTTGGGTTGCTTGCGAGTACATTCAATGTACTCATTGGCTTGCCACTGGTTATTTTATTGGCCAGGCAGGAGAGAACAGGTTATGATGAAGATTTCTTGGTGACGAGCATGCGAGCTAGGACGCTTCCCAGTCAGAATGCCTGTAGGGTTAAGGCAGATGGCATGGGTCCCAGTTGTCTTTGAAGATTTCCGCTGCGATGATATACTCAAGACTTGACCATTATGGTCCTACTTGTGTAACACGGTATGTAAGGATGTAAGACTCTTGTTATTTAGCTTATGTGTGTTCAGTGAGCATTGATCTCTGGGATCACTGTACACATGCATTCGGTGATCACGACTTATGAGTCGGGGTCCCCACAGAGCTGGTATCAGAGCCATCCTGACTGTAGGAAGCCTTAGTTAGCATGGTCGTTAGTTAGGGTAAAACTATTTTCAAAACTATTGCCAGTTTTCAAAACTATCTATACTTCTCTTCCCTTCTCAGTTTTTTGAAAACTAGGCTATACTTGATCTCTTCCTCTTCAAAACCTGGGTCGCTAAAACCCTTATGCCCCAGACCACTGGATTTTCTGTAATCCTCGTGGAGTGCACCTTGCCAAACACTCACCCACCACTTTTGCACGCAAGATTGGTGACACCACGACAAGACGATACCAACGGAAGTTACATCCTCGATGGATAAGGACATGAAGACCCAAAAGATGGGGGACACCCTTGACAAGAACCCCCAAGAAGGTGCAACTTTGGCCTATAAATGACCAGGGTAAAGGTTATGCAAAATCACGATATGCATCGCTAATAGAGTGATCCTGCCACTACCGTTGTTGTATCGACAACCATCGGTGGATGAGAACCTTGCCATTTGGTCCGCCTCACTATAGTGAGCAGGAAAACGGTTCTCTTCGTCCCCCGCTCTTGGTGTCGATGTTTTCATCAACGAACCCGACATGGTGGACCTCTATTATGCCTTGTTAATTGTCATTGCATATGGATTGCCTACCTGGTACCCTCGACGCCCCAGAAGGCACAAGGGATCGTCATGATTAAAGAGACAAGAGAAGACCAAGTCAACGCCAGCTACAAGGAGGCACCTTCACCCCATCACCTCATCAGGCGAGAAGATGTTGAAGATTCTTCAGGCTCAACCCGGATCATTCATCAAGCAACTACAAGGGGCATAGCAACATCTGAGGAAGCTCAGAAGACTGCACGAGGCACAAGTCACGACACAGAGTCCGAGAACCCCTAGGGTAGGATGAGTCGTGTACCCCCTATGCGCAGTCGAGTCCATATGATGGTTCGAATAGAACCATGATTGTGTGTGGTTTGCTTTTATCTGCTTGTGTTTTGATATAAGTCGCGCTTTTGCCCCAGGCAACAAGTGCATGGCTATATCACCTTCCTTGCCTTGTTTCTTTTGTTTCTGCCTTTTTGCACCTGTTTGTTGCACCTGCACTATAGCACCCCCTTTAGGCATTTCCCTCCTCTACGCTGCTTCTTCCCTCTATTCTCTCTCTCTCCCCAATTGAAGACCCGCAAGACAAGATGCACCAGGGATTCTACCTCGGCAACCAACTAGCACTGAAGACTTCTGCTACAACCTCCACGATCAATTGCAACCCCGTAGAGTTATGTTTAACCCTCCAGACCAGTAACCCTCTTCCTAGACCCTTTGAGACTTCCCGAGACACTCCAGCACGAATCCTTAACCATGTGCCTCACCCATGGTAAAGCGAGAGAGCCAGTTAAGCCTTCATAACCTTGCACAACACTGGGTTCGTAAAGGAGCTAGTGGACACGATGAGTGAGCACATTTTTCATCCTAATATAGCACGAGGTCTGACGATGCCATAGATAGACCAGTTCGAGGATATTGGACAGATGACTTGGTGGCTTTATATCAGTGACTTCAAGGAATTATCTGAGACCTTGATGGACTGTGAGGTTTTCATATTGGTAGGATCGTGACTTTGGGGAAGTATGTAGGAGTGCCCGTTGGACATGGGATTTGGATTTATGTAGGTGATTCTGGTTGGTATAATGCTGGATATGTCTGCATGATTCGGAGTAAGATTGGATTTAGACCTATGATCCTGATTATGATATCATGCTTCTCGGTGGACAATAACCTAGGAGATTGGATTATTTGTCGGAGTTGATTTGGGGATCTATATAATCGTGATCTTGGAGTTTACTTAACCCGGATGATGGGAATTTGGTGGACATACTGTCATAATGCAAAGTCCTCCCCAATATTTGGATATCATAGGGACTCGAGATCTTGCGAACACCGTAGACACCGGATTTGTAGGATTGTTGGATTATGTGGTGATTGATGGAATTACCGGGCTATTGGAGTTGATCTATAGGAAGGAAACAAAATCTTGGAGTGGCATATGACGTGTTTCCTTAGATTGGTGATACATTATCGTGAGCCTTGCAAGAATAGGTTCAGTGCTTGGATTGTGGAGTTTAATTTAAGCTCAGCAGCATGTATGATCTACCTTTGGATTTTAGAGGTAGGCATACATATAAATTTGGGGATCGTAGACAAGTATAATTTTGTTAGACCGTCTCTTGAGAGTCATGAGGATATGTATGGCATGAGTGGTGATTGAAGCTGGTCTTGCTTTTTCGTTCAGAGTACTAGATAGAGCTATTGGCATCTCAGAAACTGTGCTTAAGGATAAGATGATAAAAGTTCACTTATTCACTAGAATCCTTGAAACCCTTAAGCCCCACCGAGCCACAACCTGATCAGATTCTGACCACGGGCCTTCGCTCTGAGTCAGGAGGACCTCTGCAAATACTCAACCGAGACCGCCACCAATACCTCAGCTTACCTTGCGTACCCCTTAGACCTCATGGAGCAATTGGACAAGTTGGGTAACATCATTAATTGATGGCCTACTTGTCTGCCCGAAGACAAAGAAGAGACGGACAGCTGTACGGAAGACATTTGAAGACCGCCCTGTCAAGAAGGAAGATCTACATCGACCACCGTCATCAAGAAGTAAACTTCTGCGTCGAAGACCGGGCGTATCTGCAACCCACCCCTCTCAAAGGAACGCTCACACCAAGATGTATCGAGACTTGAAGGCACGATTCTGGTGGCACGAGATGAAAAGAGAGATTGCAACCTATGTTGCAAAGTGTGATGTGTGCCAAAGGGTCAAGCTGAATATCAGCGACCCGCTGGATTGCTTCAACCACTCAAGGCTCCTGAGTGGAAGTGGGATAAAGACGGAATGAACTTCGTCACTGGATTACCAAGGTCGAATAGAGGACATGACTCTATCTGGGTCATAGTCGATCATTTGACCGAGGTGGCCCATTTCATTCCTGTCAAGACCCCTTATGATGACAACCGGCTGGCAGCTCTCTACATCGACCGAATCGTAAGTCTTCACGGCATCTCCCAAGGAGATTGTGACATATCGAGGAACCCAGTTCACCTCAAGGTTCTGGAAGAAGTTCCGAGAAGCCTTGGGAACCAAGTTATCTTTCAGCACGGCCTTCCACCCACAGACCGGAGGTCAGACAGAACGAGTCAATCAGATTCTCGAAGTCATGACTCCGAGCCTGTGTCTTGGCATATGGAGCCAAGTGGGAGGATTGTCTCCCTTTTTGCCGAGTTCTCCTATAATAACAGTTACCAGTCGAGCCTTCAGATGGCACCATTTGAGGTGTTGTACGGACGCAGATGTCGCACACCCCTCAACTGGTCAGAGACTGGAGAAGGGCTAGTCTTTGGACCGGATATTCTCCGCGCAGCGGAAGAGCAAGTCCAACTAGTCAGAGAACGTTTGAAGGCAGCCAAGTCAAGGCAAAAGAGCTATGCTGACACTCACCGTCGGGACATGAGTTTCCATATCAGGGACCACGTGTACCTGCGGGTAACTCCTGTGAAGGGAACCAAGCGTTTCCACGTCAAGGGGAAAGCCCGCACCAAGGTTCATTGGACCCTTTGAGATCACTGCAAGTCATGTGGTAGACGGCTCCCCAGCTAGATCTACCACCTGAGATGCCCTCCGTGCACCAAATCTTCCACGAGCCCCCACTCTGGAAGTACTTCTTACCTCCTAGCTAGCCCGATGCCCGCAAGGACATCGATCACCGAGCCTTTGACAGCTAACCCAACCTAACCTATGCAAGAGACCCCTCAGCAACCTCCATCAAGGAAGGCATCAAGCAAGAAGCCAAACCATCAAGCACTTCAAGATTCCAAGGAGCACCACTCGGAAGCAGAACCAACAAGAAGAAGTGAAGACTACCCCGTATCCAAGACTCCGCCTTTCTTTCCACGCCTAGTCTGGGAATCTCGGGGACGAGATTCTTGTAAGGGGGGTAGGTCTGTCACACCCTGATTTTCATATCACATTGCTTAAGCTAATTTTCATGTTAAAAATGTGGATTATCAAAAACTTTTGAGTGTTTTTGACTTTGCTTGATTTGACTTTCGTCTGCTGTTTGTTAGTGCTCTAAAAATCAAATAAATCCTCCAACTCTTATACTTCATCTCCTTGACCCAGAACCTTTTCCCAATGATCATGCCATGTGTATA
This sequence comes from Secale cereale, assembly GCA_902687465.1. NCBI lineage: Eukaryota > Viridiplantae > Streptophyta > Magnoliopsida > Poales > Poaceae > Secale > Secale cereale. Next base: position 392,050,122 of record LR738714.1, read on the forward strand.
GACAAGTATAGAATTTTCTTATAAAAATATTTTGGCCAAATGGTATTTTCTAAAATTAGTTTTCCAAAAACCCCTGAATTGAGGTTTGCACTGCAAGTACCTTATTTAGGGAGTGAAAAATCTTTCAAAAAGTTTATTTGAATCCTATTAGATATAGGACTCCCAGAAACCACAAAAGTATAATTTTAAAAGTTATTTTTATATTTTATTTAAAAGCTTTTTCTTAAGGCCAGAAATGGTCTTTAATAGGGAAAAATTATTTAATCATTTCAAAAATATTTGCCAAAATTCAGGGAGACTCATAGGACATATATTGTCCATATATAAGAGTTTCAACACATGGTCATGTTCAAAATATTGGACAAATCCTTCCAAAACCCTTTCTGGATATTTCAAGCTTTTGAAATATTTACAAAGGAAATATTCTCCAAAAATTCCAGGGAAATTCTATCTTGTCATATATGACATATTTGATGATCTTGCAAAGCCTCATGTCTTGAAGATCAAGGAAACATCCTCTAATCCCCTCAAAACCATTCTGTCCATATTTGAAGTTTGAGCAACTCTACATTGCCAAACTTGTCCAAATGCTCTCAAATTTGGTGCACATGCTAGAATGGCCTAATAAGGCATCTAGACCAAATGGCACAAGATTTGGAATAGAGCAACTTGATCAGATCACCCCAAAACCACTTCTATTCAAATTCAAATTTGAACAACTTTACATTGTCAATTTTTTATCTGGAGCCTCAAACTTTGTGGGCATGTTCATAACCCCAAATGATGATGCTACACCAAGTGGTGCATCAAGGGGAGATGAATTGCTTGACTCAAACATGGTGAAACCATTTCTGTTGATTTCTAGGGTTCACCAAAGTTACATTGGCCACTTTGCCCAAATGAGCTCAAATTTGGTGTAGGGGCCTAATTATATGTGACATTTGATCCTGTTAAGTCCCATGTCAAGTGGATGTCATTTGCTTGACCAAACACTGATCAAACACCTTCTGGCTTTTACTAAAACCTTCATCTTGATCACTTCTACTTTTCTCCATGGCCTCAACTTTTTACCACATGTTCATTCAGTTACTGGCTACCCCCAGTAACTTCCCCAGCACCCCAGCTCCATGATTGAGGGGGTCAAACCCCAATTCACTCTCCTGGACAGCAGTAAACTCCCTCTCCTTCACCTCTCTCCTTATCCCAGTGGCCTCCAAGAGCATCCAAGGCCACAGGCCATTTCTTTACTCCACTTCTGACCTTCTAGACAACCTTTGGCTTGTTGGACACGACCAGAGCGGCGAGGTCACGACCATGTCAGCCAAACGCATGCTCTGGAGCGCGCTACAGTGCGCTCCCGCACTGTAGCCGCCCCCAATCGGCTGCTTCCGACAGCCTTGGGCCTCCCCCTCGTGTCCCCCGAGGTGGCCTCGACGTCCGCAACACACTGGGCGGTCGGCCCCCTCCTCTCTCCTCCTCCCTCACTCCTGCTCGCACGCGCGCCGTGGCCGCCCGAGCGCTCCAGTGAGCAAGCTCACACGCGCGGCCCCTCTGGCGCTCCCCGCCCCTTCTCTTCCTTCCTCTCGACTTGGACCACGCCCACGCACACCGCAGACACCCCGGAACCTACCCCCGTGGCCTCCCGAGCCGTTGCCGCAGCCACGCGTGCGCCGCGTCCACGGTGAGCTGCGGGATGTCTATATGAGACTGCCCCAGGCCCTCCTCTCTGTCCCATTTGCTCCCTCTCCTTCCCAAACACCCTCTGGACCCATCCCTCGCTCTCCCCGTGCCCTGCAGCCGCCTCCCTGGCCGGAGCAGAGCCGCCGGCCGCCGCCCAAATTCAGGCGACCCCGAGCCCCTCTCTCCCCCTTGGCCACCCTGGTGCCGTCACACGACCTCCAGGGAGCTCCCCACCTCTGTCTATCCTCCCCGAGGTGGCCGTGCGCTCGAAGCCCAAAGTGGCCGGAGCCCTCCTCCGCCACGGTTGCCCCCTTGCCCGATCTGGTCCTCCCCGGCGGGCGTGTCACCCACGGCCGGATGCGCCTCTCCGCGCTGGTCGTTCCGGTGGCCGGAGCGTCGCCGGAGACGGCCTGAGTCGACGGGGCCACGCCGGCGAGCGCTCGGCCGCGCCTCCTCTGCCTCGCATCTGTTCGCGCGGGAGGAAGAAGACGGCCTGCCGTTGAGGGCCCGCGCGTCAGCGACCTGGAGGCTGGGCCCTTCGTTTAAGTGGAGGCGGGTCTGGCCTCGGCCGCCTCCCCCGCGCGGTGGCGCCCTTCCTGGCGGGCGTCTTCGACGTGGCCAGGTTCCCTGCGCGCTGCTGTGCAGTTGGGCCGGCCCAGAGCGCTGCGGCGCTATACTGCGCCCAAAATGCAGTATAGGTATAAAACCCCCTTCCCTTTTTCCTTTTCTTTATTCTGTCAACTTCAAAAATGCCTAGAATATTCAATTGAACTCCAAACTAGATAATTCAAATTTCCTATGACTCCATAAATCATGCTCTATCTGTTGGTGCTACATGCACATTATTCCAGAGACTTTTCCTTCACACATATTTATCAAATGCCTTTATTTCATTTGTGTGATGAACTTTAGAAAATCACAGAGAGCTCAATCTTGATCCAAATGCAGTGATTCAAGTTCCTAGATGCTTGTCATGTCCAAACTTAGTTTTGGAACATTTTTACTAATACTTTCTGTACCCCACCAAATATTGAGCCATTTCTTCATATTTATCAGCTTTGCAAAATCCTAGGAAATTCATTTCAAATCCAAATCCAGTGAAACCAACTCCTAAATGCTTCTAAAATCATGACTTGATGATGGGTACCTTTGCTCATCATTCAAGGAAATATTTCTGTATACTTCTTCCAAATCCATAAACCCTTTGGTTCCATCACATTGAAATGTTCCCAACTACCTATTGATCCAACACCTATGAAACCACCTTGGTCATTTCTAATATGACCAGAGGTACCCTAGAAAAGTCCAACTCCTATTTTTAGAGCACTTTTATTTTTGCTTTGATTGTGTTGCTTATTATGATTGTTTCCATCGTTAGTTGACGTAATAAACAGAGTATTCGGAGATGGACCAGAAGGTTTGAAGACTCAGAAGAATAAGGCAAGCAGCCCTTTGACCATGTTCAAGAAGCCTTTTTATGCATGTCTCATAGCACCTTTATATTCAATGCATCGGAATCATGTTGAGGTGGAAACCACTTTGGTTGCTACCCCTGTTACTTTACTGTTGAAACTTGCATCAAACATGACCCTACCTTCCTATGAGGGTTATGTGGGTGGGAATTTATAGATGTATGCTATAGTAGTTGGCTACGCAAAATGGGTCGGGGTTATGCATTGAGTGAAACAAGTGTGGTCTGACATACTTACAAATGACCCAGTGGGTGCCACTGATGCCCCTGGGAGTTGATGAGGAGCTAGGGCACCACTTGGTGAAGAAGTAGTGTGCCGAGGCTCGACGAAAGTGTTGTTTACAGAGATGGATTAGATTTATGTGTGACTACCGTCCCAACCAAACATGCGCAACCACTCTACCCTTATATGGGAAAGGGCATTATTGATTACCTAGGTCGATACTAGCATGGTGCCCGCATTACTAGTGACGGGGGTGACATGAGGTCACTCTCGGGACGGGGTCGTGCTTGGATAGGCGGCCATGACTGTCTTTACAGGGCACCGGACACACCGTTGGTACCCCGTGCTTGTGATATGTGATGAATACGGAGCGAGTCTCCACAACCTTGAGATGTGAAATGTTTGGCACGGGGCTGTTTGTAATGCCCCGGATGTAATACTTTCCCTTTTGGGCATATAATATATCTCCGGCTTCATCTACTTCCATTCCGGGTTCTTGTCTTTCGGGTTTTCGTCGTTTTGTCGTGTGAGTGTGTGGCATTCATTCATATCATGTAGACATGTGCATCGCATTGCATTTGTGTTGTCGGTTGCATCCGGTTCTCCGTGTTTCTTCCCGTTGTCCGTTTCGTGTTCCGGAGCTCCCTCACGTCTCCGTGACGTCCCGTAGGCCTACTTTGTTGTTTGGGCGTGTAACGTTACCGGTGTGCCGCGAGGTTGTTGTGTGTGTTGTTGTTTTGTTGTGTGCAACCCGCCTCTCAAATCTCGTCGCGTTTGGACTCCTTTGGCTATCCCATCAGTTTTCGTGTGGGTCCAAAGTGCCTTCACTTCGTGTCCCAGAAACACCCCTATAGCAGTCCTCTATCTTCTCCTAGGCCCTTCTAGACTACCCCCGCGATCGATCCGTCGGATCGCGATCGGAGGGCTCCTAAACACCCATTCCCCCTAACCCTAAAAAACTGCTATATAATAGACCCTAGTCTATTTTGGGCATCTAGCTTCTTCCTCCTCTCTCCCCCTAAAATCTGGATCTAACCCCTCCTCTCCATCTGGCCAGTTCCCGAGGGAACCAGCCAGATCCGCCGCAGTTTCCTGATCGATCCGCCGCCGTTTTCCTTCGCGGGAACGACCGACCGACCAGGTCCAGCCGCGAGTCACGCTCGAGGCCACCTCTCCGCGGGCGAGGACCACTTCTCTAGCGATCGACCGGCCTAGGCATCCCCAGCGCCCGATCGACCGGCCTTCATCGCCCCCCGCCAGCGCCTCCGGCCCGTACGCCGGCCTCCCTCGCCTCACGGGATCCCGCGCGAGGCCTCAAGCTGCCTCCGTGGGCCGGCCCACTCGCCTGGGCACCGCCTCCCTTCGGCCTCCCGCGGCGCACTGCGCCCGCCAGGCGGCGCCAGATCCGGGCCGCGCAAGCCGCCCCGGCCCACTCCCGCAGCGCCAGGCCCCACGGCTGGGCCGCTCGCCGCCGTCGCCTCACCCCGGGCCGCCGCCTTCAGATCCGGGCCAGGCCGCTCTCCGCCTCCAGCCGCGCCACCGCAAGGGCCGAGGCCCAGTTCTCGCCTCCGGATCGGGCCGCAGCAGCCAACTGGGCCAGATCCACCACCACCCCGGGCCCGTTGTTGTTTCTCTCCAGATCTGCCTGAGGTTGCCCCAATTTCTCTAAGTCCCAGTAATTTTCTTGTCTGATGCTATACTCAAACATGCATATCTTTTTGTGTGTTGCTCCGATTCGCGCATATAATATGTCCAGACGTTCGTGGGATCGTGCTCTACGTTTTATCTGTTGTTGTCATGCATGTTAGAAGTCATCTAGGTGCTTGTTTTGCTGTTGCAAGAGTGCATCATGATTTAAACTGCTGCTATGTGATGTTTTTATGTCATCTTTGCCATGGGATATCTTTTAGCTCGTTTGTCCGAATGATGCAAATGACATGTCCACGTGTTCGTCTTGCCATGCTCTACATGTTGTATGTGCTAGGTAGCATGTTAGATTTATTCTTGCCATGCTTATCATCGTTGCAAAGTGCCATGTGGCTGTGATGTTGTTTCACTTGTTATGAAATGACATCTTGTTGAGCTCGTTGCTATCGTTGTGTTTACCTCAATGATGCATGCTTGTGTGTTTCGGGATCACCTTCATGTGTACTTTGATGAGGTGCTTACCACTTGCCATGTTTAGTTTCGAGGTGACTTAAACATGCTCTTTTAGATGCCATGATGATATTGTTGTTTTAGGACTTAGTGGATTTTCACTAAGTCTGAAATCTGTAACGTTTCGATGCCATGTTCGTGTGATGTTCTAGGACAAAGCATGATAGTTTTGGAGTGGATCTTGATTGTTCCTTGTAGTATATATTGTTGTCTTTCCATTCATGTCCTCACATGTCTATTTAAGTGGCTGTAGCATGTTTATCTTTTGCTCCAAAGTTTCAATAAAATTCTGCTGCCAGAATTTTATTGTCAAGTTCAATATGTCCAAGATCATTGCTATTGATCCGTGGCTCCGTTGGGGGTGCACCTTTGGACTTAGTTGCTGTAGTATATGTCTAGTTTGTGTTCATGTCCTTTGCCATGACATTTGAGTGTTGTAGCTTAATTATTTGGAGCTCCGAAGTTGCTATGTTGCTGTAAATTTCAGCTTTCGCTCATTTCTTGTTTCGGGCATAACTTTTAGCCCGTAACTCCGATTTCAGCGAATCTTACATGAAACTTGATTGATTTTCTGTGTAGATTAATAATATCAGATTGTTATCATGTTTTGAGGTGTTTTGCTTGAGTGATATTTTACGTGCTCCGTGTGCATCCTTAGTGCATCCATCATGCATCCATCATTTCGAGTGCGCATTGCATCTTGTTGATTTGTGCTTGGTGTGATTGTTTTGTTTAGAGCCGGAAGCAGAGTCTGAGTTCGAGTACGAGCACGAGCACGAGGTTTCCAACGAGGTTGAGCACGAGGACCCTTCTTACGATCCGAACGACTTCTCTTCAGGCAAGATGACCGAACCCCGATAACATTACTATCTTTGCCTATTGCTAGTAGTCTCGATCTATAGTTTTGCCTCGATGCCCATGATCTTCTTGTCAGCCTCCTACTTGTAAACCATTGCCATGTTTAACCAACCTACCTATGCAAACCGTTGCTTGGCTAAGTACGCTTCGCTCAGCCCTTCTTATAGCATTGCTAGTTGCAGGTGAAGATCAAAGATGCTTGCTTCATGTTGAAGTTTGGTTGGGTTTTATCACACTATATAAATGCTTAAAAATGAAATCATCTATATATTGGCAAGGGTGGAAGGCTAAGCCTTTTGCTTGGTGATTTGTTCCACTCATGCCGTTAGGAACCGTATAAACCGGTGTTATGTTCCTTGATTATGTGTTCCTAACATGGTTGGGGTGTATGGGACCCCCTCGATAAACCGCTAAGTGCTAAGTCTTTTCCAGCAAGTCCCAACATTGGTACTATTTGCCTAATAACAAACTAAACTTGCATAGGGAGTTATAAACCCTTTTTTTTAATCAACAACCCCGGGCCAGTGCTCCACATGAGTGTTGGTCCGAACTGGGGGTCCTGCGGGGCCACCTCAAGGAAACTCGAGGTTTGGTAAAAACCCGTAGCATCACCCATCCGGTCGTGTCCTGAGACTTAGATACGCGCGGCTACTATCAGGGTGTCGACACGCCGGGAGGATTTGCTGGATTAGCCTTACCTTAGTTCGGTATATCTTGAGCACGGGATTCCGAGGATACTCGGGTCTTCCCACTTTGGAGTTGCGACTCCGCGGATCGTGGGCTTGTAATGGGTCAAGTTGGAACACCCCTGCAGGGTTTGAACTTTCGAAAGCCGTGCCCGCGGTTATGTGGCAGATGGGAGCTTGTTAATATCCGGTTGTAGATAACTTGACACCATGTTTCTAATACACTACCAGCGTGTGTTCCGTGACTGTCAATTTCCGAATAGGGATTCGGGAGTTGAACACGGAGGGGTTATGTTTGTGGAGCTTGTAGCTAGGATCACTTCGTGATCACTTCTCGCCGAGGCCTTCTCTTCTCGCTCTCACTCACGTAAGCTAGATGCTAGTTGCTGCTGCAGACACTTATTCTTTTCTTCAGCCTTATTCTCTCCCAAAGGCTTAGATAGTCTTGTTTCCCGGAAACGGGATTGCTGAGTCCTCTGTGGCTCACAGTTACTTCACACACCAGATGCAGGTCCAACTGTGAGCTATCCAGGTGATGGCACCGAGCTGGATTGGGAGTACGACGAGGAGCGTAGTCGGTACTATGTGCAATACCCGGATGATAAGTAGTGGAGACTCCTACTAGGATTCGATCCGCCTGTGGATGTTATTTAAGTTTGGTATCTTGCATTTGGATTTTGCCCTTAGAGGGTTGTGATGTTCTTAATGTATGATGATTGAGACTTGAATTGTAATTATGTGACGTGGCGAGTGTAAGCCAACTATTTATGTTTACAATCCCCTCTTTTACATGAGTTGTGCAAAGATTACCAAACTTGAGATCATTCTAGGATGGATTTATGCCTTTAAGTCGTGCCTCGACACGTAGGAGGTATAACTCCATCCTGGGCATTACAAGTTGGTATTCAGAGCCTTCTCCGACCTAGGAGCCCCCACTGTTTGATCGAATCGTTGACGGTCGAGTCTAGGCACACACTGAAAACTTTTTGAGTCCTATATTATATCGGAGGGTAGGATTTCTTTGCTTCTCATCCCCTTTCTCTCTGGTGAGGACTCCTGACGACTACTCTTGTCTCTCCTATCTTCAAAAATTGCACAATTTTTTTTAGGAATCCCGCGAGTATTCTGGGATTGTTTCGATGTTCTTGTGACAAGGATATTGTTCTCGATGCCTCCTGTTCCCGGGGAGTTGAGCTTCGGGGTATTGTTGTCACAAGCATATCAAGGCAGTACTAAATACTTAAGACGGCCGACATCGAAAATCTCTCCTATACGGCCAGTGGCAAGATAACCCCGACATCACCCAGTACTGGGGAGGTAGTTCGGGAGTATTGCCATAGCTTGTTATAGTGGATGCTTTTCGAAGGTACGAGGTACACAGTTTCCGAGAAATATTGGTTATGTGTTGAAGGATGGATACACCTGGATGTAGGTTTAGAGTTGATTGCGCGGTGCTTCCCGTGTATCCCCAACACCTGATTGCATAACTGGAATCTTTCGGAAATCTATAGGTGGGTTTATCCAGTAGATCGTAGGCATTCTTCCAACGAATGCAGGTTAGTGAGTTCGGGGTTCTACATTGAGTGAAGGGGTATTATGACCGATGTTACTATCAGGAGTTGCATCTTAAAGGGTCCTTGGCTATGCTGATCCGGGGATTGCAAAACCTTTTCGTAACACGTTCATATGCTTTCAGCACAAAGATGTTAGAACGAAACTCCTCTCTTGTGTTTGTTCCCATCCGTATCTTGTTGTTTTCTTATTTTCATTTCATCTCCTATGTGGCTTCTCGTGAAGATTGATGTTATCATTTAACTAAGAATTTCATTCGTTCCTCTTGTTCGAATGATTTCATTCGTTCTTATTGTTCGAATGATTATTGTGAAGACTTGATGCAATTCATGCCATTGATTCAGCTTATTCCTTTTGTCAATCAATTGTTGATTCGTGGTCATCTCTTACAGGATGGCTCCGAAAAAGGTTCCCAACGCTAACCCAGAGGTGGAAGAGGTCCCAGAACGTCCTCCTTCCCCTCCTCCTCCGCCTGAGGCTTGGAGAGCAATTATGCAGACTACAGCTCAGAACACCCAGTTGATGATGCAGATGATGCAGCAGATGCAAGCTAATCAAGCTAATCAGGGTATTCCAGGGAACCAAGGCAACTTCTTCAACCAGCAGCACCATGCTACTCTTAACCAGTTCTTGGCCAACAATCCTAAAGCTTTCAGTTACTGTGTCGACCCTCTTGATGCTGAAGATTGGTTAACCGATATAAAGAAGCATTTTGAGTGCAGTAACGTGAAGGAAGATGATTATGTGAAGTTTGCAGCCTTCCAACTGAAAGATCAAGCAGCTGATTGGTGGCAGCAGTACAAAGACTCCAGGCCAGGTCAAGTGATCTCTTGGGAGAATTTCTGCAAGGACTTTCGCTCTCACCACATTCCTACAAGTGTCATCGAGGGTATGCGTGAGCAATTCCGCAACCTGAAGCAGGGCTCCATGACAGTCTATCAGTATAATGTCAAGTTCCAAAACCTCGCTCGTTATGCTAAGCAAGACATTCCTGATGCCAAGAGTAAAATCTACCAGTTCCGTGGAGGTCTCAAAGATGAACTTCAGCTTGCTCTCACCTTGTTCGAGCCCGATGAATTCGACAAGTTCTATAACATGGCTTTGAAATAAGAAGCAGCTCAGCTTAAGATGGAGGCTTCTAAGAAGAGAATTCGAGATGCCGTTCACTCTTCCTCATCGTCTCAGTTGGTCTCGAAGCATCAGAAATTCCGGCTTCCTCCTCCTCCAGTGATTCGAGCTCCATACAATAACTCCAACAACAAGAACTCTAGTGGTCGTGGTTTCTCCCACCCACCCAACCCGATCAACCAGTCGAAGAAGCAGTTTCAGTCTCAAGGCTCCAAGTCCAGTGGCTCTCATTTCCGTCCTCTCTCAGAAGTGACTTGCAACAAATGCACTCAGAAAGGTCACTATGCCAACAGATGTCCGAATCCGAAGCGTCTTCCTCCTCCTCCACCTGTGAGTTCAGCTATTGTCAGGCATGATCCAAAGGCAGCAAGGGTCAATCTGATGAATGCAGCGCAAGCGGAGAATTCTTCTGATGTCATTTTGGGTAACATTCCAGTGAACTCTATCCCTGCTAAAGTTTTGTTTGATTCGGGTGCTTCATGTTCTTTCATGTCTCAACCATTTGCATCCAAGTATAATGTTGACATCAAAAGTTTGCCAAGGGAGTTATCAGTTGTTTCTCCGGGGAGACGAATGCATTCCAGTATATATGCTCCGGATGTTTCTATTCGCATGGGTGATTATCGATTTTTGGCTTCTCCGGTGATTCTCGGCAATTCTGACATCGACCTCATCCTCGGAATGGATTGGCTTTCTCAGCACGATGCTCACATTGATTGTGCTCAGAATGAAGTCAAGATGACTCATTCTGATGAAGATGTGATTATCTTTGCCTCAAGGGATAACACTATCAGACTTTTCTCTCTCAATGATAAGGGCGAAATTAATGCCATATCTCAAATTCCGGTGGTGAACGAATATCAAGACGTTTTTCCTGAAGAACTTCCAGGCATGCCTCCACACCGTCAGGTGGAATTCGTTATTGAACTCGAACCGGGTACTGAGCCAGCATGCCGGCATCCGTACAAGCTCTCTCCGGATGAATTGAAGGAATTGAAGAAGCAGCTTGATAAGCAGGAGAGTATGGGTCTCATCAGACCTAGTACGTCTCCATGGGGCTGTGGTGTCTTATTTGTCAAGAAGAAAGATGGCACGGAGCGTCTCTGTGTTGACTACCGGCCATTGAACAAGAAGACAATAAAGAACAAATATCCGCTCCCCAACATCAACGAACTCTTTGAGCAGCTCAAAGGAGCTAAAGTGTTCTCTAAGCTTGACCTCCGAATGGGCTATCACTAAATTCGCATTCGCGAGGAAGACATTCCCAAGACGGCCTTCAGAACGAGCTACGGTTCATACGAGTATACCGTCATGTCCTTCGGTCTCGCCAATGCTCCTCCTACCTTTTCGAGGATGATGCATTACATCTTCAACCCCTATACTGGCGAGTTTGTGCTTGTGTATCTGGATGATATTCTAGTGTTTTCCAAGAATGAAGAAGATCACGAAAAGCACTTACGACTGGTTCTTGATCGACTCCGAGAGCATAAATTCTATGCCAAGTTCTCCAAGTGCGAGTTTTGGCTCGATAAGGTTTTATACCTGGGCCACATCATCTCAGCTGACGGTATTACGGTTAATCCCGAGAAAGTTGAAGCAATTGTCAACTGGGAAGCTCCTCAGAACGTCAAGCAGCTCCGCAGTTTTCTGGGTCTTGCCAGCTATTGCAGAAGGTTTGTTGAGAACTTCTCCAAGATTGCCAAGCCTTTTTCCAACTTGCTTCAGAAGAATGTCAAATACTTTTGGTCTCCAGAGTGTGAAGTGGCATTCAAAACACTCAAAGAGAAGCTTGTCTCTGCTCCAGTTCTGACTCCTCCAGATGAATCCAAGCCTTATGAAGTGTTCTGTGATGCTTCTCTTCAAGGTCTTGGTGGTGTGCTTATGCAAGATAAGAGAATTGTGGCATACACTTCTCGTCAGCTAAAGCCAAGTGAGAAGAACTATCCCACACATGATCTCGAGCTAGCAGCTGTGGTACATGCTCTAATTACATGGAGACATCTGTTGTTGGGCAGAAATGTCGACATCTTCACTGATCACAAGAGCTTGAAGTACATCTTCACACAGCCGCATCTGAACCTCCGCCAGACTCGTTGGGTTGAAATGATCCAAGAGTACAATCCCAGCATTGAATACACTCCTGGCAAGGCGAATGTGATTGCAGATGCTTTGAGCAGAAAGGCATATTGCAACAACCTTCTTATCAAGCCGTACCAGCCTGAGCTTTGTGAAGCTTTCAGGAAGCTCAACCTTCAAGTTGTTCCGCAGGGTTTTCTTGCAAATCTCCAAATTGCTCCTACCTTGGAAGATCAAGTCCGTGAGGCCCAGCTCAGTGATACCATGGTGAAGAAAGTGAAACATGGGATTGCAAAGGGCACTCCAAAATACAAGTGCTTCCGTGTTGATGAGAGAGATACCTTGTTCTTCGAGGACAGACTCGTTGTTCCCAAAGGTGATCTCAGGAAGCTCATAATGGAAGAAGCTCATGATTCTCTCCTTTCCATTCATCCTGGCAGTTCCAAGATGTATCAAGACCTCAAGCAGTCTTACTGGTGGACACGCATGAAAAGGGAGATTGCCCAATTCGTGAATGAATGTGATGTATGCAGAAGAGTAAAAGCAGAACTTCAACGTCCAGTCGGTCTTCTCCAACCTCTTCCTATTCCCGAGTGGAAGTTCGACCACATTGAAATGGACTTCGTCACTGGCTTTCCTAAATCCAAGCGAGGAAATGATGCTATCCTTGTGGTGATTGACAAGCTTACCAAAGTCGCTCACTTCCTGCCAGTCAAAGAATCAATAAATGCAGCTCAACTTGCAGAGCTGTACACTTCCAGAATTGTGTCCCTACATGGCATTCCTCAAGTTATATCCTCAGACCGTGGAAGCTTGTTCACATCAAGGTTCTGGGACTCCTTTCAGTCCGCCATGGGCACTAAGATCAGGTTCAGCACTGCTTTTCACCCTCAGACTAGTGGTCAAGTCGAGCGCGTGAATCAGATTCTAGAAGACATGCTCAGAGCCTGTGTCATCTCCTTCGGCATGAAATGGGAAGACTGCCTTCCATTTGCCGAGTTCTCTTACAACAACAGCTTTCAAGCAAGTGCAGGCAAAGCACCGTTTGAAATTCTCTATGGCAGAAAGTGCCGTACCCCTCTCAACTTGTCTGAAACAGGCGAACGCCAACTTCTTGGCAATGACTTGATCTCAGAAGCCGAAGAAATGTGCAAAGTCATACGTGAGAATCTCAAGGCCGCTCAGTCGCGCCAGAAGAGCTACTATGACGGCAAGCATCGTGATTTGGCATTCAACATCGATGATCATGTCTATCTCCGAGTTTCTCCGATGAAAGGCACCCAAAGATTCGGTATCAAAGGAAAACTTGCTCCTAGATACGTCGGGCCTTTCAAGATTCTTGGCAAAAGAGGCGATCTAGCCTATCAACTTGAGCTCCCTCCCAACTTTGCAAATGTTCATGATGTCTTCCATGTGTCTCAACTTCGCAAATGCTTCAAGGCACCTGAGCGCATGATTCCGTTTGAAGAGATTGATCTTCAACAAGACCTGTCCTACCGAGAGCACCCAGTTGCAATTCTCGAAGAAACCGAACGCAAGACCCGCAACAAGTCCATCAAATTTCTGAAAGTCAAGTGGTCACATCACACCGACCGAGAAGCTACCTGGGAACGAGAAGATCATCTTCGTTCCGAGTACCCTTCCTTTTTCCAGTCCTAGATCTCGGGACGAGATCTTTTTGTAGTAGAGGAGAGTTTGTAATGCCCCGGATGTAATACTTTCCCTTTTGGGCATATAATATATCTCCGGCTTCATCTACTTCCATTCCGGGTTCTTGTCTTTCGGGTTTTCGTCGTATTGTCATGTGAGTGTGTGGCATTCATTCATATCATGTAGACATGTGCATCGCATTGCATTTGTGTTGTCGGTTGCATCCGGTTCTCCGTGTTTCTTCCCGTTGTCCGTTTCGCGTTCCGGAGCTCCCTCACGTGTCCGTGACGTCCCGTAGGCCTACTTTGTTGTTTGGGCGTGTAACGTTACCGGTGTGCCGCGAGGTTGTTGTGTGTGTTGTTGTTTTGTTGTGTGCAACCCGCCTCTCAAATCTCGTCGCGTTTGGACTCTGTTGGCTATCCCATCAGTTTTCGTGTGGGTCCAAAGTGCCTTCACTTCGTGTCCCAGAAACACCCCTACAGCAGTCCTCTATCTTCTCCTAGGCCCTTCTAGACTACCCCCGCGATCGGATCCGTCGGATCGCGATCGGAGGGCTCCTAAACACCCATTCCCCCCTAACCCTAAAAAACTGCTATATAATAGACCCTAGTCTATTTTGGGCATCTAGCTTCTTCCTCCTCTCTCCCCCTAAAATCTGGATCTAACCCCTCCTCTCCATCTGGCCAGTTCCCGAGGGAACCAGCCAGATCCGCCGCAGTTTCTCGATCGATCCGCCGCCGTTTTCCTTCGCGGGAACGACCGACCGACCAGGTCCAGCCGCGAGTCACGCTCGAGGCCACCTCTCCGCGGGCGAGGACCACTTCACCAGCGATCGACCGGCCCAGGCATCCCCAGCGCTCGATCGACCGGCCTTCATCGCCCCGCGCCAGCGCCTCCGGCCCGTACGCCGGCCTCCCTCGCCTCACGGGATCCCGCGCGAGGCCTCAGGCTGCCTCCGTGGGCCGGCCCACTTGCCTGGGCACCGCCTCCCTTCGGCCTCCCGCGGCGCACCGCGCCGCCAGGCGGCGCCAGATCCGGGCCGCGCAAGCCGCCCCGGCCCACTCCCGCAGCGCCAGGCCCCACGGCTGGGCCGCTCGCCGCCGTCGCCTCACCCCGGGCCGCCGCCTTCAGATCAGGGCCAGGCCGCCCTCCGCCTCCAGCCACGCCACCGCAAGGGCCGAGGCCCAGTTCTCGCCTCCGGATCGGGCCGCAGCAGCCAACTGGGCCAGATCCACCACCACCCCGGGCCCGTTGTTGTTTCTCTCCAGATCTGCCTGAGGTTGCCCCAATTTCTCTAAGTCCCAGTAATTTTCTTGTCTGATGCTATATTCAAACATGCATATCTTTTTGTGTGTTGCTCCGATTCGCGCATATAATATGTCCAGACGTTCGTGGGATCGTGCTCTACGTTTTATCTGTTGTTGTCATGCATGTTATAAGTCATCTAGGTGCTTGTTTTGCTGTTGCAAGAGTGCATCATGATTTAAACTGCTGCTATGTGATGTTTTTATGTCATCTTTGCCATGGGATATCTTTTAGCTCGTTTGTCCGAATGATGCAAATGACATGTCCACGTGTTCGTCTTGCCATGCTCTACATGTTGTATGTGCTAGGTAGCATCTTAGATTTATTCTTGCCATGCTTATCATCGTTGCAAAGTGCCATGTGGCTGTGATGTTGTTTCACTTGTTATGAAATGCCATCTTGTTGAGCTCGTTGCTATCGTTGTGTTTACCTCAATGATGCATGCTTGTGTGTTTCGGGATCACCTTCATGTGTACTTTGATGAGGTGCTTACCACTTGCCATGTTTAGTTTCGAGGTGACTTAAACATGCTCTTTTAGATGCCATGATGATATTGCTGTTTTAGGACTTAGTGGATTTTCACTAAGTCTGAAATCTGTAACGTTCCAATGCCATGTTCGTGTGATGTTCTAGGACAAAGCATGATAGTTTTGGAGTGGATCTTGATTGTTCCTTGTAGTATATATTGTTGTCTTTCCATTCATGTCCTCACATGTCTATTTAAGTGGCTGTAGCATGTTTATCTTTTGCTCCAAAGTTTCAATAAAATTCTGCTGCCAGAATTTTATTGTCAAGTTCAATATGTCCAAGATCATTGCTATTGATCCGTGGCTCCGTTGGGGGTGCACCTTTGGACTTAGTTGCTGTAGTATATGTCTAGTTTGTGTTCATGTCCTTTGCCATGACATTTGAGTGATGTAGCTTAATTATTTGGAGCTCCGAAGTTGCTATGTTGCTGTAAATTTCAGCTTTCGCTCATTTCTTGTTTCGGGCATAACTTTTAGCCCGTAACTCCGATTTCAGCGAATCTTACATGAAACTTGATTGATTTTCTGTGTAGATTAATAATATCAGATTGTTATCATGTTTTGAGGTGTTTTGCTTGAGTGATATTTTACGTGCTCCGTGTGCATCCTTAGTGCATCCATCATGCATCCATCATTTCGAGTGCGCATTGCATCTTGTTGATTTGTGCTTGGTGTGATTGTTTTGTTTAGAGCCGGAAGCAGAGTCTGAGTTCGAGTACGAGCACGAGGTTTCCAACGAGGTTGAGCACGAGGACCCTTCTTACGATCCGAACGACTTCTCTTCAGGCAAGATGACCGAACCCCGATAACATTACTATCTTTGCCTATTGCTAGTAGTCTCGATCTATAGTTTTGCCTCGATGCCCATGATCTTCTTGTCAGCCTCCTACTTGTAAACCATTGCCATGTTTAACCAACCTACCTACGCAAACCGTTGCTTGGCTAAGTACGCTTCGCTCAGCCCTTCTTATAGCATTGCTAGTTGCAGGTGAAGATCGAAGATGCTTGCTTCATGTTGAAGTTTGGTTGGGTTTTATCACACTATATAAATGCTTAAAAATGAAATCATCTATATATTGGCAAGGGTGGAAGGCTAAGCCTTTTTACTTGGTGATTTGTTCCACTCATGCCGTTAGGAACCGTATAAACCGGTGTTATGTTCCTTGATTATGCGTTCCTAACACGGTTGGGGTGTATGGGACCCCCTCGATAAACAGCTAAGTGCTAAGTCTTTTCCAGCAAGTCCCAACATTGGTACTATTTGCCTAATAACAAACTAAACTTGCATAGGGAGTTATAAACCCTTTTTCTTAATCAACAACCCCGGGCCAGTGCTCCACATGAGTGTTGGTCCGAACTGGGGGTCCTGCGGGGCCACCTCAAGGAAACTCGAGGTTTGGTAAAAACCCGTAACATCACCCATCCGGTTGTGTCCTGAGACTTAGATACGCGCGGCTACTATCAGGGTGTCGACACGCCGAGAGGATTTGCTGGATTAGCCTTACCTTAGTTCGGTATATCTTGAGCACGGGATTCCGAGGATACTCGGGTCTTCCCACTTTGGAGTTGCGACTCCGCGGATCGTGGGCTTGTAATGGGTCAAGTTGGAACACCCCTGCAGGGTTTGAACTTTCGAAAGCCGTGCCCGCGGTTATGTGGCAGATGGGAGCATGTTAATATCCGGTTGTAGATAACTTGACACCATGTTTCTAATACACTACCAGCGTGTGTTCCGTGACTGTCAATTTCCGAATAGGGATTCGGGAGTTGAACACGGAGGGGTTATGTTTGTGGAGCTTGTAGCTAGGATCACTTCGTGATCACTTCTCGCCGAGGCCTTCTCTTCTCGCTTTCACTCACGTAAGCTAGATGCTAGTTGCTGCTGCAGACACTTATTCTTTTCTTCAGCCTTATTCTCTCCCAAAGGCTTAGATAGTCTTGTTACCCGGAAACGGGATTGCTGAGTCCTCTGTGGCTCACAGTTACTTCACACACCAGATGCAGGTCCAGCTGTGAGCTATCCAAGTGATGGCACCGAGCTGGATTGGGAGTACGACGAGGAGCGTAGTCGGTACTATGTGCGATACCCGGATGATCAGTAGTGGAGACTCCTACTAGGATTCGATCCGCCTGTGGATGTTATTTAAGTTTGGTATCTTGCATTTGGATTTTGCCCTTAGAGGGTTGTGATGTTCTTAATGTATGATGATTGAGACTTGAATTGTAATTCTGTGACGTGGCGAGTGTAAGCCAACTATTTATGTTTACAATCCCCTCTTTTACATGAGTTGTGCAAAGATTACCAAACTTGAAATCATTCTAGGATGGATTTATGCCTTTAAGTCGTGCCTCGACACGTAGGAGGTATAACTCCATCCTGGGCATTACACTGTTACCAATCGAGTGGACTCCATATTAGTGTCGCCTAGGGAAAGATAGTGATCGGGTGCTTACCCCGGGTACTTGAGGTACCGCGGGTTGTGGATGACACGGAAGTTCCCCGGATCTAGTGGGTAAAGTGTGCAACCTCTGCAGAGTGTCAAACTATTCGAATAGCCGTGTCCGCGGTCAAGGACAGTTGGGTGGTGCTACTTAGACTATGTCCATAAGTTTCTGGGAAACAACACGATTCAGAGATATTATTGTTGTGATTGTGAGGAAGTCACAATGAGCTTGTGCATGAGTTGATTACAACTCTTTCTCGATATTGATGTCTGTGACCTCCTGATACTTGTTACAGACACATGCATGCCCTTGTTATATGTTGATCATGCTTGCATATGAAAAACTAGCTTTCCGCAAAAACTGCCAACCTAGCAGTAGAGCCTTGCATAATTATTATGTTATCACACTTGGGTTGCTTGCGAGTACATTCAATGTACTCATTGGCTTGCCACTGGTTATTTTATTGGCCAGGCAGGAGAGAACAGGTTATGATGAAGATTTCTTGGTGACGAGCATGCGAGCTCGGACGCTTCCCAGTCAGAATGCCTGTAGGGTTAAGGCAGATGGCATGGGTCCCAGTTGTCTTTGAAGATTTCCGCTGCGATGATATACTCAAGACTTGACCATTATGGTCCTACTTGTGTAACACGGTATGTAAGGATGTAAGACTCTTGTTATTCAGCTTCTGTGTGTTCAGTGAGCATTGATCTCTGGGATCACTGTACACGTGCATTCGGTGATCACGACTTATGAGTCGGGGTCCCCACACATAAGAAACAACTCTTCTGTCCTGCATGAGTACTCCACCAAGTCCTAAGCGAGAAGCGTCGCAATACACTTGGAAATCCTTGCGTATATCTGGCAAGACCAGCACTGGGGCTGTCGTCAAACGTTTCTACAACTCCTGGAAACTTCCTTCGCACTCCTCAGTCCAATGGAACTTTGTGTCCTTCTTCAACAATGCCGTCATTGGCTTTGCAATCTTGGAGAAATTCTCTATGAATCTCCTGTAATATCCCGCGAGTCCAAGAAATCTGCGGATTTCTCCAACTGAGGTGGGTGCCAACCATTCAGTGACTGCCTGCACCTTGATAGGATCCACTGGTATACCTTCTCCTGATATAACGTGTCCTAAGAATCCAACTTCCTTCAACCAAAACTCACATTTGCTGAACTTGGCATATAACTGGTGTTCTCTGAGCTTCTCAAGAACCAAACGCAAATGATATTTTTGTTCCTCTTCATTCTTCGAATACACCAAAATATCATCAATGGGTACCATGACAAACTTATCGAAGAACTCCATGAACACCTTATTCATCGTACTCATGAACAAACTTATCGAAATGACATAACCGTATACTCATATAGCCCATACCTTGTGGTGAAGGCTGTCTTGGCCTCTTGGGTATATCTTTTTCTGGGATCTTCAACTGATGGTATCCTGATCGTAGATCGATCTTGGAGAATACTTTAGCTCCTTGAAGTTGGTCGAACAAATCATTGATCATCGGCAGTGGGTACTTATTCTTAATCATCACTTTGTTCAGTGCCTGATAATCAACGACCGTCCTTAAGGATCCATGCTTATTCTCGACCAAGAGCATTGGGGCTCCGCAGGGTGATGAACTTCGTCGAATGAACCCTTTTTCTAATAACTCCTTAATTTGCTTCTTGATATCCTCCAGATCATTCGCTGGCATCCAGTATGGTCTCTTTGATATTGGGCCGGCGCCTGGCAATAGCTGTATCAAAAACTCAATGTCCTGATCTGGCGTCATGCCTGGTAGCTACTCTGGAAATACATCTGGGTAATCCTTCACTACAGGCACTTGCTCCTGAACAACTACCGAGAGAGAATTTACTTGTGTCCTCCTAGGCCCATGCCTAGATACATACTTGATCCTTTTTCCCTCCGGGGTGGTAAGTAAAATCGACTTACTCGCACAATCGATGTTCCCTCCATACATCGATAGCCAATCCATACCTAGTATCACATCCAATCCTTGTGACTCCAAAACTATCAGGTCCGAGGGGAAAACATGGCGTCCAATGGTCAATGGCATCTGAAAACATCCTTGATTTGCCATATATTCAGCTCCTGGTGAGCTTACTAGCATAGGGGTCATAAGTACTTTGGTGGGTAACTTATCTCTATCCACGAATCCCCTTGAAATGTATGAATGCGATGCACCAGTATCAAAAAGAACTATTGCAGAAATGACTTAACCAAAAACTTACCGACAACTGCATCAGGCTGCTCTTGAACCTCCTCCACGTTCACGTGGTTCACTTGTCCCCTGTTGAAAGGGTTGGGCTTCTTCCCAGCGCTTTGATTGCCATTCTCATTCTTCACTTTCGGGCACTCCGTGGCATAGCGTCCATTCTTCCCGCACTTGAAACAGGTAATGTGACCTAGATCCCTCATGACGGATGTGGCTGGAGTGGAGTGGTTCAGATTATTGCTTGCTCCATTCCCATTCCCATTCTTGGGGCTATTGTGGTTATGAGAACTCCCTCCATTATGGGTGTGGCTTCCATGGTTATGGGTGTATCCTCCCAAGTTCGGGGTGAAATGGGGCTTCTGCTGGGCTCCAGAATTATTGTTTCCTTGTCCATACTTCCTCTTGCGGCTCTCAGTCTGCTGCTGCTTCCCTTCAATCATAAGAGCCTTGTCTACCAACTCCTGGTAGTTGTTGAATGTTGCCACCATCAACTGTATGCTCATCTCATCATTTAGTCCTTCCATAAAATTTTCCTGCTTTGCGGCATCTATGGCCACATCATCAGGGGCATAGCGATATAGAGTACTAAACACATCTACGTAGTGAGCCACAGTACGATTTCCTTGGCGCAAGTTACAAAACTCACGCTTCTTCATGCTCATAGCTCCAGTTGAGACATGGGCGGTATGAAAAGCTTGCTGAAACTGATCCCAAGTGACATTTCCTATAGGAAAAGTGGCTGTGTAATTCTCCCACCATGAGGCTGCTGGTCCATCCAATTGATGTGCGGCAAAACGCACCTTCTCAGCATCTATGCAACCTGCGGTGGTCAACTCTCTTCCAATCTTGCGTAGCCAGTCATCAGCAACTATTGGCTGAACGCTACTTGAAAACACCGGCGGCTGCAACCTTAGAAAACGGGCTACGTAAATATTGTGGTTGTTGTTGTTGTTGTTGTCGTTGTCGTTGTGGTTGTGGTTGTCGTTGTCGTTGTCGTTGTCGTTGTCGTTGTCGGAAGATATCACAACACAACACAACACCAATCTTGCACGTAAATGTGTACGACCAAGATCAGGGACTCACTGGAAGATATCACAACACAACTCTAGACAGAAGTAAAATAATACAAGCTTTATATTACAAGCCAGGGGCCTCGAGGGCTTGAATACATAGGCTCGAATACACAAGATTCAGCGGAAGCAATAATATCTGAGTACAAACATAAGTTAAACAAGTTTGCCTTAAGAAGGCTAGCACAAAAGCAACACGATCGAAAAGGCAAGGCCTCCTACCTGGGACCTTCTAACTACTCCTGGTCGTCGGCGGTCTGCACGTAGTAGTAGCCTCCATCGGGGTAGTAGCAGTCATCAAAGGTGGCTTCTGGCTCCTGGACTCCACCATCTGATTGCATCAACTAGAAAGAAGAAAGAAGAGGGAAAAGAGGGAGCAAAGCAACCGTGAGTACTCATCCAAAGTACTCGCAAGCAAGGATCTACACTACATATGCATCGGTATCAATGAAAAGGGTAGTATCTATGGACTAAGATACATAATGCCCGAATAAGAGGGGGAGAAGCAATAGTCCTATCGAAGACTAGCATCTTCTGGAAACCACCAATCTTGCAGCAGTAGAAGAGAGTACATAATAACATATTATAGTTATCAAGCATGTTGTAACATTAACACCTAGAGATCCTTCCTCGACTCCCTGCGAGGAAGCAATCCCGGAGCTACATATCCAAATCATGTCTCAGCATCCAGTTCTAGTTGTATCGATCGGGATATAACTCAAAGTGTCCGTTATCATAGGGCAGGCTATCGATAGATGTTTTCTTCCCTGCAGGGGTGCACCAACTTACCCACCACGTTCGCTTAACTCCGGCCGGACACACCATCAGGTCATGCCCGACCTCGGCCAAACAATTCGCCGCAACCAGACCTAGGCTTAATAGAGAGGTCATGCATGCCGGACTAAACCTGTGCCCCTAGGGGTCATGGGCCATTTCCTCGGGAACTCCTGCACGTTGCGTGGGTGGCCGGTGAGCAGACCTGGGCTACCTCCTTAAAAAGGCAGGTGCTTACACGGTCCAACCTGGCGCGCGCTGCTCAGTTGCATGACGTCAGTTAAGCTTCGGCTGATGCATACGACGTAGAACGCCCATACTATGCACACGTGATGGTTAGCGCTATCAGGCCAGAGGCCCCTTGGATCAAATATCCAAACTGTTTAGTGTCTTGGGAACGCGGTAACGAGCAGAGACTCATGATCATGTGACCCTGTCGCCCCGTCTCGAGGACTTGCGACAAGGGCTAAGAGTGCCCGACCATGCCTCGTATTCAACTCTCGGGTACCCTCCAGGTCAACCCGTCTCCACATCACTCGCAGGTACCCCTCAGGGTCAACCCGCCTTACCAAGTAACAGTTGTAAAGTCACAGTAACCATAGTAACCGTGTGTCTAACACCAAGGGGGAACCCTGAGGAATCACCCTATATGGAATTCCACCTGATGTTATCGTCAAGGCGAATGAAGGATGATTCACCCTCGAGGTTCACGCTTGAGGAGTTGCACGACAGTGTCGTTATCGGGAGTGGAGAAGGAGGAATCACCCTCGATGACCATAACCGACGAACTAACCTACAAGGTTAACATCAGGAGTGCTGACAAGGTCTCACCCTCGGCACTCGATAGTAACCCAGTAGTGTCGAGCAACTAAGGGGAAAGTGATGTTCGGTGCCAGGGCCTGGTCTTCGATCCTGTTGATCGGGTTTTTCGATAATCCAGCGAGGGCAATAGGGACAAGGTGGGGGTCACTGGTGGATCTCTAACCAGCCTATACTAAGCAGTTTAGTATAAACATGTGAGGTATGAAAGCAGGTATGAACAACAAGCTATGCATCAGAATAGGATCATGCAAAAAGCAAAATCATTTCTAATGCAAGCATAAGAGAAAAGAGAGTGGGCGATATTGGAATGATCAAGGAGGTTGGCTTGCCTGGAAGCTCTGCTGAAAAGGAAGAATTGTCGTTGTCGATGTAGTCGATCACCGGGGCATCAACGGTCTCGGGGTCTACAGGAGAGAAGAGGGGGAAGAAACAGTAAATATAAAGCACACAGATACATTACTAAGCATGACTTGACGAAAAGCCGAACTAGGGTCCACCTAACGTAGCGCTGCACGAAAAAGGTGAAGGGGGAAAAACATCCGGAGGGGTTTTTCCGGCGTTTGACATTTTTCGGACAGATGAAAAGAGAGGGACGGTTCCATGTTCAACATGATAGAGTCATGCGACAGATATGCGAATAGCATATTCGGAATCGTTTGATTTCTCTGAGCAACTTTCATATATAAATTAATCTCATCCAAGTTACGGTTTATTTTATATGATTTATCAAATTTTTGGAACTCCTTTTTATTCGGAAATAAAACAGAAAAATACTTTTGTCACCTAGTGCTTTTCTTGTCAGGGTGTATGACAGTGGGGCCAGTGGGGTTGGGTTGACCCAATCAAAGGTTGACTAGTCCAAAGAGGAATAGTGTAAGCGGGTCCCGCATGTCACGGACTTAGGCACTTTAATTTAACTTATCATTTTAGTTTATAGTGGGATCCACATGTCATATTTATATAATCTAGCAGTACTAATTAATTACTAACCTAATTTTCTAACCTAACCGTGCCGGCCCTAACACACACGTACGCACACACACAACACACACACTCATGCATACCCACCCGGCCATGGCTAGCCAGCAGCAGTTAATTGGAGCAGCAACTAAGCAAAGTAGCAGCTAGGAGCAATAGTAGCGGCCAGGAGTAGAGCATGAGCACGCGGCAGCAACAGTACGGTGGTAGGAGCAAAATGCAGCAGCATGTAGCAGCGGTAGCTGCAGTAGCTAGGAGCAGTGGCGGCAGCGCTAGTAGCAGGCATCAGAAGCAAGCAGCAGCGCAGCAGCATAGCGGCAACGAGGGCACAACAAGTGCAGGCGGCAGCAGCAAGCCAGTCAAGCAGCGCATGAGCAGCAGGGTCCACGGCAGCCGGCGCCTACGGGCGCGGCCATGTGCCGGCGAGCGCGCACGGGGATAGCCGGAGGCAGTGGCGGGCATGAGTGATCGCATGTGGGCGGCAGCGACGGAGGTCCAAGGGAGCAGACGTGGATGGCTGTCGTGTGCGCGGCTAGGAACTGCAACAGCAGAACGCGGGCGCGCGGGCGGCGCATTGGCGAGGCCGCAACAGGCAGCGGCGACGGAACTGGTCGGGCGCGGACGCACGCACGAGGCAGTGGAGTGCGGTGAGCGCGGCCAGGAGCGCGAGCTCCGGTGCTCGGCCATCACGGCCAACGAAGTCAGGGGAAGGGGGAAGCAGGGGGAATCGACGCTGCTCACCGGGGGAGGGCCGATGGTGAGCTCGTACGGGCTCGGGGTGGACGGGGTGACGCGGATCGACGACGGGACCGCGACGGCCGTGGCAAAGACAAACGATGAGGGCGGCGTCAGCGTTGTTCCCCGACCTCGATCTAATGTGGTAGGCGATGCAGACGAAGTTGGTGGAGCTGCAGGACACCTGGGGCGGCTCGGGGTGTCTCCGGTCAGCGACAACGACGATGGCGCGGCGACACGTACGCTCGGAAGAGCTCGGGGTCGAGAGGGAGGCGCGAGGGGGAGTGGGCGCAGGGGGGAAATTATCTAGGATTCGGGGGAGGGGGTTGCCGATGCTAAGTAGGGCGAGGGGGGGCATGGATGCGCGCCACGGCGGCATGGCGTCCATGGATGTGCTCCACGATGCCCCCTGCTACAGGATGAAGGCAACCAATGTGGGCTAGGCCTTCCAGCCCCACTTGGGCCTTTTCTTCTCATTTTCTTCCTTTTCTCCCTCTTCCTTTTATAATTTCTATTTTTGTTACCTTTTTTAAATCAGACAACATTTGCAATTAAATAAGCCACTAAATAACTTTGCAAAAAAAGTGTGAAGCCGGTCGAAACAAATACTAGGGAATAGTAAGCACTGCCACAAAATTTGAGGATTATAGGATTTCATTTGAATTTTTTTAAATAGGAATGAATTAAATGCTGTTGTTTAAGGTACTGTTTTGGTTGCTAGGGTCAATTTAGGTATTTTAGAATGTTGTTTTCCTTAACCATAATTATCAAGGAATTATTTAATAAAAATGAACAATTTTGTTTTGAAGTTTGAAGAAGTAATAATTTGACTTGCATTTTAAAATATGAATTTGACTTTGATTTTGGGCAAGTGACAATTTGCATTGTAATTAAGATGACATGGCATATTAGAGGAGAGATCACTGTAGCATGACACTGGGGGTGTTACAAATCTCCTCCACTACAAGAAATCTCGTCCCGAGATTTAAGACGGGTGTAAGGGGGAAACTTCTGGTTACGTAACTCTGACAGATCTCTTGTGCTTGGTTGCTCTTCTCGAAGAAGTTGATGCCTTACATTGAGGTCTTCATTTCTCTGTATCAATGCATCACGATGAAGTTATCATCCTTTCTTTAGAGTCTTCATCGAACTGACGAAAGGTCAAGGGGTAACCTCGGAAGAATGGACCTCTACAAGGTTACTTAACTGGTTGATAACATCAGGGATGGTGGCGGAAAGTAACTCTCGAATTGAAACTCAAGAAAATCTTAAGAGTAAAGTAAAAAGGTATCATGAGAAGTTTCGAACGGGCAGGCAATCATTTGATGCCTGATCAGAAGGTGAAAGGGGGTTCAGAGCAGCGAAAATAAATATTGTGTTTGATACTAGAGTACACCGAAGGTGGCTCGTGATATTTTCCATATGAAGCGAAGCGTGAGGAATAACTTTGGGGAACACGGGTGTACATGAGAGTTAGGTTTTGATCCTGTGGAACTATGGGTTATGGCCCACCATGTGGGTTGAAAGTAGGAAGGGCGCTGACAATCTTGCACAGTCATGATAGCAAGGAATGAAAATGAATAGCCTGTCAGTTATGTCGGCGACAACGTCAGTACCAAGGGCGAGGGATGAATAGAACCACTTTCCCGCTCGTTAAGACGAGGTGGACCAACATGCAAAGTTCTTGTCCATCGATGGCTACCGGAAGGTCATCAACAATAGTAACAGGGGCTTACTCACAGAGTTCTGCATCGAGGTGTCTACATAAGCAGGGAAGTATTACGGTTATGTGTTGGAGGGAAGGTAATAACGTTGCTGATGATGACACAAAACATTGAGAGGCAAGGATGGTATTTATCATCATGAATTCGATTCACAACTTGGAAGAAGGCAAATCATTGTTGATGCTGATCACGACACATTTGTCGAGAGATTTCATTAAGATGTAATCTATCGGTGATGACATCAAGTCAAATGGATGGTGGAGCGAAAGGTTATTCAAACCACTAGTATAATACACACTTTAAATCAAGCTTGTTGTTCAAGGTGAAATGATATAACGAGGAAGATTGACGTAGGCTTAGCTCATCGTCGAAAATTGTGCTTCGAGAAGGACCAGGTAGCACAGTTAAAATCTAGCACCATAATGATATAGCCGGTCGGCTAGGAATGACTTGAAGGATTATTAAACTCATAAGCAATGAAAATTACTTAGAGTTATTGAATCGGAGTGTGGAATCGATTCACTTATTGGTGTTCTCGAGTGACTAATAACTCAGAACCCGGGGAAAGTCTGAAAACGGTGAAGAGCAATACAAGATGAAGACTCATAGGAAGCAACACAGTTCTTTGATATTCTCGAGCTACCGGAGGGTAATACTCGAAGGAAGGTCAAAAATAGGGGTTGCGGAGATGTATTGATCTGAAGAAGATAAGTGCTTTAACTTGTCTGAGAAATGGAATTAAGGAGACAATATGGTCGGAATCACGATTGCAAAGGATTAATTCACAGATACCAGATGATATTATATCAAGGAAATAATTATTATTACAAGAAGATTCCATGATAAGATCTACATCGTGTCCATGGGCACGAACACCACGTTCAAGGCCGACTCCCACTTTTCCAATGCATAACCTTTCATTCACTTCTTGTTTCGAAAATGGCATTAGTGTTCAAAGTTTTTCCTGGTGAAATACCAGATGAGTAAGACCCGTGAAATCTTTTAGGTTCACACGGATTTATGGAAAACATAGGTTCAACCCATAGGGGCATCTTAGGAACATATACCACGAATTTCAAGAATAAATGACGCAAGTTCGAAGGTAGAGCATGGTTGACAAAAGCAGAGGATACAAATTGACCAAAGGCATTGTGTATCAGGGGAAGAACTTCACGAGGTTCTTTAAATACGAAGGACACCATCGTATGATAATCCAATAATGGATCCGGCGATCCACAACATAGCTGATGTGAGTATCGATATTCAACCAGAAGAAGAAATAATGCAGAGGCATCAAACTTTAGAAATGTATGATAATTTCAAAGCTTAAATGCAAAGGAATTATGATTTCCAAATCAAGGGATCAAAAGCAACAGCTCTGATAAAGGATGCGTAAGTTGAATAGACTTAGGGGTACAATTGACGACAATTAGACTGGTCGAGAATTAGCTCATGTTCAAAATGACGTTTGATCCGGAAAGATAATTTAAAAGGATCAACTTATGATTGCGTGCATTCTCACACATGTTGAAACATTAGGGGTAAGGATGTCAACTGCAATGGATTTAACGAATGTTGCTAGACATATGGATTAACCATAATGCAGGCAGACAAGACTTTCGGGAGCACTAGGCTGCAGAGGATCTTCGGGAGATCGAATAGCCGGCCGAAGACATTTGTGAAACGCATGAACAATTGGGGATGAACGAATCCTTGATAAGGTGAAGAATTATTCGTAGGGGTATTCAGGCGGAAAAGAGCTGCAAGGCAGTCGGAAAAAGGATTCTTGGAAGTCGGAGAATACTTTTGGGTATCCTGAAATAACAAGAACAATTAGGGATGAAAGTATGAACAACGAGGGTACACAGTTATCCATAAGGATTCAATGGTATTAAGGATTGCAAAAGAAATGAACACAAGTTCTCGGGAGTAGATCGGAGAGTGTCTTCAAAGTCTTCTGGTGAAGCAGGAAACCATCTGGAATGAAGGAGCTCTCCGGGGAAAGTCGTTATGAGAACCTAATGTAGTTAGTAAATTCATTTAACCCGAATAGAAGAGAGATCAGAATCCCAGAGTATAGACGAGGAATAAAAGATCCTAATACCACCCAATTGCGATGTCGGCACGTAAGCCACACATCCATGTCAGAAAAAGTTTTTCAATGACTAGGCTCTACTTCGGCCAAGGAGTTCGAAAGGGGGGTTCCTACAGGCAGTCGGCTCTGATACCAACTTGTGACGCCCCCGATTTGACCGTACACTAATTATGCACGCAAACGTGTACGACCAAGACCAGGGACTCACTGGAAGATATCACAACACAACTCTAGACACAAATAAAATAATACAAGCTTTATATTACAAGCCAGGGGCCTCGAGGGCTCGAATACATAAGCTCGAATACACAAGAGTCAGTGGAAGCAATAATATCTTAGTACAGACATAAGTTAAACAAGTTTGCCTTAAGAAGGCTAGCACAAAAGCAACACGGTCGAAAAGGAAAGGCCTCCTTCCTGGGACCTCCTAACTACTCCTGGTCGTCGGCGGTCTGCACATAGTAGTAGCCTCCATCGGGGTAGTAGCAGTCATCAAAGGTGGCTTCTGGCTCCTGGACTCCACCATCTGATTGCATCAACTAGAAAAAAGAAAGAAGGGGGGAAAAGGGGGAGCAAAGCAACCATGAGTACTCATCCAAAGTACTTGCAAGCAAGGATCTACACTACATATGCATCGGTGTCAATGAAAAGGGTAGTATCTATGGACTAAGCTGCAGAATGCCAGAATAAGAGGGGGAGAAGTAATAGTCCCATCGAAGACTAGCTTCTTCTGGAAACCACCAATCTTACAGCAGTAGAAGAGAGTACAGAATAACATATTATAGTTATCAAGCATGTTGTAACATTAACGCCTAGAGATCCTTCCTCGACTCCCTACGAGGAAGCAATCCCGGAGCCACATATCCAAATCATGTCTCAGCATCCAGTTCTAGTTGTATCGATCGGGATACAACTCCAAGTGTCCGTTACCGTAGGACATGCTATCGATAGATGTTTTCTTCCCTGTAGGGGTGCACCAAATTACCCACCACGCTCGCTTAACCCCGGCCGGACACACCATCAGGTCATGCCCGGCCTCGGCCAAAAAATACGCTGCAAGCCGACCTAGGCTTAATAGAGAGGTCATGCACGCCGGAGTAAACCTATGCCCCCAGGGGTCATGGGCCATCTCCCCGGGAACTCCTGCATGTTGCGTGGGCGGCTGGTGAGCAGACCTGGGCTACCTCGTTAAAAAGGCAAGTGCTTACGCGGTCCAACCCGGCGCGCGCCGCTCAGTCGCATGACGTCAGTTAAGCTTCGGCTGATGCATATGACGCAGAACGCCCATACTATGCCCACATGATGGTTAGCACTATCAGGCCAGAGGCCCCTTGGATCAAATATCCAAATTGTTTAGTGTCTTGGGAACGCGGTAACGAGCAGAGACTCATGATCATGTGACCCCGTCGCCCCGTCTCGAGGACTTGTGGCAAGGGCTAAGAGTGCACGGCCACGCCTCGTATTCAACTCTCGGGTACCCTCCAGGTCAACCCGTCTCCACATCACTCGCGGGTACCCCTCAAGGTCAACCTGCCTTACCAAGTAACATTTGTAAAGTCACAGTAACCATAGAAACCGTGTGCCTCACACCAAGGGGGAACCCTGAGGAATCACCCTATATGGAGTTCCATCTGATGTTATCGTCAAGGCGAATGAAGTAGGATTCACCCTCGAGGTTCACGCTTGAGGAGTTGCATGACAATGTCGTTATTGAGAGTGGAGAAGGAGCAATCACCCTCGATGACCATAACCGACGAACTAACCTACAAGGTTAACATCAGGAGTGCTGATGAGGTCTCACCCTCGGCACTCGATAGTAACCCAGTAGTGTCGAGCAACTAAGGGGAAAGTGATGTGCGGTGCCGGGGCTTGGTCTTCGATCCCGTTGATCGGGTTTTCTGATAATCCAGCGGAGACAATAGGGACAAGGTGGGGGTCACTGGTGGATCTCTAAGTAGCCTATACTAAGCAGTTTAGTATAAACATGTAAGGTATGAAAGCAGGTATCAACAACATGCTATGCATTAGAATAGGATCATACAAAAAGCAAAAGCAGATCTAATGCAAGCATAAGAGAGAAGAGAGTGGGCGATATCGGAACGATCAAGGAGGTTCGCTGCCTGGAAGCTCTACTGAAAAGGAAGAAGTGTCGTTGTCGACGTAGTCGATCACCGGGGCATTATCGGTCCCGGGGTCTACCAGAGAGAAGAGGGGGAAGAAACAGTAAATATAACGCACACGGATACATTACTAAGCATGAAATGACGAAAAGCGGAACTAGGGTCGACCTAACATAGTGCTGCACGAAAAAGATGAAGGGGGAAAACCATCCGGAGGGGTTTTTACGGCGTCTGATATTTTTCGGACAGATGAAAAGAGAGGGACGGTTCCATGTTCAGCATGCTAGAGGCATGTGTCAGATATGCGAATAGCATATTCAGAATCGTTGGATTTTTCTGACCAACTTTCCTATATAAATTAATCTCATCCGAGTTACGGTTTATTTTATATGATTTATCAAATTTTTGGAACTCTTTTTAATTCGAAAATAAAACAGAAAAAATACTTTTGTCACCTAGTGCTTTTCTAGTCATGGTGTATGACAGTGGGGCCAGTGGGGTTGGATTGACCCAGTCAAAGGTTGACTAGTCCAAAGAGGAATAGTGTAAGCGGGTCCCGCGTGTCACGGACTTAGGCACTTTAATTTAACTTATCATTTTAGTTTATAGTAGGATCCACATGTCATATTTATATAATCTAGTAATACTAATTAACTACTTACCTAATTATCTAACCTAACCGTGCGGCCCTTACACACACGTACGCACACACAACACACACACACACACACACTCATGCACACCCACCCGGCCATGGCTAGCCAGCTGCAGTTAAGCGGAGTAGCAACTAAGCAGAGTAGCAGCTAGGAGCAATAGCAGCGGCCAGGAGCAGAGCATGAGCACGCGGCAGAAGCAGTACGGTGGTAGGAGCAAAATGTAGCAACATCAGGTAGAAGCGGCAGCTGCAGCAGCTAGGAGCAGCGGCGGTGGCGCTAGTAGCAGGCAGCAGAAGCAAGCAGCAGCATAGCGGCAACGAGGGCACGGCAAGTGCAGGCGGCAGCAGTAGCCAGTAAAGCAACGCATGAGCAGCAGGGGCCACGACAACCGGCGCCTACGGGCGCGGCCATGTGCCGGCGAGCGCGCACGGGGATAGCTCTTGATGACCCACAAGTGTAGGGGATCTATCGTAGTCCTTTCGATAAGTAAGAGTGTCGAACCCAACTAGAAGCAGAAGGAAATGATAGTCAGTTTTCAGTAAGGTATTTTCTGCAAGCACTGAAATTATAGGTAACATATAGTTTTGTGATAGGATAATTCGTAGCAAGTAATAAAAGGTAAAAGTAAATAAGATGCAGCAAGGTGGCCCAATCCTTTGTGTATCAAAGGACAAGCCTGGACAAACTCTTATGCAATGTAAAGTGCTCCCGAGGACTTATGGGAATTATCATCAAGCTGGTTTTCATCACGATCATCTGATTCGCGTTCGGTACTTTGATAATTTGGTATGTGGGTGGACCGGTGCTTGGGTTCCGCCCTTACTTGGACAAGCCTGCCACTTATGATTAACCTCTAATGCAAGCATCCGCAACTACAAAAGAAGTATTAAGGTAAACCTAACCATAGCCTGAAACATATGGATCCAAATCAGCCCCTTACGAAGCAACGCATAAACTAGGGTTTAAGCTTCTGTCACTCTAGCAACCCATCATCTACTTATTACTTCCCAATGCCTTCCTCTAGGCCCAAATAACGGTGAAGTGTCATGTAGTCGACGTTCACATGATACCACTAGAGGAGAGACAACATACATCTCATCAAAATATCGAACGAAGACGAAATTCACATGACTACTAATAGCAAGACTTCTCCCATGTCCTCAGGAACAAAAGTAACTACTCACAAGACATAATATTGTTCATGATCAGAGAGGAATTAATATGCATAATGGATCTGAACATATGATCTTCCACCAAATAAACCAACTAGCATCAACTACAAGGAGTAATCAACACTACTAGCAACCCACAGGTACCAAATCTGAGGTTTGGATACAAAGATTGGGTACAAGAGATGAACTAGGGTTTGAGAGGAGATGGTGCTGGTGAATATGTTGATGAAGATAACCCTCCCCAAGATGGGAGAGTTGTTGGTGATGACGGCGGTGAGAATTTCCCCCTCCCGGAGGGAAGTATCCCCGGCAGAACAGCTCTGCCGAAGCCCTAGATTGGTTTCCTCCTCGGTTCCGCCTCGATACGGCGGCGTCTGGTCCCGAAAGCCTCTTCCTGATTTTTTCCGGGTCAAAATGTTCCATATAGGAGAAGATGGGCACCGGGGGCCCACTGGCTGGCCCTCGAGGAAGGCGGGCGCGCGCCCCACCCTCGAGGCCAGCCAGTCGCCCCTCTCGTGGGTTTCTTCTGCCAGATATTTTTTATATTTTCCGAAACAATGTTCTGTGGAGTTTCAGGGCTTTTGGAGTTGTGCAGAATAGGTTTCCAGAGTTTGCTCCTTTTCCAGCCCAGAATTCCAGCTACCGACATTCTCCGTCTTCATGTAAACCTTGTAAAATAAGAGAAAAAAGGCATAAGTATTGTGACAAAACATGTATGAACAGCCCATAATGCATTAAATATCAACTTATAAGCATGATGCAAAATGGACGTATCAACTCCCCCAAGGTTAGACTTCGCTTGTCCTCAAGCAAAAGCCAATATAGAAAAATATGTCGACATGTTTAGAGATAGAGGTGTCGATAAAAACAAAATACGGACATGAGGGCATCATGATCATTCTCATAACAGCAACTTATATTAATATAGTCATATGATTATTATGCTAAAGTAACAATTCATCCACAATATCAAGTATGAATCATAAACTTCATTGGAAACTGACAAACTTTGGTCTCGGTCATTGAAGCAATTGCAATTTATCGTAACATCGGAAAGAGTCAATATAAGAGCTTTTCAGCAAGCCTACATACTCAACTATCATATAGTCTTTCACAATTGCTCACACTCACGCAATACTTATGTTTACGGAGTTTTAATCGGACACAGAGAAAGATAGGGGCTTATGGTGTTGCCTCCCAACCTTTTACCTCAAGGGTAACGTCAACAATAATAGATCATGAAAACTTACATCCGAGTGGGTATATATGCTAGGATCTTTCCAACACAATGTGCTTACCAAAGGATAAAATGTAAAAAGGAAAGGTGGATTTCACCTTGACACTTATAAGACAAGAATAAAAGATAGGCCCTTCGCAGAGAGAAGCAGAGGTTCTCATGTGTTTTTATGGTTGGATGCACAAAGTCTTAGCATAGAGGAACTTCACTTTATATTGCCACTTGTGATAAGGACCTTTATTATGCAGTCCGTCGCTTTTATTACTTCCCTATCACAAGCTTGTATAAAGCTAATTTCTCCCACACTAATAAATCATAAATATTTTAGCGGATTTGCAACATGACAAATTACTTGGAAGGATCTTTCTCAATCCATAGGTAGGTATGGTGGACTCTCATGGCAAAACTGGGTTTAAGGATATATGGAAGCACAAGTAGTATCTCTACTTAGTGCGTGGAATTTTGGCTAGCATGAGGGGGAAAGGCAAGCTCAACATGTTGGAAGATCCACGACAATATTCTTTATTTCGGATATAAGAAGACATAACCCATTATGTTGTCTTCCTTGTCCAACATCAACTCTTTAGCATGTCATACTTTAATGAGTGCTCACAATCATAAAAGATGCCCAAGATAGTATATTTGTATGTGAAGCCTCTCTTCTTTTATTACTTGCTATTAATTGCAACGCTGACCAAAACTATGTTTGTCACCTCCCAACAACTTCTATTTATCATACTCTTGTATGTGAAGTCATTACTTCCCATAAGATCGATATGATCTCTTTGATACTCTTTTTGTTTTCTTTCTTTTTATCATGACCCAAGTGAGGAAATCAAGCCCTTGACTCAACACTAATCTTTATTATATAGCTCACGGACTCGATTACAAAGGTAAAGCTCACAAAGCAAAAGCTCACAACTAGATCATGCTAACTTTATTCTAATAGATCAAACTACTACCAAAAGGATCAAACTAAGTAAAACGGTAAAGATAGGAGTGATGGTGATACGATACCGGGGTCACTCCCCCAAGCTTGGCAATTGCCAAGGGGAGTGCCCATACCCATAAGATTATGTCTCCTTCTTCGGGGTTGGTGATGATGGAGTTGCAAGTAGTGACGGGGGATCCTCATATATCGAGCGTACGAGATCTTCCAGCTTGCGGATAATACCTTTGAGAGCAGCTATGTAATCCTTCAACAAAAGATTTTCACTTGTGAGATGCTTGTTGCGGATCTGAGCTAACTCAAGCATCCTGAAAGCTTCTAGCTCAGTTGAGGTAAAGAGATTAGGAAGGGATTTGGAGGTGTCTTCTTCTCCCGCTGCCGGAGCCGGATCTTCCACCTCCATCTTGATCTTCTTCTCCTTGTGGATCT
The DNA here is from genome assembly GCA_902687465.1 of Secale cereale. Lineage (NCBI taxonomy): Eukaryota > Viridiplantae > Streptophyta > Magnoliopsida > Poales > Poaceae > Secale > Secale cereale. The sequence continues at coordinate 392,084,886 of LR738714.1, forward strand.
CCTCGGGTCCTTCCCTCTTCAGATCTATCTTCATCAACCAAGCATCGTTGCCTTCGTTGTTGGAGGAGGGAGATGACATGATGCTTGGCTTCGCAAACCTTAACAGAAAACAGCTCGAAACGAGAACAGAGGAATTTTGCGTGATACAGAGGTCAAAACCTTCGGGAGTATATATAATGAATTTTTCCTAAACAAAAGGAGTATCCCACAAGAAAACAGAGTCCAGGGGACACACGGGGTGCCCTCGAGGCAGGGGGGCGCGCCCTGGGAAGGGGGCGCGCCCCCTACCCTCGAGGAGGCCCCGTGTCTCCTCCGGACTGCGGTTTATATTTCTATTTTTCTAAATATTCCAAAACGGAGAAAAATTGCCTTTAGAACTCTTTTGGAGTCGGTTTACTTACCGTATCACGTACCTCTTCCTTTTCGGAGGCTGAATCGTTCTGGAAAGTGTCCCTTATGTATTCCTCCGAGGTTATGGTTTCAATAATATTTGTTTCAACATTTATAGGATTACCTAAAATATAATGTTTGATCCTTTGACCATTCACCACCTTCGGATTTGTGCCTTCGAAGTTGTTGATTTTTATGGCACCGGAACGATAGACCTCCTCGATAACGTAAGGTCCTTCCCACTTGGAGAGAAGTTTTCCTGCAAAAAAATTCTAAACAAGAGTTGAATAGCAAAACGTAATCACCTATGTTAAACTCACGCTTTTGTATGCTTTTGTCATGCCATCTTTTAACCTTTTCTTTAAATAACTTGGAATTATCGTAGGCCTGGGTTCTCCATTCATCGAGACAACTAATATCAAATAGCATCTTTTCACCGGCAAGTTTGAAATCATAATTGAGCTCTTTGATAGCCCAATATGCCTTATGTTCTAGCTCAAGAGGTAAGTGACAAGCTTTTCCATATACCATCTTATATGGAGACATACCCATAGGATTTTTGTATGCAGTTCTATAGGCCCATAATGCATCATCTAGTTTCTTGGACCAATTCTTTCTAGAACTATTAACTATATTTTGCAAGATTAATTTTGACTCCCTATTACTTAATTCAACTTGACCACTAGTCTGTGGGTGATAAGGTGATGCAATTCTATGGTTGACATCATACTTAGCAAGCATCTTACGGAAAGCACCATGAATAAAGTGTGAACCACCATCACTCATTGGATATCTAGGGACTCCAAACCTCAGAAATATAACTTCTTTAAGCATCTTAATAGAGGTGTTATGATCAGCACTACTAGTTGGAATCGCTTCTACCCACTTAGTAACGTAATCAACAACAACTAAAATATGTGTGTACCCATTAGAGGAAGGAAAAGGTCCCATATAATCAAAGCCCCAAACATCAAATGGTTCAATAACAAGTGAATAATTCATGGGCATTTCTTGATGTCTACTAATATTACCAATTCTTTGACATTCATCACATGATAAGACAAACTTACGGGCATCCTTAAAGAGAGTAGGCCAATAAAAACTGGATTGCAATACCTTGTGTGCAGTTCTGTCTCCCGCATGGTGTCCTCCATAAGCTTCGGAGTGGCACTTGCGTAGGATATGTTCATGTTCATGCTCAGGCACACAACGTCTAATAATACCATCTACTCCTTCTTTATAAAGATGTGGATCATCCCAAAAGTAATGTCTCAAATCATAGAAGAATTTTTTCTTTTGATGGTATGAGAAGCTAGGAGGTATAAACTTAGCAACAATGTAATTAGCATAATCAGCACACCATGGAGCAGTACGAGAAGTATTTATGACAGCTAGTTGTTCATCAAGAAACTATCATCAATAGGTTGTGGGTCATCAAGTATATTCTCTAACCTAGACAAGTTATCTGCTACGGGGTTCTCAACTCCCTTTCTATCAATAATATGCAAGTCAAATTCTTGCAGCAAGAGGACCCATCTAATAAGTCTAGGTTTAGCATCTTTCTTTTCCATAAGTTATTTAATAGCAGCATGATCAGTGTGAATAGTTACTTTAGAATCAACGATATAGGGTCTAAATTTATCACAAGCAAACACAACTGCTAAAAATTCTTTCTCAGTGGTGGCATAATTTCTTTGGGCACTATCTAGAGTTTTGCTAGCATACTGGATAACATTCAATTTCTTATCAACTCTTTGCCCTAAAACAGCTCCTACAGCATAATCACTAGCATCGCACATAATCTCAAAGGGTAAATTCCAGTCAGGAGGCTGGACAATAGGTGCAGAGATCAATGCTTTCTTAAGTATTTCAAATGCTTCTAGACAATCATCATCAAAGACAAAAGGAATATATCTTTCTATAAAAGATTAGTCAAATGTAATGCCCAGGATGGGACTATATCTCCTACGTGTCGAGGCACGACTTAAAGACATAATCCCATGCTGGAGTGATCGCAAGTTTGGTATCTTTGCACAACTCATGTAAAAATGGGGATGGAAAACATAAAATAGTTGGCTTACACTCGCCACGTTACACAAATACATTACATGTCCAAATCATCATTCAATAAAACATCACAGCCCATCTAAGGGTAAATCCAAATGACAAGATACCAAACATAACTTAAACCACAGGTCTAGATCGAATCCTAGTAGAAGAACCACTACTGATCATCGGGATAACGAACATAGTAACGGCTGCGCTCCTCGTCGTACTCCCAGTCTAGCTCGGTGCCATCACCTGGATAGCTCACCATCGTACCTGCATCTGGTGTGTTGAAGTAACTGTGAGCCACAGAGGACTCAGCAATCCCGTTCCCGGGTAACATGACTATCTAAGCCTTGGGTGTGGAACAAGGCTGAAGAAAGAATAAGAAAGTGGTTGCAGCAGCACTAGCCTAGCTTACGTAAGAGAGAGCGAGAAGAGAAGGTGCCTCGGTCGAGAGATGATCACTAAGTGATCCTAAACTAATCAAGTCAAACATAACCCCACCGTGTTCATCTCCCGAAACCCTTTTGGAAAATGACAGTCACGGTACTCACGCTGGTAGTGTATTGGAACATGGTGTCAATTTTTCTACAACTGGATATTAACAAGCTCCCATCTGCCACATAACCGCGGGCACGGCTTTCGAAAGTTCATAACCCTGCAGGGGTGTTCCAACTTGGCCCATGACAAGCCCACGATCCGCGGAGTCGCAACTCCAAGGTGGGAAGGCCCGAGTATTTTCGGAATCCCGTGCTCAAGATACTCCGAACTAAGGTAAGGCTAATCCAGCAAATCCTCCCGGCGTGCCGACACCCTGATAGTAGCCGCGCGTATCTCGTCTCAGGCCACGACCGGATGGGTGAAGCTACGGGTTTTTACCAAACCTCGAGTTTCCTCGTGGTGGCCCCGCAGGCTCCCCGTTTCGGACCAACACTCATGTGGAGCACTGGCCCGGGGTTGTTGATTAAGAAAGAGGGTTAATTACTCCCTATGCAAGTTTTTAGTTATTAGGCAAATAGTACCAATGTTGGGACTTGCTGGAAAAGACTTAGCACTTAGCGGTTTATCGAGGGGGTCCCATAACCCCAACCGTGTGAGGAACGCATAATCAAGGAACATAACACCGGTTTATACGGTTCCTAGCGGCATGAGTGGAACAAATCACCAAGCAAAAGGCTTAGCCTTCCACCCATTGCCAATATATAGATGAGTTCATTTAAGCATTTATATAGCGTGATATAACCCAACAAAACTTCATCATGAAGCAAACATCTTCAACTTCACCTGCAACTAGCAATGCTATAAGAGGGGCTGAGCGAAGCGTACTTAGCCATTGAACGGTTTGCATAGGGAGGGTGGTTAGACAGGTTCATGGTTACAATAGGAGGCTGACAGGAAAAACATGGGCATCGAGGCAAAACTATAGAGCGGTACTCTAGCAATAGGCAAAGATAGTAATGTTATCGGGGTTCGGTCATCTTGCCTGAAGAGTTGTTGTTCGGATCGTAAGAGGGGCCCTCGTGCTCAACCTCGGTAGTAACCTCGTGCTCGTACTCGTACTCGGCCTCAGCTCCCGGCTCTACTCAACACAAACACACAAGGCACGAAATCAACAAGATGCAATGCGCACACAGCAATGATGGATGCATGACTGATGCACTATGGGAGCACAAGGAGCATGGAAATATGCACTCAAGCAAAAAGCTTCAAAACATGATAACAATAGGATATTATGAACCTACACGAAAAATCAATCAAGTTTCATCTTTATCATTAGGGACGACAGACATACCTCCTTTCTTAGGAACACAATGGACATGACTTACCCACTGCCTATCAGCAATGGGATAGATAATACCTGCCTCTAGGAGCTTTAGAATTTCCTTCCTTACCACTTCTTTCATCTTAGGATTTAACCGTCGCTGATGATCAATAACTGGTTTAGCATTTTCTTCAAATTTTATCTTGTGTTGACATATAGTGGGACTAACGCCCTTAAGATCATCCAGAGTATATCCAATGTCAGCTTGGTGCATCTTTAGATTTTTCAATAATCTTTCTTCTTCCTGCTCTGAAAGGTTAGCACTAATAACAACAGGATATATCTTCTTTTCATCAAGATAAACATACTTAAGATTATCAGGCAGAGGTTTAAGTTCAAACACGGGATCACCCTTGGGTGGAGGAGGATCCCCTAGGATTTCAACAGGCAAGTTGTTCTTCAATACGGGTCCCTGTGTAAGGAATATTTCATCTATCTCCCTTCTCTCATTCATATGCATATCATTTTCATGGTCTAGCAAGTATTGTTCTAAAGGATCATTAGGTGGAACGACAATAGAAGAAAGACCAATAAGTTCATCCTTACTGGGTGGTGCCTTTTCAAGGGGTTGTCTATGGAATTTAGCAAAGTTAAAATCATGAGACATATCCCCTAATCCAACAGTGACAATGTCTTTCACACAGTCTATCTTGGCATTAACAGTATTCAAGAAGGGTCTACCAAATATAATGGGACATAAAGCATCTTGTGGGGAACTAAGAACAAGAAAATCAGCAGGGTATTTAACCTTCCACACAAGACTTCAATATCTCTAACAATCCCAACTGGTGAAATAGTATCTCTATTAGCAAGCTTAATAGTAACATCAATCCCCTCTAACTCAACAGGTGCAATATCATGCCTAATTTCGTTATACAAATCAAGAGGGATGATACTCGCACTAGCACCTACGTCGAATAAACCATGATAGCAATGATCTCCTATCTTAACAGAGATGACAGGCAAGCCTACGACATGTTTATGTTTATTCCTAGCATTGGGTTTGGCTATCCTAGCAAAGTCTTCTTTGAGATAAATAACATGTGCATCTAAATCTTCTACCAAGAGATCTTTAACCATAGTAACACTAGGTTCAACTTTAATTTGCCCAGAGGGTGTAGGTGTTCTAGTATTACTCTTACGAACTACCGTTGAAGCTTGAGCATGATCCTTTATCCTAACAGGGAAAGGTGGTTTCTCGATATAAGCGGTAGGAATAACAGGATCAACATTATAAGTGATAGTCTTTTCTTCAACTTTAATAGGTTCAACTACTTTTACTTCAATAGGGGGATGATATTTAAACCACTTCTCCTTAGGGAGATCAACATGAGTAGCAAAGGATTCACAGAAAGAAGCTACTATCTCACAGTCAAGTCCATATTTAGTGCTAAACTGACGGAAAACATCGGTGTCCATAAGAGTTTTAACATAATCAAACTTAGGGGTCATACCTGACTCCTTACCTTCGTCGAGATCCCAATCTTCGGAGTTGCCTTTAATTCTTTCCAATAGATCCCATTTGAATTCAACAGTCTTCATCATAAAAGAGCCAGAACAAGAATTATCGAGCATGGTGCGATTATTGAGAGAAAGCCGAGCATAAATTTTTTGGATGATCATCTTTCTTGAAAGCTCATGATTGGGGCACGAACATAACATTGAATTAAGCCTCCCCCAAGCTTGAGTGATGCTTTCTCCTTCAGGAGGCCAAAAATTATAAATATAATTGCGATCACGATGAACCTGGTGCATAGGGTAGAACTTCTGATGAAATTCCAACTTCAGATGATTATAGTTCCAAGATCCCATATCATCGCATAGCCTAAACCATGTCAATGCATCTCCCTTAAAAGATAAAGGGAAGACCTTCTTCTTGATAACATCCTCGGGTATACCTGCAAGCTTAAACAATCCACAAACTTCATCCACATAGATTAGGTGTAAATCGGGGTGAAGTGTTCCTTCTCCTGTATAGGGATTTTCAAGCAGTTTGTCAATCATACCCGAAGGAATCTCAAAGAAAACATTTTCATTAGGTGCAGTAGGTTGAGGAGCAACTCTTTGCTCTTCTGCTCGTGGTGAAGATAACCGAACAAGCCCCTCAAAGGATTCTGGGCCGTAGTAACGAGTGACAATAAATTTCAGCACACTATATAAATTTTTCCTTACCAAATTCCACTTACCAAAGGCGCTTCACTCCCCGGCAACAGCGCCAGAAAAGAGTCTTGATGACCCACAAGTGTAGGGGATCTATCGTAGTCCTTTCGATAAGTAAGAGTGTCGAACCCAACGAGGAGAAGAAGGAAATGATAGGCAGCTTTCAGTAAGGTATTTTCTGCAAGCATTGAAATTATAGGTAACAGATAGTTTTGTGATAGGATAATTGGTAGCAAGTAATAAAAGGTAAAAGTAAATAAGGTGCAGCAAGGTGGCCCAATCCTTTGTGTAGCAAAGGACAAGCCTGGACAAACTCTTATGCAATGTAAAGTGCTCCCGAGGACTTATGGGAATTATCGTCAAGCTAGTTTTCATCACGATCATCTGATTCGCGTTCGGTACTTTGATAATTTGGTATGTGGGTGGAACGGTGCTTGGGTGTTGTCCTTACTTGGACAAGCCTCCCACTTATGTTTAACCTCTAATGCAAGCATCCGCAACTACAAAAGAAGTATTAAGGTAAACCTAACCATAGCCTGAAACATATGGATCCAAATCAGCCCCTTACGAAGCAACGCATAAACTAGGATTTAAGCTTCCGTCACTCTAGCAACCCATCATCTACTTATTACTTCCCAATGCCTTTCTCTAGGCCCAATGATACCACTAGAGGAGAGACAACATACATCGCATCAAAATATCGAACGAAGACCAAATTCACATGACTACTAATAGCAAGACTTCTCCCATGTCCTCAGGAACAAAAGTAACTACTCACAAGACATAATATTCTTCATGATCAGAGAGGTATTAATATGCATAACGGGTCTGAACATATGATCTTCCACCAAATAAACCAAGTAGCATCAACTACAAGGAGTAATCAACACTACTAGCAACCCACAGGTACCAATCTGAGGTTTGGATACAAAGATTGGATACAAGAGATGAACTAGAGTTTGAGAGGAGATGGTGCTGGTGAAGATGTTGATGAAGATAGCCCTCCCCAATATGGGAGAGTTATTGGTGATGACGATTTCCCCCTCCCGGAGGGAAGTATCCCCGGCAGAACAGCTCTGCCGGAGCCCTAGATTGGTTTCCGCCTCGGTTCCGCCTTGAGACGACATCGTTTGGTCCCGAAAGCCTCTTCCTGATTTTTCCAGGTCAAAACGCTCCATATAGGAGAAGATGGGCACCGAGAGCCCACCGGCTGGCCCTCGAGGCCGGGGGGCGTGCCCTGGGAAGGGGGGCGCGCCCCCACGCTCGAGGCCAGCCAGTGGCCCCTCTCGTGGGTTTCTTCCGCCAGATATTTTTTATATTTTCCGAAACAATGTTCTATGGAGTTTCAGGGCTTTTGGAGTTGTGCAGAATAGGTTTCCTGAGTTTGCTCCTTTTCCAGCCCCGAATTCCAGCTGCCGGCATTCTCCCTCTTCATGTAAACCTTGTAAAATAAGAGATAAAAGGCATAAGTATTGTGACAAAACCTGTATGAATAGCCCATAATGCAATAAATACCGACTTATAAGCATGATGCAAAATGGATGTATCAATAGCCGGAGGCAGTGGCGGGCATGAGTGATCGCAGGTGGGCGGCAGCGGGGAGGTCCAAGGGAGCAGGCGTGGATGGCTATCGTGTGCGCGGCTAGGAACTGCAACAGCAGAACGCGGGCGCGCGGGCGGCTCATTGGCAAGGCGACAACAGGCGCACGCGTGGGACGGCCAAAGGAAACAGGCAGCGGCGACGAAACTGGTCGGGCGCGGACGCACGCACGAGGCAGGGGAGTGTGGTGAGCACGGCCAGGAGCGCGAGCTCCGGCGCTCGGCCATGACGGCCAACGAAGTCAGGGGAAGGGGGAAGCAGGGGGAATCAAAGTTGCTCACTGGGGGAGGGCCGATGGTGAGCTCGTACGGGCTCGGGGTGGACGGGGTGACGCGGATCGACGGCGGGGCCGCGACGGCCGTGGCGAAGACAAACGATGAGGGTGGCGTCAGCGTTGTTCCCCGACCTCGATCCGGTGTGGTAGGCGATGGAGACGACCTTGGTGGAGCTGCAGGACACCTGGGGTGGCTCGGGGTGTCTCCGGTCCACGACAACGACGATGGCGCGGTGACACATACGCTCAGGACAGCTCGAGGTCGAGAGGGAGGC